>CM060635.1:21641796-22241796 GCA_030578275.1 Meda fulgida | reverse complement strand
ACGAAAAGTAGCTTTAAAAATAAATATTTCATTTGATTCAACATGGAATTTATTACACAAACTTTTAGACTCCAATTTATTTCCCAATGATTTTGTTTTTGCATCTGAATTGGTATTTAGATATGTTTACAGACTGTTTTGTTCACATTTACACTGCAGTTACAGATTGATGGATTTTAAATGGGTATTAATGGGTTTTTATTAATTGGAATTATTGGATTTGTCCCAATATCTTACATTTTAGGGGCATTCGAACGGCACTGCATCATGCAGTGTGTTTTTGCCCTGTATCATGTTCGTCACCAATCAACTGTGTGAAATGTAAGATGAACTACATAGGTCTGGGGCAGGAGCGTTAAATGTATTCTTTTCTCCATTAATAATTTATTCAATTAACGTGTTAAATCGACAGCCATATACTGTATATATAAATCAGAATAACATATGTGAGAATTTTAATTTGAGGACAAGTTGATGTATATTATTAATATAAATGAAAAATAATTCACATACATTTAGTAATATATTTGATTAGTAATATTCCTTTGTTTTAACATTTTCAAATCTTTAATTACAGGCTGTATTAGATTTTGAATCCCAGATTTCCAATGTGGCCTTAGGCTTTTGCACCCCACTGTTTTTTGAAATTACCGGTATATATCGAGATGATAAATCTCTATGAAAAGTCTTATATCTAAATAATCCATCTCTAAAAATAAACGGGATGTTATTGGTTTTGCCAGAGGGAGTGAAGAACATCTCTAACCAGCTGACGATAGGCACAGAGATCTCAGCGGAGCATCCGGATCTGCGTGGCGCGGCCCAGGCTCAGGGCTGGTGGAGCGGGGAGGGGGAGTTCAGCTTCACCTCTGTCTTCAGTCCTGACAACCCCCCCGCCAGGATGGAAATGGCCAAGCAGCGCTACATGGGCGGCACAGCCCTGCTCCAGCAGCACGACGGTACGTGTGCTTTCCCCTGGCATCGGGACTGAGGAGGAGTTTACAACAGGAAACCTGTTCAAGTGTTCGTTTGGTAATCTGAAGAGTTTGTGCGTGTGTTGAACACCGCCATCTACTGTTGGACTGCATTTACAGTCATTGTATTTCTTTTTTGTATTTTAGCAATTATAAGTGGAGGCATGGACAAAACTAAATTTAGATTATGCCTGATTTAATTATAATATTTGGACTTCTTTTTTCGATTTCTATTAATTTATAATGTTTTTTTATGTGTATTTGTGGTGTATGTTTGAATTATGTAGCGTTTATATTGAACGATGCGACAAGTACTACCGTATGAGATAACGTTTCTTTTAGAGCATAAGTCTGAGGAAGAGCTGAATAGCTCAAATGTCACTGATTATTAAAACACTGTGTGCGGATCCTTTATTTGACTTTTTTCAGTGTTTTAATTTGGATTTAATAAAAAAAAAATCACCGAATCAGCATATTAGAATGATTTCTGAAGGATCACTGAAGATTGGAGTAATGATGCTGAGTAAATTACATTTTATAATATATTACATCAGAAAACCGCTATTTTAAATTGTAACACTATTTCAGAGTATTTTTACTGTATTTTTGATCAAATAAAACAGCTACGGTTAACAGAAGAGACATAAAAAAAAATCTTGCTGACCCCAATCTTTTGAATGGTAGTGTATGAATGCAATTTGGAGTATAACACACCTAACTGTTCGGTTTATACTTGAAATATGGTAGTTGACCAAATGTCTTTTAAATTGCACACACACACACACACACACACACTTTCCTCCTGTCCTGACCCCTGTCGCTCTGCACAGGCTCGATGACGGCAGAGGTGATGATGAGCATCCTGAGGGACAAGGCCAGCGGGATCTGTATGGACTCTGAGGGCTTCCGTACCACAGGCAGCATGGTGTCCATCCTCCCTCGCAACCCAGAAGTGCCCTGCGTTCACTTCCTCACGGCTACACCCGACCCCTCCAGGTGTGGCCCGAAAGATCAAGGTGGACGGGTCGTAAAATCTGTACCCGACCCAATTCGACCTGAATCACTTCTTTGTTCTTACCCGAACTAGACATGCATACCGGTATATAAATTTAAAAAACCTGAGACAAACCCGATCAAATTAAACACAATTCTTTCTCCGATCCTTCTTCGTAAGTTCTACGCTAGCTACGTTTTTAACCCATGTAGCCAATACTTTATGCTTTATGTCAAAAATGTCGAAGAATATGTTTTCCGTGGATTTTCGCAAATTGTTTTGTTTGAGGAAAAACAAGAAAATATACAGTTTAATTTTGGTTCATTTGATTTAGTTGATTATTTTTGGCATCAACTGCATTTACATGGTTTTCTGTAATCGATCAGGCAACAGTACATCGTTTCGAAGAATTATTTAATATGCATTTGTTTTTAATAATAAAATATTTTTTCGGATCCAATTGGAACTCTGAAGACCTCTAGTGGACGCATCACACTTCTCCTTCTCTTGCAGATCTGTATTCAAGCCTTTTATCTTCACGGAGAGCATGAGGCCCGTCAGCATGGTGATGTCTCCGCAGTACGGCCCAGACGATCCTGTCAGGACACAGCCTCGATTCCAGCACCAGGTGGACCGGAAACACGAGCTGTACAAAGCCCACCAGACGGCACTGACCAGTCCTGTAAGCCTGAGAAAGAAAGAAGCAATTCTTGCTAAAATGCTTTTTGGTTTGTTTAGTGCGCTTTTGAACATTTAAAGGGTTAGTTCACCCAGAACGTCCTCATTTACACACTCTCAAGTTTCTTTCTTCTGCTGAACACAAAAGAAGATATTTTAAAGAATGTTGGAATCCAAATGTAATATATTTTTTTAATATATACAATGGAAGTCAATGGCATCCATAAACTGTTTGTTTATTGACATTTTTTAAAATATCTAATTTTGTGTTCAATAGAGGAAAGAAACTTAAAATTTTCTAAGGGCTCGAAATAATCAACATGATCAAAACTTTGCTGAAAAACCTGTTGTACACAATCTACTACATGCCTTCTGTCGTCGGATTGATGGTTCATACTTTGTAGCAAGTAAAAAGCCTTTTAGTATAATTGTAAAAATGTCCCCCTTCAGGCCGTGGTTCATGATGGTCGTGTTTTTTTGCTGTGGAATCTTTAATTCTTTTAAAAAAAGTAAATGTACGAATAAATGTTACACTGTTAGTAATATTTTAAGCTGAACACTTACTGGACTGACACAACGTAGGCTAACTTAATTATTTAAAAAAATAGATTTTTAGAGGCGTTTGAGGAGCGTTTAATTATTTGTTTATATCGTCTGAATAAGATGATATTCAAATGCTTTGTTTTACAATCATATTTCTATATTTGTAAATGCGGGGGGCAAAATATATGAAACTATACTGTTATAAACAGGGTTTGAAATTAACTTTGTCTCACCAGCCAATTTGGCTACTAAATTTTTAAGTGACCGGCCATTCAGAAGTTCTACTAGCCGAAAAAGAAAATGAATAAATAAACTGGATTAACTACGTCACAGTTTACTTATATATATATATATATATATATATATATATTTTTTTTTTTAGAATGACAAATGTGACAAGTTCAAGCATGATGGAATATATATATATATATATATATATATATATATATATATATATATATATAAAAAAATGATTTCATACATGCATTTCTTATTCAAACAAAATCCTGTCATCCAGCCATCTCCTCCTTTCTTCTTTCATCCTCATCACCAAAAATGTATTTTAGGTGGACAGATCAATATAGTTCAAAGAACATAAAAAAATGTAGGATTTTGGAAAACAGTCTTTTCTGTTAACCAAATGCTTTTAAATCTTCGCTATTGCTTCAATGCAAATGAACAAGCGCGCCGTTATTTGTCGCGTAGTGACGGGCATGTTCAAGTAAGCCAGATGTGTGCAGATTTGGCTTACATGAACTTCCCCAGCAAACTGAGTAAGCATAACAGACGCCAAATTGGCTAGTGATTTGACAGCGTTACCCGCATTTGGCGGGTTGGCAGGTGTTAACTTTAAACCCTGGTTATAAATATGTCTATGGAAAGTCTGCATAATGATATAAAAACAAGTGTGTGTGTGTCAGGATGCTGGAGTCTCTCTACAGGAGACTATGAGATTCCTAGAGTCCCAGTGTCTTAAGGAAATCGAGGCCATGCTTAAGGGGGAGATACAGGGCCAGGAGCTCGGGGATCTGTTCTTCGACTGCGTGGACGCTGAGATCAAATTCTACCAGTGAGACAGAGCAGGTAAACAGACAACTGTCACACATCTGACCAGTCTTCTTGTGTCTGATATTGCCTCTAACTCGTGGCTGTTTTGCAGTTATCATTGTGAATGTCACTAGTGCTTACTGATCTGCCTGGAGAGAGAGAGAGGGAGAGAGAGAGAGAGAGAGAGTCCAGAGCGCACAGGTTCCTGCCTGCTCAAATCCTGCTCTCCTAGTTCCCCTGATGCCATGCCAAACTAATTGTGACGTCCATGCCACATTAATTTTAACTTAAAAAACACACACTAGATGTTCATGTGAGTGGATCACCATACTCATGTGTAATTGTCACACGGGGCGGTCATATACGCATCACATTAACTTGTTTATGATAGTTTACTAAAGTGTGTATGTGCTGTGGGTAGATGTGTGAGAGAAGACGAGATGTTAGTGAAACACTTCTCACTCCTGTAAGAGACGGGCTCAGCTACCAGACTGACCCTCTGAGGAGAAACACAATAAAATATCAATGATTCAAAACGTCTGGCATCTTTATTTTTACTGAAGAGGTTTCTGGAGAGGACAACTGTAAATATAGAAGTTGCCCATTGAGTGCTTATTGCAGTCTGTCCACCTTTGTACTCCTACTGTTATTCTAGTTTAATTCAAGTTCTTGCACATATAAAAACCCTCTCCGTAACATTTCTTCTATATCTACTTACAAGACCCAGCTAAAAACATATCTGTTTGATATGTATTTTCGATAATGTGGCTGCACGTGGCCTTGTGTGTTTGTGATGTGCGTTCAGTTGTATTTGTAACGTACTATGTAAAGCAACCTTGAGGTATGGAAAAGAGCTAAATAAATAAAACTTCATACATTATCAAAGCTTGGTAGACAGATAATTATATTTTAAGACATTATCACAAATATATTTAATAGATTATAAATAATGTTATATATGCAACACAAAATATATATTTTTTGTGGGAAAGGAGAAAGTCACGGATAAAAATGCTAAAAATTAATCGCTCAAATACACGAATTTATCTTGAGTATTCTGCAGTCCAGCTCAGCTGAACACAGTTCCTCTACTGAACAGTTGTGAATTTGCATTCCCTTCAGCCTGAGGTTTATTCATTTCACTTTTGGTCTGAAATTGCCTTTACATTTGCCATAAATATAACTTTGTTTTTCTTTTAACAAACTTTGTTTTATAAATAATAAAACAAACAAATAAGACATATATGTATAGATCATGTCATGTAGCATTGTAAATAGATGGATAAATAAATAAATATAATATATCTTAATAAATGAATGTGGATCACTCTAAATAATTAGCTGTCTCTGGCATTGTGAATAGCTAGCGCATATTTAGCCGCTAGTGCATCTTCTCCACTCACTCGGTTTCATTCACTCCCTCAAGTGGAGTGATGTAGTAGGGAATAGTGGCGATAAGGGGCGAATTAGAAACACGCAGAAGCAGTAGCAGCAGCAGTAGTAGTAGTAGTAGTAGTAGTAGTAGTAGTAGTAGTAGTAGTAGTAGTAGCAGCAGCAGTAGCTTCATCCTGCCAGTGAGTGGCGCTGTGACAAACATCCTCCTCAGGCTCTGTCTCCTCTCACACACTCACATCCGCGACAAATATGGCAGATGAGTTGGATGTTGTTGACATCGAGGGAGATGAATGTGATGAAAGAGTCGGGTAGGAGTTTATTCTGTCTTACCTCGCCGTCTGGGCAATGTTATGGAGTCTGTGCTTTGATATATTTGTGTTCATGAATGAGCAGAATTGAGACTTGTGATTGAAAAGCGACCGACAGGGTGAATGTGAGCTCCTCTAGTTATGTGAACAGTTAACGTTTCTTATTTTAACATGAGCAAGGAAGCGAGTTTAATATAGTTGAGCTTTAATCGCCTGCTGCCTAGATACACATACTAGTGGCTCAGTGTGTACTTGCATCATGATCTATTCAGCGGCAATAACTGGAATGGCACGTCAGTGTGTTTGACATCTTTCAGGAATGAATCATACAATGTTTTACAGGTTTCAATAAAAAAGCTAGAGATTATTAAAGAAAATTATTTAAACTCTTCCCTCAGTTTGTAAAAGCACGTATCACGTGTACAGTAATAAACTTATATGGAAGTATGTGGGGCAAGACAGTGCATTGAATAAACGTTAAACTTCAGTTTCAATAATATCACCACAACACATATACATTATTGTTAGCGTAAAACTGCCGTGATGAAATTATCTCTGAGAAAAGTTTTTTTTAAAAACATTTTTTTTTTACTTCTGTCATGAATTTGCAAAAATCCACTACAGGAATTACATATGTAAACATAATGAGAAGTTTAACCTCAAATATCACACATTTTTGCATAGAAAAAGAACCAATAAAATACACGTTTTTAAACCCTCTGTAATGCCGTACTCCATAGAAGGCTATTTACATTTTATTTAAACACAGGACCAGACCAGACTGGAGTTAAGAGAGACAGGTATGTCATCAAATATGGGAGGGTAGGTATGTCATCGGGATCATCAGGTGGGCACCCTTTTTCTCTGATGTTTCGTTGAGCCCACGACATCTTCAGGGGGCTCAATGATGATACCTGGTGTCCCAGGAACACCTCCATCAGCTCCATTTCCTCCCCTTGCTATTTTGAACCCAATCCGAGTCTTTCCTCTTTATCTAGAGCCACTGACTTCTTCTCTCAGCTGCCTCGTTGCAGTTTTAATGGTTCGGCTCAAGTAGTAGATGATGCCACGAATCCTCTGCATCATCCTTTCACTGTAGGATTTCAGTGTTCCGTCCGCGAAGTTGTATTTCAGCAGCTAGCTCAGCATATCTTGGGTATTTATACGAGGCTCATAAGCCTCTTCCAATGAACCTTCCCAAGGTATGGTGAGTTCAGTGATGAAGACCTGCTTCACAGAGACAGACCAGAGAACTATTATCAGGCCGATATCGGAGATACGAAGTTGTAATGGTGTCCGAAATATAAAAGAAGTTGAAAGCAGCCCCCAAGAGATTATGAGTGATTGGCCCAAAGGCATAAGCAAGATCCAGAAAGACAAGAGGTCCTTCCCCCCCCTTTTTTTCTTTTTTTTTTTGTCATCTGGATCTGGTGCCATATCATACTGGAATGTTCTAAGCACCCAGAAAACCCTGATATACCTGCCTTTCTTTACCGCTGTATCAATGTAGCTGTTTCTTTGCAGGTATTCAGACAATCCTTGGCGAGGATTGTGAAAAAGACTACCCTCTACATTTTGCAGGGATATTGGTTGAAACTGACTGATCTCTGAGTCCTTATCCTTCAGGATCGGATCCCCTCCTTCCCTATGCCACACTTTGGGTATAATCTTCTCCTTCCACTATCCTCATGAGCCTCCAGAGAAACCTCAGGACATCCGGTGCATTCTTGTACACCTTGTATGGGACTCCATTTGGCCCTGCGGCTGATGTTGATCTTGTGTGATAGACTAAGCTGTCCACCTCTTTCCAAGCTGGAGGGTGAATATCCATTTGATGTTCTGGAGAATTGACTGGTGGGATGTCTGGTGGAACTGAGATTTGTTTGTGTCGTCTTGGGTCAGATTGTGTCATCTTCAAGTGATCCTCCAGATATTTCTTTGTTACTTTCAGAGTTCCTCTTTTCTCCCTTGTGAAGAGACTTGTCGGATATTTGAAGGAATCATTAAAGGACTGAGTTCTTGTTTGTTCTTTAAAATAGTTAGGCTACACATTCTTACAGCGTTAACATCTTTTATTATTTGTATGCTCTCTTTACAGTGACCTGAGCAGTGCTGAGGTTCTCCAGGATCAATACTTGCAGTCTGCATGGAAGACAAACAGCAGTGTACTGGTAAAGTAACACCCCAAATTGAAACCTTTTTTTTTCTCTTATGGCCCTGTTTACACCTGGTATTAAGAAGTGTTTCATCAATCCGATCACAAGTGGATGACTCTAAATACAAGTGTAAACGGGTCTAAATAGTTTTGAGCTTGTCCAATTTCAACCACTTCCAGAGGTAGTCGAAAACGCATTCGACTGGATTGCTTCCGTAGTGTAGATGCTCATGTGGTCGAATGTGTTCGAACAGCCACAAGAAGCCGCCTACTCTCAGCCTACCTCCTTTATGAGTAAATGTTATGTGAAGCGCAGTAGCCAGAAGGGATTTAAACTTTGTCTACTGAAGCCCATACATTTACCCATGCAAAGTGGACAAAAAAGACGGATTAAAACACCAGGTGTAAACAGGAATGTGTCTCCCTTGTCTGTTGTGATCTGATCAACCAAAACATATCTTAATACCAGGTGTAAACAGGTCCTATGTGAAGAGAATCTGAAAATGGAAATGATGTGTTGTTGTTTTTGTGTGTGTTCAGCCGTGGACGCTGGACAGTTCCATCAGCGATGAGAACAGAGAGGCCATTGAGAGCATGCTCCTGGAGGAACAGTATCCTTACACTTCTGAACATCACAACGATTCATTCTAATTTTCTTCATGTTTGGTTGTCATCATTTATTAAAAGCATGTGGTTGTTTTCTTAATAAAGAAAGGTATTATTTTGGCAGTAAGAAAGCACCAAAGGTCGCATGGACCAATGAGAAGACTAAAGTCAAAAAGTGAGCTCCCCTCTTTCATGTTTCATGAATATGTAAACACCCACATTACCATTCAAAAGTTTGGGGTCTGTAAGACGTTTACTTAAAAGACCTTTAAATTGTTATAAATATTTCTATTTCAAATAAATGCTACTCTTTTAAACTTTTTATTCATCAGAGACTCTATATTAGAGTATTTGAATGATTTCTGTTTACAAAATATTTATATTTTAAATAAATGCTATTGTTGTTTTTTTTACTTCAATCCTGAAAAAAGTATCACAGGTTATAAAAAAATATGATGCAGTACAACTATTTCCGGCATTGATAATAAGTCAGCATATTAGAATGTATTCCGAAGGATCATGTGACACTGAAGACTGGAGTAATGATGCTGAACATTCAGCTTTGCATCACAGAAATAAATGATATTTTAAAGTATATTAAAATAGAAAACCATTCTTTTAAGTTGTAATAATATTTCACAATATTCGTTTTTTTCTGTATTTTTGATCAAATAAATGCAGGCTTGGTGAGCATAAGGGACTTCTTTTAATGTTTTTGCAAGAAGTTTCTTATGCTGTATATATTCATTCATTCAGAATGTTTTTGTAGGTCATTGGTGAAAAGTTCTGGAGCACAAACTCATTGGGCTGAAGAGGAGAAAGATCTCTTTGAGAAAGGACTGGTATGTTTTCTGAACATATATGCTGTAATAAAATACAGAAAGGACAGAAGAAACAATTCTCTCTTATAAAAGGAAATAAATTGTATCGTTTTTATTGTTTCTAGGCTCAATTTGGCCAGAGATGGACCAAGATTGCCAAACTGATCGGCACTAGAACGGTTCTACAGGTGAAGAGCTATGCTAGGCAGTACTTCAAAAATAAGGTATGACTTAATGCCACATTATGACTTTAGCCATATGTCTTTAGTATGGATTCGTCCTATATGTAAAGACAACCAATGTGATATTTTCTGTAAAATTATAAATGTCTTTACTGTCAGTTTTGATTAAATTAAGGCATCCTTGCTGAAAAAAAGCATTAATTTCTTACTGACCAAACATTTGAAGGGTAGTATAGCAAACCATTTCCTGTTTTTCAACGAGCCTCATCAAATGTAAAATTTTAAGTAAAAGTAATTGTATCCTTTGTGTTTCACCTCCAGGCTAAAACAGACAGACCTGCCGAAGTGCCCTCCTCTAATGTGACTTCAGACACCACGTTGGTGCACTCGATCCAGCCTCACGTCTCAGCCATGACCAATGCTGTGCGCATCGAGCGACTTTCTGATGATGAGGACGTTGACATCACTGATGACTTCAGCGATGATGGGTTTCAGTCTGAAATGAAGCCAGAGCCCTCAGGCTCCTTAGATTGTGACCACCAAGGAGAACTCAGTCCAATGACACCCCCATCAGACGTACTTTTAAACCCTCTCTCTGAATCAGGATCCAACGCTACAGATGGAGACATTGATCCAGATCCAAATGGAAACGCTGACGTCCCTCATATTGCGATTGATCCGGTGGAGGAAAGTGGGGCCCTCGTCGCTAAATCAGGCAGCCCAGGCAAACGCAGCCTGTCTGGGGAGGAGAGCACTGAAAGAGCAGGTACCTTGGCATCACTAGATTTCTTTTAATCTCTGTAACCATAGCAATCCATCAGCATTAGCACAATTATGTGTAATGTATTCTTTTACTCCAGATAATATTGAATCGGGTCCTGAGGAGGAGGTGGAGGAAGACCAGGAGGAAGAGGAGGAGGAGCTCAGAGCTCCTGAACAGGAGGTCATATTGGACTTAAACACAATCACAGAAGATGAGAGGCAAGCCATCCCAGAATTCTTTGAGGGGCGTCCATCAAAAACCCCAGAGAGATATCTAAAAATCCGCAATTTCATCCTGGACCAGTGGTGAGACTTTATTCTTTATGCTTCTGAGGAACTTTTTCTTGTGTACATCATCTGTCCTGCTACTTACTGAATATAATATTTGATTTTTTGTAAGACAATGAAACATTAAAAATGTCACATAATTCAGGGAAACTTGTAATGGGTTGTTTTTTTTATTTAAAAAAAATTGGGGCAGGTAAATTTAAAAAAAAATGCTTTAAATGTCTCTTATGCTTACCAAGGCTGCATTTGTTTGTTTGAAACAACTATTATGAAATACTATTACAAGTTATTTTAAAGAGGACATTTTAAAATGTTCAACTTTCTCTAGTGTGTAATGTTGCTGTTTGAGTATGAAAAAGGTTTGCAAAGTTACAAAGCACAAAGTCACTCTAAAGGGAGTCATTCTCTATATCAGTAAAGCACTTTTTCTGAACTCCCTGAAATGCCTCCATTGTATTCTTGAGGTTTCTTCTGGAAACAAACACTTCACAATATTCCTCATTTAAATAATTCCCACCCAAGGCATACGCTAAATAAAGGGATGAGGCCTGGTTGAGTTGCATTAGTAGTGTGTTGAAACTGGCAGTTATGGGAAGGGGCGTGACACTTCCATTTTCAGCATAATTACTCCAGCCTGGAAAATGAACTTCCCTGATGTCTGTGCAGGGAGAGAAGTAAACCCAAGTACCTGAACAAGACATCAGTGCGTCCAGGCTTGAAGAATTGTGGGGATGTCAACTGCATCGGTCGGATACACACTTATCTGGAGCTCATTGGAGCTATTAACTTCAACTGCGGTAATGCTTATTGCTCAGTTTGTTTGCTTGTTTCTTTTTTTCCCGATGTCCTGCTTTTTTGAGTACATTTTTCCTCCCATAACTCTCTTTCTTTCTTTCTTGCTCTGTAGATCAGGCGATATATAACCGTCCACGGCTGGTTGATCGCTCTCGTCTAAAGGAAAGCAAAGACAGTCTGGAGGCGTATCATCTTGCCCAGAGACTGCAGTCCATGGTGAGAGAGAGTTACAGCTCAGTGTTACTGTTCTCATCATTATCTGTGCATTATCCTTTTAATAAAGTGCTCCTGAACTCTGGAGCTCGAAATCCACTTTACTGCGGACTTTAGCTCCAGCCCTGATCAAACTTGCCTACTTTAACTTTATAGAAATCCTGAAGACATTAATTAGTTTGTTCAGATGTGTTGGTTTAGGGTTGGAGTTAAGAGCCTCGGGTCTAATATATTTTAGTGTGTTCCTTTTTTTTATTTAATTTTTTGCAGCGCACAAGGAAGCGTCGCATTCGGGACGTGTGGGGGAATTGGTGTGATGCTAAAGATCTGGAGGGTCAGACGTATGAGGTAAAAGAAATCAAAATATGCAGTTCTCCTTAGATTTTAAATGTACTCTATAGAGAATTGCTCCAAGATTCTGTTTATGGCCTGGTATGATTTTTTAAGATTGACATAATAAAAAGGAAGTTTTTTTTTTTTTTTTTTTTTTTTTTTAAATGTTGTTTAAAGTGGTTTATAAAACATTGTTCGGAATTTTTATTTATTTAAAAAAAATTTAGCAACTTTTTTGGTCATTTTTTACTTAATTATTTATTTTCATGATGTTTTTTGGAAAGAAAATATTTTTTCGTTCATTATTGAGCCCTGATTATGTGTGTTTTTTTGTCATCCAGCATCTGAGCGCAGAGGAGCTGGCCATCAGAAGAGAGGAGATGAAGAAGAAAGGACCAAAACCATCTAAACTACCCAAACAAAGAGGGTAAACACGCTTCTTACAAAACTGAATAGCTAATAGTTTGTTTATTGATCTTGTTTATGGGCTCTTGTTATCAATTCCATGAATAATCAGATAAAGAGTTAACATTAAATCTGTATTTTTCCTTGTCTTTGTTCTCTGCAGCTCTTTTGATCCATTCCAGCTCATTCCCTGCAAAGCTTTTGGAGAGGAAAAACAGGCAATCATTACATTTGATCATATCTCTGTTCAGTCTTTTCATGCATAGAACCCAGGGTTATTATAGTAAACTAAAACTCATAAAAAAACATTTGTGTTACTTGAAATAAATGTTACCTGAAATAAAACACAACATAATTTTTATTAACTTCTTTTATTTCCGTTATTTGCCAAGGAAACATTTTCATTTTCTTTTAGTTTAACTTGATGTACTAAAATAACTCGTGAATAAAAACAGTATAGACGTTTATTTTTAAATGATTCAAATGTATTAACTTCTCAATCTTGAATAAAACAAAAATGAATTCAAAATATTAATAAAAACTATGATAGGATCTCCGTGATAGTAAAATAAGACTGTAGTTCATTTTGATGTATAGAAATGAAGGAACATATTTTGTCTGTTGTGTCTTGCCGACTCAGGAACCATACAGAGTGATAGTTTGTGCCGAGGCTCTTGTTGTCATGGACATAGTAAGTTGGTTTCCAGATTTGATTAATCTCAGCTTGGTCTCTTATTCATTCCTCAGTGTTGCATTATGTTGTACTAATAATCAAATCCTTACCCAGCATGCTCATGTGTCTATGGGAGAGGTGATTGGCCTTCTAGGAGGAACATATGAAGAGGAAGAGAAGGTGTTAAAGGTCAGTGAATTCATGGACTCATAATCACTGACTCGTAATTTTAATCAGTTACATTTATTCATTTAGAAGATGCTTTTATCCAGAGCGACTTACAAATGAGGAATACAACAAGTGATTCATCTTAAGTTTATGTACGCTGTAATAAATGCATGATGTTTGTGTAGATCTGTGCAGCAGAGCCATGTAACAGCCTCAGCACAGGTCTGCAGTGTGAGATGGACCCTGTCTCTCAGACTCAGGCCTCAGAGCTGCTCGGGGTCAAAGGTCACAGTGTGGTGGGTTGGTACCACTCTCATCCAGCCTTCGACCCCAACCCCTCCCTCAGAGACATTGACACTCAGGCCAAATACCAGGTAACTGATCTTTGTATTGCATTGTAGCTTGACTAGGATGGTGTCTTTGTTCACATGTCTGTTTTTATTTCAGAGTTATTTCTCTCGGGGAGGCGCTCCATTTATCGGGGTGATTGTCAGCCCGTATAACCCCAGTAACCCCTCGCCCCTGTCTCAGACCACCTGCCTGCTGGTAGAGGAGGAGAGCGGACCCTCTGGATCTCTGAGTATGTGTCAGCGCATTCACTTAACAAATCATTCACCGCAGCTTTAACACTTAATATACTACTGTTGGTTATCAGTGTTCTGCAAATGTTTCATGGTCTTTATGGTTAGCACTAGAGTCATGACTGCTGTTAAAGAATAAATTAACCAAGGTGTAAATAATAAAATAAGCCCAGCAACAGCTCCGGCTGAATTTGAATCAGTCTGTGGAGTGTGAGTCAGCATTTCTTGTGTGAATAGTTGTGTTGTTTGTATTTTAGGGTTTCCATACCGGTTTAACATCCAGCACTCATCTGAGCTTCCTGATTGGTCTGAAGTGATGAGAAGAGCAGAATGGGTCGTGTTCAAGTACAGGCTGTGTCATGGGTGAGCTGCGTGTTTTATGAGGGAAACTTTGTCTTTGGCTGGAAGAGGAAAGCAAGAATACATGAAAATATAAATATAAAGTTATAAAATAAAATATGCTGCATATTATTCACATTTCATTAAGTAGCTTCAATTTTTTTTAAATGTTCAGAGTATTTGAATATAGTATGTTTCTAACACTGTATATTAGTATTAGTAGTATTTGTCATTATTTCCAGCATTAGTAAAGCTTACTACAATTTTGGGATATATCAACAATATATACATACTTTTTATTTTATTAATACTTAATATTTAAAAAATAAAAATGTATTAATAGATATATATTCATATACATATCTCATTCTTCTTTCAGGAGTGTACCAATGGGCAGGCTTTTCCGCAGAGATTCTTCTCTGACTTGCCTGGAAAAGGTAATGTCTCATATCTATCTCATATCTATGAGTGCAATCAGTGCATGTTACACATGCAAATTGCAAGAGATTTTTTAACAAACTTGCTAATCCGATATCTTGACTACTGGCAACAAGGTCTTATTTACAAGTTCCCTCGCTGCTGTCAGAAGCACTTCTGAGTACTAGATGATGTCATGAACTACATGCAAATCTTTCAAAGATATTCAGATTTTTGTTTGAGGTACTTAGTAGCAAGCAAACAAGATTTCTGCAAACATTTAATACTAATATTAATGGTTCACAGTGCATATTTAAATACATATTTAAATTAATTTATTTGATATGTCAGTTGAATGAGTTTTGCTAAATAATAATTATAATATTTTTGTCCGTCCACAGATGCTGAGATCAATCCAGAAGACTTTGGAGCAGGTCTCAGAGGTTGACACGGAGACGTTCCTGGTACAGATAGAAACCTTATTTCATACACATTTTCTCCCTGAGACTGGCTCTTCCTCGTCTCATCTTCATGAAGCAGTAACACAGCCTCAGTTACTGTCATTCATCTCCTCTGAGCCAGTCAACAGCAGTCATGCTACGGATGACACGTGTGTTACTGATTCTGACAGCCAAGATGAATTGTACACTACAGGACCTGTCAACCATGTAAAAAGCTGTAATGAAGAAGGACATAAACTGTGTAAATAACTGTGAACCTAACAGTATGAATGGAAGAAGCTACCATAGAGAAACCTGCTATGGCAGAGAACAAAAGGATCATTCACTTACATTGTAATTAACATTGCATTGTTGTAGATTTTTCTACTATAAACTGTTTAGTTTTCATAAAAAATGAGTTTAACCACACAGCTGTATTTAACATTTTTAATTAAAGTTCGATGACATTTTGTAATTCAGTTTGATCACAATGTGCAAGAAAGTGTTTGCAGCACTTAAATAAAATTGTATTATGAAAAATAGTTTAATTGGATACTCATGGAGTAACAATTTTAAAAAAAACATTTTAACTGGCAAAAGGTGTCAATTTTTCTGGTTAATTTCAGCATTTCATAATATCAATTAACACTTTTACGATAAGATTCCATTGGTTTGCATAAGTCCTAATATTTGTTATAAGTATTACTCTTTGTTAACGTTGGGTAAAACACAACTGTTCATTGTTAGATCAAGTTAGCCAGGTCCATTAAAATAATATTAATGGATAGCCTACAACTTTTGACTTTAATAATGCAAGAGTAATAAATGCTTTAAAAGTATGTGTCATTGTTAGTTCATGTTAACTAATAAAGTAAACTAATGTTAACAGATGCGATCTTAAGTGTAACCATAAATTGCATACATCAGACGTTGTGACCTGACTTGTAAAGATCTGATCAGAGTCGGACACAAAAGTGCTACTAAAATATATCTATAACGAAACCAAATATAGGTGTTTATTTATTCTTTATTTAGCCACCAGAAGACGACGGAAGGATTAATGACAGACGGGCGGAACCATGGTGAAGTGTTCTGTTTGCGGGGGGGAGTGTTTTAACTGTCGCAGTCAGTGAAGTACGAGGAGAAGAGTTTAGAGGGCTTCTAAAAACAGATACGCGTTTTAAATTATGAATGCATACGATTAAGCAGGTGTAGCAAAACAAGTCTAGCAACACTGAACGTTTTAGCGGTCTATTTAGTTTAAAACCGCTCAAACAACGCACCATGTGGACTTAAATCGACTTTTCTGCTTCCTAGACTGTCATTGAAATTACTTTTTACATGTACGTGAATTGAACATGCATATGAGCCCATACGCTGTCTCATTTGACACCTATAATAATTAAGTAAACAAAGAGTAAAGATGAATGTTAAGTGCATTTTATAATAATATTGGAGCAGATTTAAATTCGCCTGGTCAAGCTCGACATGTTGTCAATAAACCTGCTCCGGTTACACTCAGTGATAAGATGTTGTGGGCAGAGACACTTTCACTGCCGTCCATCACTCTTTGCCTCCTATCTGAAAACAAGAGGACCTGTCACTGTTTCTCCTTCGTGTCTCTGTCTGAGGTCAAGATTGAGACTAAATGGCAGTATAACAGCGTTCAGACCTCCAGTTCATCGAGTGATCGTTCAGTCGACTCGTGAGTTTCACAGCTCAGGCAGACTGAGAGCTGTACCTGCACCCTTGATATGGCTGGTGCTGAAGCCCCTGCAGAAGCTCACCGCCATCATACTAGGCAGGTGAGTGACTGACTCTCTTAAATCCTCTCCTCACGTACTGTCAAATAAAAAATAGAGGAGTCCCGAAAACCTAAACTATCATTTTTGTCTAGAAAGCTTTACCATAAAAAAAGTAAAAGTTATTTTAGTTTAAATTACTAGGTTTTATCAATAAATAATCTAATGTAAGCACATTCTTCACATTCTTTCAACTTAAATACAAAATGCATAACCCTGTTAAATAAGTGATAGTTCAAAATATCTCACATTGGGTGTCTCTGCCGTCCTCGTGTGGAAAAAAATAATATAACATGATATTTCATGACTCCTAATTGCCACTAGATGACTTTGTAGCTCTATATGGAGCAAATGAACTTTTCCCCTGGGTCCGAAAGTCGGTTTATTCCGTTTAGCATTAAAGTCTTAGCATTTTTACTTTTATTTTTGATCATTTCCTTTTTAGGGGGTTTCTGTTTATTATTGAAGTGTCAGATATTGTAATAATTCAAGTTACTGTAGTAAGTTGGACAGCAGGGAAAAAAACAAAAGTCAAACCTTGAATAATATTTATTTGAAAAGGCTGAGAGAGAGAGAGAGAGAGAGAGAGAGAGAGAGAGAGAGAGAGAGAGAAAGAGAGTCAAGTCAAGTCAAGTATATTTATATAGCGCTTTTCACAATATAGATTGTATCAAAGCAGCTTCACAGTATCAATCAAAATAACATAACAGTGTTTGTTTCTTTAGTGGAAAAAAGAGTGAGAGTGTGTGTGTGTGTATGAGTGTTTTTGAGTGTGTTCTGCATTGGGGATGTTCTATAGTGTCATGCCTTCATTTGTATGTGTGTTTGATTTTTTAAAAAAATATTTGTTTGACAAATAAAAAAAAACTCATTCCATTCATACCTGGGTGTGTGTGTGTTTTAAGTTCAAGTGTGACAAAAGTGCTAAGGTCTTGAACCACTTCAACGAACTCTTAACTTGTATTATTATTCGGGTCAAAAAGACCTGAGGAGAGGATGAGGTACTTCATATAAACAACACATATTATTTACCTCCTCGTTTACTAGAAATTGGCGAATCAGTGCACAGCTCCAGATAGAAATGCACCAATACTGCTTTGTGGTGGATAGTGATACTCAGTACTTATTGCTAAGTTATGATATTATAACTGATGTGATGGCCAAAATTATAAATCTGGACTGTTTTTATATTATAATTATTATTTTAAAATGTAGGCCTAGGCCAATAACTGATATTATGACCAATAGTACTTACATATTTTTAATTAATCTATACCATTTTTGGCAAATAACTACATCTAAATATATTCTGTGTTTATGGATATTTTTGCAGATTATTATTTTATTATTATTATTTATATTTGATTTTATTAATGTAATGGCCAGTAACTGATATAGTGGGCATTATTTTAAATCCATACAGTTTTTACCCATAATTATTGGCGGATACTGCTGATATAATTCATATATTTGTATTTATATTTTTTTTTTTTACAAAATCCATTTTTAAACTGTATCACACAAAATTAGCTATACTTTTACAGTATAGTGAAATCGTGTTTAGTACATTATAATGTATAATATACATAGTAGAAGCATTTAAACTTTGAATGTAAGTCCCTTCTGATCAACCAGGCTGCATTTATTTGATCACAAATGCTGTAAAAACAGTAATATTGTCATTACAATTGAAAATAACTGTTTTCTATTGTAATATTATTTAAAATATAATTTATTCCTGTGATCAAAGCTGATCAGCTTTTCAGCATCATTACTCCAGTGTCACATGATCCTTCAGAAATCATTCTAATATGATTATTTTCTGCTCAAGAAACATTTCTGATTCTTATCAATGTTGAAAACAGTTGTGCAATATTTTTGTGGAAGCCACAATGATACATTTTATTTTCAGGATTCTTTGATGAGTTGAGTTTAAAAGAACTGCATTTGTAAGAAATATACATCTTTTATAACAATGTAAAACTCTTTACTGTCACCTTTGATGCTTTTACTGCATCCTTGCTGAATAAAAGTATTAATTTATTTAAAACAATCTTTTGAACAGTTGTGAATATCACATGCACATTTGAAAAACTTACAAAAACCTGCATAACATCCACCTAAATTCCTTATACAGTCCCCATTTATACTTATCTTTAATGTGGTTAGTAAATGGGGAGTGTATGACAGGTCATTGACACCAAAGTTCTTGGTTTGCTGTGAAGGTAAGATAATATTTAATGATAAGACTCTGATTCAGATTCCGTGTGTCTCTCTCGGTCTCTAGGAGCATCAGAAAATGGTGGATGGCCCTGCCGGCCAATAAAAAGCAGCTGTTTCGTGAATGGACATGGCGTCGACGCTGGCACGTGTTGGGAGCTGTGTCGGGACTGCTGTTCTTCATCTCTCTCCTTTTTCTCACCCACCTGGATGAATCTCCTATTACAGGCAGGACCCGACTGCTTCTGTTCAGCAAGGAGGGCTTCATGGAACTGGCTCAGTCCACTGCGGAAGCGGTACGCCTGCTCAAGTCACCGCAACTTGTGTAGTCAGTTTACGTTTTGTATTCAATGCACTTACTTTGAATTTATGATCAACAATTATACTTCCAGAGCAATAGGTAAGGCTTATAATAGTGTATGCAAACTGTTGAAGTTGGTCCAAAAATGTTTGTTTTTATTGTGCAATGGGATATTATGAAAATTAAACTTATACCATCTCAACTCATTTAATTTTCTTTCATGGGCTCTTGCTCCTCTTTCTCCTTTATTCTGTCTCTCAGTATATGGAGGAGTTTAAGGATTCTCTGATTGCTCCATCGGACCCCAGGCACCAGGCAGTGGAGCTACTGGTTCAGACTCTGGTAAAGAGGAACAAGGATATTGCTGAGATGTCCGCTGTGCCCTGGACTGTCCATGTGGTTGACGGCCCACCCATCAACGCATTTGTTTTGCCAGTGAGTCATATCTGATAACATAATAACCAAATTGTTTGTCTAATTAATAAATCAACTCTATTCGATTTAAAAGGGTTATTGTTTTTTCTTTTTTTCTTTTAATATCTTTTTCTTCTGCCATTTTTTTAAAGCAACTCTGACTGCACAAAAAAACATCCATCTCAGAGTTTGCATATAATGTATGTGTATATATACGAACACACATATACATATATAATATATATAAATGTAATATATACACATTTATATAAACTAAAACTTTTATGTTAGATGCGATTAAGTCACGATTAATTGATTTGACAGCACTAATAAATACACAAATAAATATATAAATTCGGTAGCACTTTGTTACAGTCCTGTTCCCCATGTACATACTATGTACTTATTATAGTAATTGCAATAACTGAGGAATAGCTAGGTACTATCTATGGACCTCCCCCTAAACCTAACCTTAACCCATGTAGGTGCCTTATATTACTAGTACTTTCTTAGGTAAGTACACTACACGTACTGTAAAATAAATAAACCAAAATTTCAGATCTGTAACTGATATATTGATACTGTATTTGAGACAAAAATTTCTGCAAGGACCAATGAGGTTCATTCTCGTGTTACGCAGCACGTTTGAGCTTCTCCTAGAACCAAAGAGGTTCATTCTCGTGTTACGCAGCACGTTTGAGCTTCTCCTAGAACCAATGAGGTTCATTCTCGTGTTACGCAGCACGTTTGAGCTTCTCCTAGAACCAAAGAGGTTCATTCTCGTGTTACACAGCACGTTTGAGCTTCTCCTAGAACCAAAGAGGTTCATTCTCGTGTTACGCAGCACGTTTGAGCTTCTCCTAGAACCAATGAGGTTCATTCTCGTGTTACGCAGCACGTCAGCTTTATTTGTAGGGAAACCTTATGATTTGAAATGATTCGTTTCAGTCTTTTTGAATGGAAGTTCCCCAAACTGGAAGTGCCACCATAATTCAAAACGCAGTAAGCTCGTCAGGAATAAGGTGGATAGATAAGTTTTACGAACTCTTTATGAACTTTTAGAAGTATCGAAGTGGTAGTTGCGTAGCTGTCTATAGAGCAGTGGTTCTCAATTCCGGTCCTGGGGACCCACAGCTCTGCACAGTTTGTATGTCTCCCTCATTTAACACACCTGATTCAAATCATCAGCTCATTAAGAAAGAGTTATATGAACTGAACTGGGTGTGTCAGATAAAGGAGACATATAAAATGTGCAGAGCTGTGGGTCCCCAGGACCGGAATTGAGAACCACTGCTATAGAGGGACAGAAAGCTCTCAGATTTAATAAAAAATATCTTAATTTGTGTTCCAAAGATGAATGAAAGACTTTTGGGTTTGGAACGACATGAGGGGAGTAATTAATGACAGAATTTTCATTTTTTGGGTGAACTAACCTTTTAATTCACTGCACATGATTAAAGGAAAGCTTGAGACTGATTACTAGAGGAGAAAATTACTCTGATTTCACAGCTGGAATGATTGTGTGTGTGCATGTGTTTCAGAATGGAGAGATCTTCGTCTTCACAGGAATGCTGCAGGCTGTAGCAGACATTCATCAGCTGGTCTTTATACTGGGACATGAGATGGCTCACGCTCTGATTGGTCATGCAGTAAGTCCCGCCCACACTGTCAGACCCCTACACAAAGACACCCGATTGGACATTTTATTTTTGTAATTTTATCAGAAACCATTTTAATTTAGTAATTAATTATGCTAAAAGTTAAGTAACCAAGAGCGTAATATTAAGATCTATAAGTAATCTCTCTCTTAGGGTCATTTCGATTTCAATTTAAATGTATATGAGTATTGCATGGTCTGCTATCTGTACACATTGTCAGATGGTTGTAGGGCCCTCGGACTGCCTCTGGCCTTTATACACTGAACAAAATTATAAACGCAGCACTTTTGTTTTTGCCCCCATTTTTCATGAGCTGAACTCAAAGATCTAAGACTTTCTATGTACACAAAAGGCCTATTTCTCTCAAATATTGTTCACAAATCTGTCTAAATCGGTGTTAGTGAGCACTTCTCCTTTGCCGAGATAATCCATCCACCTCACAGGTGTGGCATATCAAGATGCTGATTAGACAGCATGATTATTGCACAGGTGTGCCTTTATCATTTTTTCCAGTGTAGTTTGGATCAAACTAAATTTGTACTTCCTTTGCTGTGTCTCTCAGCTTTTTTCTGGAAGTAAAACACCATTCATTAGATTCAAGTGCTAGCTTTATCTCTCTTTTGCGTGCTTCATGTTTGACTTTCATCTCTTCACTTGGTTTAAATGAAGAGAAGTAGGCGTCCTGTCTCAGAGGCACTAAGCACTGTTAAGGGTTCGGTTTAAAGGGATGTTTTAGTTTCCGAGCTGTTGCATCATTGCTTGCTTATGGGTCTGGTTAGTGTGTAGGAGCTTAGCACTCATATGAGGGCTAATATGGTATGGCTGTGAAAAACGAAATTGATTCAGCACATTTTTCTGTGACACTGAAACTGTGACATACCCTTTAAAGCCAAGCTCACGTTATTTGACTCAAGTGTTTCCTTAGTTATTTTGAGTCAGTGACAAGCTGACACTCTTATGAGATTACTTCTGACTTAGTGTGCATGCAGGTAGTATCTACAATGTTATCAACGATTATTTTATTTATTTAATATTTATTTAATACTGTATTTTTGACTAAAATAAATGCAATCTTTGTGAGCATAAGAGACTTTCAAAAACATTTGAAAAAATCTTACTGACTGCAAACTTATTAATGGTCGTGTATGGGGAACACAAAAGATGTTTAGCAAAATGTCCAAGCTGCTATTTTCCACATAGAAGTGGATGGCGAACAGTGACAGTAAAGTGGCTCCAAAAAAGTTGTAATTTTTTAAAATATCCCATATTTGTGAGGACCAAACCGAGATTTAAGTTTCATAGTCAGTAAACATTTTATCTAAAAGAGCAGCATAGACATTTAATAAAAATAAACCTGTTATGTTTAATAAACCATAATAAGAATGGGGGAAAAAAACACCAAGAAATGGTGTTTCAAGAAATGAAAACAGTACATTTTAATGCAAGTAAGCTGTATTAATAGGTTAATAAAGGTATACGAATTTATGCCCATGCAGATGACATAATTACATAACAAATCTGCCTTGCAGCATGTACCTGGCCACTTTTGAACATGTGTTTTGGCATATCTGTTGCCCTTCTTTCAGTAGAATGGATATTGTAATTACAATTCAGTGTGATTTATTATGTCTCTCGTCGTTAAATTGCTTCTTTCTTTTTCTTTGTTTTTCTACATTGTTCCTAATTGGGCATGCTGTCAGAGAATGGGCTGCTAAGCAAGAGTAAAAATGGTTCTTAACACCAAAATACAAACAAATTAGCATAGCAGATAAACGACGAAATCAACAAAGACAGAAAAGCCTGTAATTAATTTCTTTCTCTTTCTCAGGCAGAGCAAGCCAGTTTGTCTCACGTGGTGGACCTGCTGTCTGTCGTCCTGCTAACGGCGATCTGGGCCATCTGTCCTCGGGATAGTTTAGCTCTGCTGGGCCAGTGGATTCAGGGCAAACTAGTGCAGGTGACAGTTGACCTTGTGATCTCTGTTTTAGTCTTTTTCAATCGATTCCTAATCTGCCTTCATTCCACATGTTTTCACTGCAGTAAAGCTGGTCTTGAACTAGAGATGTTCACTGCTAATCAAGACACTTCATTTTGCCAGTCTGTTTGAAATAAAATTATTGTTTAACACAAAAGAAGATATTTGAAGAATATGGGTAACTGAACAGTTTTTGGTCCCCATTGACTTCCATAGTAGGAATAAGAAAACTATGGAAGTCAATGCTGCCCCACAATTGTCTGATTATGGACATTCTTCAAATTATCTTCTTTTGTGTTCAACAGAGGAAAGAAATCCATACACGTTTGGAACAATATGAGGTTGAGTAAATTATGACAGAATTTTCATTTCAGGGTGAACTATCCGTGAACTATCCCTTTAAGACATTGATGGGACTCTGTTTACGTTGGGTTTGTCCATTAACGATGCAAACATTCCTTAAATATTGATTCTAAAATCCCTAAAAGGCCCTTTAAACAAGAAGTATACTCCTTCACTCAAGCTCAAAGTAACCTTCTCAAGTACTCTCTCACCACCATTATAAAACAATAACAATATCTCAGAGGAGATCTTATTTGGGTTTCTAAGGACTTCAATTTGAGGTTAGTTTAAATTCAGCTACATTTATTTGTCTTCTAAATGGATATTGAATTAGCATTTTCTGAATCACTGTGCGGCATAAAACAAAGGCCCACTTTCAATTTAATTGTTCTTCAGTTTTTTTATGGTGTTTTTCTTCTAAGATAGCATGTACTTCCTTGTTTTTTCATCTTCTTTGCCTATTATATTTTAAATAAATTACATTTGAATGGCTGGGCTTTTTATCTCCTAGTCATTTTGTTCTCCAAATATGGTTCACTTTATTCTGTCCATCTTCCTCTGTTTACACAAAATAACTCCTGTGTGCGCTGTCAGAATAGCTCATTTAACTGAACGTTCTCTCTCATTTTCTCTGTCGGTGTTGTAGTTCTTATTTGACCGGCCCTTCAGTCGGAAGCTGGAGGCAGAGGCGGACCAGGTTGGCCTACAGCTGGCTGCCAAGGTACTGCAGATATTATCAGATTCTGTACACAGTCTTCTTGTAGCAACACCAAGCATTTGGTTCAATTCCAAGGGAACGCATACTGATAAAATGTCTACCTAAAATGCACTACAAGTTCTGTTTCACAGTGTAAGCAGCTTATATGTTTATTCAGGTTTCAGATTGTACAGTGCATGCATAAGCAGCGCAGTGCTGTGTAGCAGAAGTGCAGCTGCAAGTAGACTTTCGGTGTTAAGCCTATTTTTGTACCTTGTAACTGAATTTGTTTGAAAAACTGTCTGTTAGGCTTAGTGAAAATTCCATGAATTGACACAGACAACACTTTCTGTTCAGTAAATCAGACTAAATCAAGATGATTCATGCAGTTTATAGCTCAGTGTTATTTTAGTCATCTTTATATACTTTATAGTATTTATAAATATTTTGAATTTGCTTTTTTAAATTTGTAATTAATATAAAATTGTTTGGTTTTTGTTTTCTATATAGCTTGAATTTTTATTTCAGTTTTGGTAACTTCAGTACTTTACGTAAATGTATTCATTAATTAAGTTTAGGTTTTCCATCTAATATTTATAGTTTATTTTAGCTCTAATTCAATTACTGAATTTTTTTTAGTTAACAATAACCACACTGTTATATGCTTTGGCATTAGGTTTAGTTTAATGTAGAGCATGTACATTAATTGGCATTTAAAGCATAAAAAAGAAAAGATTTTCCTCCCCTCACACAAATTTGATTGCATGGTGATTGTTGCAGTTAAATCTGATTAATTCAAAAACAGTTGTGTGTGTGGTATGACAGGCCTAAGCTGCATTGGCACCTGACAAATGTAAAAAAAAAATGTAATATGATAAACGATATCGGGGTGTAACCCCGGCATCCTGGCCAAATTTGCCCCTTGGCCTCTGTCCATCATGGCCTCCTAATCATCCCCATATACACTGATTGGCTTCATCACGGTCTCCAGTAAGCTGGTGTGTGGTGGGCGTACTGGCTCAATATGGCGGCCGTCGCATCATCCAGGTGGATGCTGCACATTGGTGGTGGTTGAGGAGATTCCTCCCCTTCCAAGCGCTTTGAGGTCCCAGAAAAAGCGCTATATAAATGTAGCGAATTGTTATTATTAAACGATCTGTATGATTTTTTGTTATATGTTTTTTTCTTAGGTTCTTTTTACACTTGGTATTAAGAAGCATTTTCGTCATTCAGATCACAAGAGGGTGTAAATGGTGGCTGCATCTGAAAACGTAGGCAGTGACTTGTTGCCTCTCTGCCCTATCAGGCAATGACTTTGCAGGCAGCGTTTGCGCTCAAAGGTTCCTCACGAAACTGATTTCGGACAGACTTCTGAGGCAGTGTTACGGTTTAATGATCTACAACAAAATAGAGCAAGCTTTAGTGAAAACTAAGTAAATATTTAATGACTACAGTAGTAATTTCTCGCTAAAAATTACATCAAAAGTGAAAAACATTGATCAAAAATGTACATTTACATGAACTGACGACCAGCCGCAACTTTCAGACGCCTTTATTCAGACGTCTTTATCCTTTATTTATCTTTATTTTTCTAGCTCAACTGTCACAGACTGGAAAGCACAGGATTACACATTTAACCGGATTGCTTTCGTTGAGTAGCTTTCATGTGGTCGAATGAATTCGAACGGCCACAAAAGACCACCTGACCTAATGCGTAAACATTATGGGAAAAGCGATAGCCAGACAGGATTTAAAGTTTGGTTTGAAGTCAAATAACGTACTGTACCAAGCACAATGTTCTCTCACCATTCCTGATTTCTAACACTTGGTCTTGTGTCTGTCAGAGTAGAAACGAAAGCTGCTGCTATCTGTACGTTTTTCCGTCGTCTCCGGGCGCGTTCATATGTAAATTGCAAAAACGCATCTTAATACCAGATGTAAACAGGGCCTTATACAGTATTACATGCTTTACTTAAATTGCAAAAAAAGTAACTTTTGAAGTCATTCTTAGGAATTAAACACTTCAACTCTATGCCACTCTGAATAAAAGCTGTTTAACTATTAACTTATGATGACTAGAAAACTGGATAAATTAAAACCCTGAGACACAATTCAGGGGAACCTGCTTTATATCAGTCATTTATATCTGTAGTATCCTACATGACCTCTAGATGGCTCTGTTTCTTTACAAACTGCTTCATGGAGGCGTTTCTCTGCATGTGGCAGTGGTCTGATTCACGGTGTAGTGCTCTTCCTGTCAGCATGTCTCCTGATCCCATGCTTGGCAACATTATGGAGAAACAGTCAATTCCCTAATATCTCTTATAGTAGTAATAACGGGCCGCCTGCTGCTCGTAAATGGGCCCAGATCCGGCCTGCCACTGCCTGCTCGGTGAAGGACACAGGCCCGTTGCATGGCTAGCTCGACTCAGTCATGATTCATGCTGTCCGTGAGCCAGCTTGCTCTCGGCTTTAGCTCCAGCTAATGACGTTGTCCAGGGCTCTGAGCGCCCGTCGGGTTGTGTGCGTGTCATCTCCCTGTTTGCTTCCTTTGATGATGGCAGGGCCTTAACATGACAGAGAAGCATCTCTTTATGTGTATTTAAGATTTGTGTGTGTTTCCGACAGGCGTGTGCTGATGTGAGGGCGGCCACAGTGTTTTGGCAGCAGATGGAGATCCATGATCAGTTGAGTGGCCAACCAACCATCCCCGAATGGCTGTCCACACACCCTACCCACCAAAACCGTGTCAGACAGTTGGACCGCCTTGTTCCTGAGGTAAAGCACACAAAAGCAAATACATGCATCATTAGACATTAGTATAATGGTTTATATGAGTGAAACCTTTCCACACAAATGCTAAACCATAACATGTACATCAGTATTAAATTTATGGTGGCCTAGCTAGCATACTTATTCTCAACCAACATATTCATTTAGTCATCATTTGCTATGTCCAGAAAAGCAAACCATCAGATTGAAGGATGATTCTCTCAAAACAGTGTTTTCCACAAGCTTTTTTCTAGGTAAATTTAGGTTTCTTTCCAAAAAAGGACAAATGATAACCAAGTGATATGTTACTTAAATATGCGGTAAAACAAGGAATTCCATCAATAAGACTAACAATGTTGAGCTATATATAACAATGATTAATTTTCTGTAGATAAAAGTATCCAAACAGTTGCTCACCTGTCTTATAAAACTTATAATATTTTGAAGCGTCTTTGGTAATTTCATGGTTTCTATGGAAGTAAAACTGCAAATTGAGGGTAACACTAATATGACGACGCAATGACACTGGTTAAATTGCTGATTTCTATGGATTTAAATGTTGGAAGCATTTGGGATAATCCAAGTACACAAGTCAACAAAATATATAACATTGTTTTAGTGTTTTTTGAATAATTTAATCAAAAAATCTTACATATTGTGTTTTTAAGTATGTACAGCGTCAGCACTTGAGCTGCATGAACTCCTCAAATTTGTGTATAACCTGATGATCATGTTCTCCATCCTGATTTGAGATGATCCAAAGAGCCATCTTGAGCTTTAATGGAAGCAAGGAAATAGCTACGGGAAGCTCTAAGAAAGACTATTGTTTAGTTATGTGATAAGGTCGTTCAAATGATTGGTGTTTTCAATACTACTAACGCACAAGTGGAGAGCTGTTTTCTGTATTTAACTTAAGGGATATGTCCTGGGTACTCCATTCTCTTGATTTAAAGATTACCCATCAGAAACACGCACCATAGGGCTCACAGACACGTCTGAAATCCAGACTCCACCATAGCTAACAAGACGTCTGGAGACCCCTCTGCTCTGGAGCAAACTCCACCTACTACACACATGCCTTAGACCACATTCATTGTGGAAATGAACAAATAAATGCTCTACTTCTGGAGGGGAAAACAAAAGACAAATGCCTGGACGATCCATGAAACTCAACATTCATATGGTGGAATCCTTAGATCAGTACCAGCAGGCACAGAAGAGAGCCTTCATAAGTGATTGAGGCTAAATAATTCATGTGAGCTTTTACGCGTTACAGCTAGATATATAGTGCGATGCATGACAGTGATTTGTTGGGGCGTGAATTGAACTCCATCAAGATCTTATGCTTGATTCTGAACACTGCAATTTCCTTTCATAAAAAAAAAAAAGGCAACATTCATGGCGGCAGTCAAATAATCATCCTAATGCAAAAACTGGATTGAGGAAGTGTTTGTCCAGGTGTCACCCAGCCCGGGGCAGGATCTAAGCATTGGAATATATGCCCCCCAAAACTCTTGCCAACCCAATCAGTTTTTAGTGTTAATCTGTTTTTTCGCGATTTGTGCATTGATTACAAACAATCTGAGGCTGTTGAGCAGTTTGATGAAGGGCTGTAGAATGCCCCAGCCAATCAAAAAATGTTTCTTTTGTAAGCTGAAAGTAACGGCGCAGCGCTTTATACACTCACGAGGCACTTCAGTCTGTTGTGGAAAAGCAGAGCCTGACATTCACACGAGCCAAAACGGGCAGAAATATTTGCAAGCTATCAAGGTGTGAATTACAGGGATATCTTAATGAATATCTTCATATTTACTTGTAAATCTGTATATACACTATAGCTCCGACTCATTTTAAAGTGTCATTTGGCCGAAAATGGGTCATGCGATTTTAATACCTGAGCAGTTCACTATAAACATCGCTTATTTAAGAATCTGCTTTTATTGCATGGATGGAGCAAGAACGTAATGTAGTATGTATACATAATGTAGTGTATAAATGCATTTGCATAGTTCTGTTGAAACCTTGTCCTCTTTGGCTTGCTGTTAATTGAATGTATGATGTAAACTATCTGCTTAAATAACAAATAAGAATGTGCTGCTTATCTTTCAATTAGTTAGCAGCCATTCACACATAATATTTTTTTTGCGGTTAAAAACTCGAGACAAAGGTCAATGAAGCGAAAATAAATGCAAGGTCTAGACTAGAGACACTTAAAAAAATTTTTTTTTTTTAAATGCCAAGTTCTGTCATGGAACTCTAGATGGCGCAGGCTGATGGACCAAACTGATGATATTCACAGCGTTTACTACTTGGCTCAAGCTGATTGGTTCATGTCGTATCTGCAGCCAATGAGCTTGCAGTTTGCAGCACACTTTCAGAGTTCCTCCGAAACCCTCCACCTTCCCCAGCTCCACCTGTATAGATTTGCTATGGGTAATTTTTACTATTTGTGCAGGAGCAGTATGTCTTGCACGCTCACAACAGCGCATCGGCGTATGTATTGGCAGTAGCAAGTTCCTGTACATGCTCTTCAGCAGCAGCAATAATCTATAACAACAGTTATAATCAACAACAGCAGCGTGGCAGATCTATTCCACCAAGGCCAAATACATTAACATTGTCATCCATTACTAAAAATCTTCCAAGATTTGTCATGATGGGACTTATTTTAATTTGAGAGGGATGTTTTTAGAAAGTCACGTCACGTTTTATGTATCTATCTTTCTATCTATCTATATCTATGTATCTATCTATCTATCGTTCTATCTATCCATCGTTCTATCCATCGTTCTATCTATCGTTCTATCTATCTACTGTATCTATCTATCTTTCTTATAATTTAAGGTTTCCTGAAAGCACAAAATGATCCTGCTTTTGTTGCTGTGCTACAGTTGCAGGCCTGAGGTTTTTGTTTGATTGCTTGGTCAGAATCCATGATCATTTCCACTCCATTGCCTAAAGTGTCTTTTTCACAATGTACTTTTTGGCTTTGACATCTGTTTGCATCAGTGCCCCTGTAGTACTAGCGCTGCTGTAGCTACGTAGCTCAGGAGGAGAAGAGATATATATATATATATTATTATTTATTTATTTATTTATTGGTTGTAGTATAATGATCATTTAGTTATTTTTGCATCGAAAAGCAGAAATAAATCAACAATAACAAATCGGATTTACAAATTACTAGGGTGGGTATTGAGACAAATTTCATGATTCGATTCGATTTCGATTCACAAGCTTACGATTCGATTTCGATTCGATATTTAGCATATAGATATATCGATTATTTTGGATATATATCAGGTACCGTTAGCTACATGGTAAATTTTATCAAGGGAAAACATCTCTCCACTAATGCTGTAAACTATAAATGGTCATAATGAACTGATTTGTATACAAACATTTAAATTACACTCAAGGAAGTTTTTATAATAATAAAGTTATAATACTAGTAGCTTTACAATTACATAATTATTTCTACTCCAATTTGGTTTTTTTAATATATATAAAAGTTTAAAATGTAAACATTTTCAATATATTATGTGAAAATTTCCTTTATCATCAATTGCTCACAAAATGATGGACAGATTTAGATTTTGCACGCGTCATTCCACTTGATAAAAAGTAAATTAAAAAATAAAAGAGTAAACGAACAAGTACGCTAAATCAGAAGATGCGATGAGAAGCTGAAGTCCGCGGTGATGTCATAAAAGTCTGTGATCCATTATGGCGGAAGTGAGAGACTAAGTTTTGAATGCTTATATCTCCTAAATGCGAATGTTGTCATTGTTTTGGAACACACCAGCTTATTCATAACCGGATATATATAAGTGTAGTGTTTAGGCTATGTTAATATGTCAAGTATCTGATGTTAGGCAGCAGATAGAACATTCTAAGTCACTTTCACACTTTTAAGAGTCTTAAAAAAAAGAAGAAGAAAAAAACAGGCACTGAAACACCTACTATAAAATGATGAAATAATTGCATTTGCAATATGTCCGTCAACAGAGAAAGGCAGATGGTGTAGTTTCAGCATCCACCAGCAGGGGCAAAATGGATGATGCCAACCCTTAACCACTTGCTTTAAACAAAGAGCTTGGGTTAACATACTGTTTATTGAGTGAACTGTATACTGTAGAACAGCATGGACAGTCATCTACAGGAGCATGTCCTCTCCCCGTCACACACCAGCTGCGGCAGAAGGTTGAATGCGAATGCGTCAATGTGTGAATTTTAGTGGCATGCAGGGACCTTACTTGACCTTGAGCTTGAACTCTTAACAGTCCTTCCTGCATACTCACACACTCCAAACACATAAGCAACAGATGGCCAGGACACTAATTGTCCATCAACTGTAATGTGTGTGTGTTTCTGATGTTGAGTGGAAGCTATTACTCCTTCGGGAAGTTATTTTAAAACGCCCTCCATCTCTCTCTATTCTCACCCTCTTTGACCTGAGCCAATGGAGAGTCGTCCTCCGTGTTCTCACTAATGAGAATTACAGTGTGTGTGTGTGTGAGAGAGTCTGAGTCTGTCTTCTGGTGTCTGTTACAAGTGAATTTTGAAGACGTCACCTTTATAAGAGTGACTGTTTGAGAGTAACTGTAGCTCAGATTTCCATAAGCAGGTTGACGTGTGTATTGCTGTGGACAAGACCTGCTTAAAGACTTCCACATCAGTGTGAAACACCAGTGAGAAAGATGACAGACTTATAGTTGGATTTTTGTTCAATTGGATTTGTATTTAATTAATTAAAATAACAGTATATGCATGTGTGTATGTTACACTTGTTATATGTGATACGATTAATTTTATATATAATAATGTAAATAATATATTATTTTCATATGTTTATCATACATATTTAAAATATATTTACACATTTATAATTTATTCAACCTGGTTTCATCCTTTACTGGCATTGTTTTTAAAGCTACATTCCTTTACAAACAAAGAAAAAATAGAAAAAATAGAAATCTTTGATAATGAAAATATTCTGAAAACGGTTTTGTGACTTGGCACCAAGTAAACTAGATGTGCATTAACAGAAATCTTTTTCTTTTTTTTTAATCTGTAAAAGAGTCAGTACTTGTTACTTGTAAAGAATGATCTGCTTTTTAAAACTTAAAGTGTTTTGTGTCACTTTGGTCGTAAGTATGCTACTGATGTGTCCCTCTTGGGTAATTGTTTTAAGCTTTATTCCAGCCACTCTTTCATTGAGTGTCATTTGTTTTTGTTTCCCTAATGGGCTGGTTCTCAAACATTGCAGTGTTGCTTAAAACTGCCTGTCTTCCTGGATTGAGTGTGTATTTAGCAGCTCAGTTTGATATGTTCTCCCTTGGGCAGATGGTTCGGAAATTTAATAATAATTTAACTAGAAAATTCTTTACGTTAAGTGACCTTTGTGCTAGTGCTGGTTGTTTATGTTTCAAGAGGCATTATTGATCTAGTGTTATGAGGGCTTTTTCTTCATCACCCCTAATGGAGGTCAGAGGTTATAGTTCAACGGTCACCAGACAGAAAACAAATCAGTCTTTGTAAATGCATGTGGATGTCTTTAATGTAGGAGATCATTGTCAATGATCCATTCATCCAATAACTACTTCAAACAATCCATACGAATTTTATATCACTACTTCCATAATTCCATCAATCCATTTCTTCAAATAACTATTCCAATCCAAATTTGATGTCACTATTTCAATCCATCTATCTATCCATCCATCTATCTATGTTTTTGAATAACTTTTTCAATTAATTCATCTAGATTATCCTTCCATCCATCCATCCATCTATCCTTCTTATCACTACACTGTCCGTCCGTCTGTCCCGTCCCCTGGGTGGAGATGAGGAGATGGTAGGTTTGTAGGTCAAAGCTCAAATCCATTTGTATTAATCTGTGTCACTCTCTGTGTCGTTATAGGCTCTGGAGCTCCGTGCACGCTGTGACTGTCCCGCCCTCCCCGAAGTTGACCCCCGTGTTGTTTTTTACAAGAGCGTTCAATTGCTTCTAGACAAAATTGAAAAGCAAGAGCTGATGGAAAAAGAGGAAAAGATTGAGAAAGAGAGAGCTGGAGTCATGTTGCCACTCGCTCAAACCCATCCCGTCCTGGCACAGGGGTCTCACCCTCAGATGGGGGGAGTGCTGGCCACATCTGCTCTGCCACAAACTCTGCTTAGTAAATGAGACTTGATAAAAATTCAAGCTTTCCTTTTCAGTTCTCTTTTTCAAGTCCATTGGCTCTGAACAAGGCCTGAGAGGATCGTCGGATAACTGGACAGTTTGTATTTTTGAATCCATTAAAGTAGTTAAATCCATTTCATTATTTAATACACATTTGATACCTACGTCAACTGCTGTGATAATAGTCTTTGAGATTAATTGGAATAGGCATATGTACATCATTTGTGTGTGATGCTTGAGTTTATGCCCTGAATTCAAGTATCCACTGCAGTGCGTTCGTGTTAATAATGGAGCAATTCTAAATGGGCTTTTAATTGGATTTAATGATGTTATTAGCATAAGACCCCTGTGAAGTTGAATGCATTATGGTGTATAGTACATTATTCATCAAACATCTGACTTTGCTTTAATGTCCCCTAGGTTCATTTATAGGTTCTATACTGGGATATAACTCTACTGTATAGCAGCTAATGTCACTGATTTTAAAGCTGCATGGAGCTGTGGACAGACTTCATTATTTAGAGGATTTGTCAATGGCCAGCTGACGCCAAATGAGACCAACGCTTGCGTTCTTGGCAAGTGTTGATTTTATTTTTTTAATTGCACTGTGTATGAAGGCTATGGATGTAAAGAATATGTGACTGAAATTACACTCAAGATAAATGAATTTCACTTAGCAATGGTACATTTTTTAGCACCTTACAAAGTGTTTCGAGTGAATGATATTTTCTTGTAATAAGTATACATTGTTATATAGTTGGGGAATTCAGGAATTGATTGGCCCAAATCTGAATAAGGGTTTGCAGTGAATTATGGAGGGCTACTTCCCACATGAGATACCACCAGCATCCACTTTTGGAGAGGTTTTTTGATCCAGAACTGGAGGTGAGTTCACCCTCAAGAGCATCTCATTGTATTCCTGTGGTAATGTTTCCTTCTCATTTGTACTTGCATTCAAAGGCAGGGCACAAGCAGACATAAAGCCAGCCAATCTGCTGCTGCTGCTTCCTTCCCTAGAGGCCACTTTTTAAAGAGTGATGTACCCGTAAAGTGCAACATGTTTCTGTCTGTCAGACAAATGTGACGCTGCACTCTGGGCCTCTAACGAGGGAAAATGTGGGAGGACAAAAGCGCTATATCGAAGAAAAGAGTGATGCATTTGCTCTTACTGGGCATGTTTTTTAGCATTTCTGAGCTATTTCCATACAGACTGAGGAAGACCTCTCACTAAGAGATGCCACGTTGGTGTTGATTTTATCTCTACATGTCTACATTTTATCAATTTTCGGGCTGGTTATACTTTTCCATAGGAGAAGAGCCACTGATGCCACACATAGAGTTTGAAAGCATGTCATGCACCATGGACCAAGTGTGGTATCCCAAAATGTTCTCAACTTTTCACAGATAACTTAACCCTTTTGGAAATTCTAGCTAAAACCGTAATCCTGTAGAAGGTTTTTGGAACATTGCATTTGGTTTCTTGCCCATCAATGCTGTTTTAGGTGGTTGATCAGCTGGACTTCGAGCTTGGAGGGACCTTGTTGTATTGGTAGACGATCTTAGTCCATTTTAAGATTCTTGACCACCAACAAACGAGCTACTATATTCCATAAAACAGCTTGACCACCTTAAACTGGTGACCTGGTTCTTCCACCCGAACCCTCAACCAAAATAGACTACAAAAGGTTGGTAGTCCATTCTAGTCAAATCAAGAAGAGCTTCTCCACCACTGTGGACCAAAACAAACGAGCCATCACAGTATATAAAGAATCCTGAACACCTTAAGCTGGTGTGACCAGGTTTTTTCAGCAGGCCCCTTGAGCAGCCAATTGGAAGCAATTGTGAGCATCTCAACCACCGTGGACAGCAATAAACTGTCTACCACCTTAAGCTGGTCTGATCTGGCTTTTCCAGAAGGATTTCTGACCTTGACCAAGATGGTGTAGTACCTCACCCAGTTGGTAAACTATCTTGGTCAAGGTGGTAAGAGATTCTCAATCACCAACAAGCCAGCTACCATGTTCCATAAAACAGCTTGCCCACCTTAAGCTATGAGTGGGATTTCCAGCAGGACCAGGTCTAGTAATATACCTCAGCTAGTTGATTGACCATCCTGGACAAGTAATTATGAGGTTCCCAACCAAAATGAACGAACCATAAACTAGGTGACATTTATTTGGTCTGACCTGGCTTTTCCAGAAGGACCCTCAGTTTGCTTTACAACAAACTAGCTACCTTTTTACTATACATAAAACAACTTGGCCAACTTAAGCTAGGATGACTGGCTTTCTCAAGCAGGATCGTTGACCCTGCAAAGGTCTACTACTTTAGCCTGGACCCCACTAGCTGGTAGTTTAGCTGGTCATCCATCTAAACCAACTTTGACCAGCTAGAAACCTAAAATCTTGTGTCCACCATTTTCCAAACTTTTGGTATACCACTGTGCTACCACTCCCACACAAGTTCTGTTGATCTGAAAGTTCAATCCTCCATCTGTGGAAAAAGTAGAAAACATGTTTTGATCAACACAGTACAAAACTGCAATCCACGACCCATAATGCATGTGGTTGACAATTATCTACAACTGTGCCTCCCTCTAGGCCCACTTCATGCTTAAGCATGCTCCTTTGTTTTTAAGTAGAACACATCTGTAGTTTTGCTGCTGTTTTGACAGTAATTATCTCTTGTTCTTAGCACACTTTATCCTGTTTGTGTCTCTTTGACTTTTATTGTCTTTGCTTTGCTTAATATTGCATTATGAATGAATGTGCTAAACTGTGTTCTTCAATGGCAAAACAACAAGTAGAGCGTCTGCTCAGCTGGTTTTGGTGCAGCGGCATCTTTTTGTGTTACCTGTATAAGCAAATGTCTCACCATGGCCTTTGGGGCAGGATTTATCTGACCCACTTAGTAAAAATACATCTTTTAAAATGTCTCCCTTGACGGAGGAGCCCTTTGAAGGTGTGTGTAGAAAGTGTGCCTGTTTAAATTCGGCAGCTGTTGCCATGGTTTTGTGACCTAAACATGCAGCCTATGTTTAAATTAGATGCAAGCTCAACGGGATACCGGACAAGTGATTAAACCCCCAAAACACGTGCTGCCTTTACCTTAATTTTTACTGCTCTTTGTAATATTTTACTTGCTCTGGCCACTTAGTTGCACTGTCTGAAGGTATGTTGTCCTCTGTGTGAGTGTCGCTAGACTAACCCAAGCATAAATCAAATCAAACACTGGCCAGGTAAACTAGGCTAGGTTTACACCTGGTAATAAGATGTGTTTAGTTTGATCGGATCACAAGTGGATGATGCTAAATACAGGTGTAAACGGGGTCTAAAACGTTTTGAGCTGGTCCACTTTTGACCTCTTCCAGAGGTAGTCGAAAACACATTTGACCGGATTGCTTAGACGCTCATGTGGTCGAATGTGTTTGAACAACCACCAAAAAAATAAAACACCTATTCTTCGCCTACTGACCTAACGCGTTAACATTATGGGAAGCGCTAGCCAGAAGGAATTCGAATTTTGTTGGCTGAAGACCCAAGTTTGGTCTGAAGATTAAAAAAAAAACATTACTGATTTCTAACACCCACTAACTGCGTTCGGCGTGGTCTTGCGGCTCTCAGAGCAGACACGAAAGCTGATGCTCTCTGTATATTTTTCCTTCGTCTCCAGTCACGTTCATATGTAAATTGCATTAGCTTATTTCATCCATTAAATCGAAAGATCTGAAAATGCCCATACATTTACCCGCCCATAGACGCTCTCCTCGAAGAAATCAATACAGAAGTGGTTAGAAAGTGGATAAAAGAGATAAATGAAAAAGAAATAAAAAATAGGACCCCATGATTCACAGTGTAATTTTGTGAGTTTAAACACCAGGGGGCACAGTTTGGACCTCCAGTTGTATATGTTGCTGACATGTTCTTTGAGACAAGAATCTTCAAATATGAATTTTCCATTTTTGCAGCATATTATAAATGCCCGTCTATAATATGTCTTATCAGACTCCAAAACTGCACAGTTTCCATTATCCATTTAAAAAAAAAAAAAATCTACTTATCTGATGAGCACATTCACACTCTCACATTCCCCATACTATTACAGATAAGAGAGAGAAATGTAAGTGTGTTTAGCCATTGTTCTGAGATTAATAGCGTTATGCTAGTGTTCACCATTCTTTTTAAATACACTGTATCTGTGAAGTTTTTCGTAATGCAAAGTGGAAAATCTGTTCCTAATATGTTAAAAAAAAATGCTTTTCTTCGCATGGGCACAGGAAGAGCTCTCGTGTTGTTTTAAAATACAGAAAGGCTGGTTTGATCTTGAAATATTTATATTTTCTGTACCCATGTTGTATTAAGATGACCACATAAAAGTGACCACATTTCATTATTTAATATGAAAACTACTGTCTCATAAGCTTCAAAATGAGAAAAAATATTAACAATTAGTTGTTCATCTGTCTCAGACAGACAGAGCAGTACTTGACTGAGGCATGACAAATTAATTTACCACAAAATAATGTTAATTGAATTTAAGAGTCAAATTGATCAAAATTGCTTGGGTTTTGCTTTGAATGTTATTGAAATCGGAAATGAACAGTTTAGGACTTTGTAATGTTAAGAAGGGTAACGGCTGTATGAATGGCTGTATCAGATTGATAAGAAACAGTATCACCCATTCCAAAAATACAGTTACAAATATAAAGTTCATTCCAAAGACTATATATGCTTTTTAAACTGGAGAGATGTTGATAAGCTAAAGATAAGATAAGGCAGGAGAGGTCAAATGTGGAGTGGAAAACCACTGGACAGTCTATTTTCTTTCTTATTCTGTTTATGTGACTTTCCATCTGTGTTCAGCAGAGCGGTGATGCAGTGCAGCAAACTTCAGAGCGTACTGGTCCTACAGGGCAATGTTATGAAGGGCATCTGGGAACACACACAAACACTGACCATCACAGACAGACACAGGTCACTGGTGCATGTTTGCAGCCCAGAACACCTCATTTCTCCTGCAGCCATCATACTGAGAACAGACAGCAGAGTTAGAGCACCGAAAGCTCAGATTAAACCCACTTTCTTGAAATCTGTCTTATGCTGCATGTTAGAGACCCTATAAAATCAAACTTTAACTTTACCCATGTCCATGTCTATTAGTATGCTAGTGCAAAAGGTTGGCAAAATATGCTTTATTCAGTGAAATCAAAATAAGTCCAATGTCTGTTAGCTTTGAGGCCAGTGATGTGTACACCTAAAAATTGAGAAAATGTTCCATCTACAGCCTTTCTTTTCCAGGTAAATGGACCAAAATGGTGACATCTTTTGATTCATTATTATTTCTCTTGTATGACATATTTATAACCACCAGACCTCAAAATTAATGCTAGTTCACTAAATGAATACACATTTACAGTCTGTCTTTTCTAGGAAAATGGACCACATGATGACATCATGTTATGCCTTCTCATATATATGACATTTTTAAGACCTGCTGAAATCCAAATCTCTCTTTTACTCCATGTCTGTTACCTTTGAGGCCTCTGATATGTGTGCCTGAAAGTTGACAAAATGTATAAAAATGTGCAGTCTTTCTCTTCCAAGTCAATGAACCAAAATTATGACATCGTGTTACTTTCTTATTATTTATCTAATATGACTTAATATGAAGTGAAATTAAAATGACTTTTGTCTGTTAGCCCATGTCTGTTAGCTTTGAGTGCACTATTGCTAAAGTAAACCTAAAAGTTGACAAAATCTAAACATATTTTCAATTTACAGACTTTCTCTTCCAGGAATATAGACCAAAATTATCTTTTTCTTTTATTACATTTCTTATAAGGCATATTTAAGACCCAGTGAACTCAAATCTTGTCAGTTCTAAATGCTAGTGTACTTGCTAAATTTGTACTGTATATATTTTGTCAACCTTTAGAAGTCTTTCTCTTCCAGGCTAATGGACCAACGTGATGACATTATCATCCGCTAAGGTGTGTGTATACAAAAGTTTGTCCAATAAAATGCTTTCTATAATTAGATTGCCTTCCTTCTGCTGGTACATTTCTGGAAGGTGGGAATGCTTGGATGGCTCTTCAGGTATTATAAACCTTTCTACAGGTACCTGCTATATGGTACGTCTTAGGTGTAGTCACATGTACCATTGTTTGGCAAATTTTGTGGGCGAAATCCAGTTATTTAATGGTACGTCTGGAAATCCAGTTATTTTCATAGGAATCCATAAGATCTGGGTTGAGCAAAGGTTCAAGTTTTTCACAGATCTTTGCGTTGGCCAACAGGAAACTGCTTGGTTTGAAAGTGACTTCTGTGTGAGCTGCTCCTTATAAATTTCTACTCTACTGGACCTTTTTTGCTAATGTAACTGCACATTTAAGCTAACCTATTTTTGTGTCCCACCTCAACAACATGAAATAAAACTGCGTTCGTCAGACCATTTCATGGGGTCTTCAAATGTGAGAAACATGGTGTGAGCTAAGCCTCGTCCTGGATCTTTTTTCTTTTTATCTTTTCAGATCACTTCCCTCTCCCTCTCTATGGGGCAGTTTCTTTTTGAAACACGCTCTGCGTATGGATTTTATACCCACTCACTTCATCAAAGTGCTGTCTGCTCCCTCTGTATCGAATAATAATCATTCTCCAGTCATGCCTCCATTCAGGGCTCAGTAATAACCTCCTCCTTTCATTTGCTCTTGCTTATTTCTCCCTCCCTTTTTCTGTGTTCCACGCTTGAAAACGTCCCTGAACTGAAGAAATAAAGGCCGATAAAGTGTGGCGGCATTTGGGGGGCTCGAGGGGCACCAAACTCCTTACCGTCAATGGCACCGGGACGAGGGATTTACATATGAATTCATTTGAATAATTTCACATTAACCTTCCGAACACTCGCGTTTTTGTTGTTTCTGAACACATATTCTAATGGTGACATTACAATTCAAAGCCTTGTAGAACAACCGCGGCGAGCGGTAATGTCAAATCCCATCCTCATGCGGTTGTCCGGCTTTACCGTACATATGTCATCGATGTCATGAGTCGGTCTGATAAAAAGTTTCCGCTTCAGTTCAGAGCAAAACCGATCTGTATGTGTCTGTTACGTGGTTTCTCCTTGGCTCTGACCACAGGAGGGGAAATGTACATCTCTCCATTCGTTTCATCTTTAATTGCAGCGTAAAGCTTTGCTCATTAATCCACAATGAGAGCAGGAGACTTTTCTCGCGCTGCTTGACTGCTTCAGAAATCCCTGCTCTGTGTCTAATTACCACACGCTACACACACAGCACAAATAACAGGGCCAGCCATACACACACTCAGCAGTGAGCATGATTCCTCCTCATCACACTGGAGTTTAGAAAACAGCTCGTTTAACAAATTATTGATCTTTTTTTCCCAGATGAATCAGAAATCATTTGTTTATCAGTATCATTAGGCCCTAAAATAGCTCATAGCTAGGTAAGCTAGTGGATCAATTAGTTCCCAGAGCCATCAGAAATCCATATGCGATTGATGAGGGAGGAAACTGCTGTCTCAGGGCCTGTTTGTGGCTTATGGCGGGTTTAATGAGTTGATTGGTTGTTTCAGTAAACATGTCATCAGAGAAGAGATGTTGCTGCAAGAGGGATGAAGTTTAAATTCAAGATTACAAGATTAAAGATTATAAGAATTTAAAACAAATTATGTGCGGATAAATAGTCTATAATAAATACTGCAGTATTCCAAAACAAGAATTGTTCCTATAGCTAGGGTTCTTGTTTACAATTTTGTTTTGTCTTTGTTTGTTTTTGAATATAGCCTTGTGCAAAACTTGTATGGTAAGGGTGTGCAATATTATATCATAGTTATCTATTAGTTATCATATATAATGGTTGTGTTAACAACGTGCATGCATTGTTGGGTATGTGCCAATACTTTGTTCCTTAGTATGTTACTTTTTTTCACATATATATATATATATATTTTTTTTATTATTGTTTTTGCTTTTGAACTAAACACATGAACATATACATTTCCATGTAACAGGAAACAAGAACAAAAAAAGCACAAAAAAACAGCCTCTCAGTATTTTAAATTGCTATTCTATACCTCCTCTTTTCTTAGTCTTTTATTAACACATTTCCAAGTCTACCACATTTTAAGAATGATCTGAAAGGTCCCCAAACTCTTATATTCTTATATAATTTTTTTATATTTGTCCCTTAAAATATGTCATCTTTTCCATTGACATATTTGTTACCATTTCTTTTAGCCAACGTCCTATACTTGGTGCACAAATACTCTTCCAATTTAAAGAAATAAGCCATTTTGCTTGAAGGATGCATATATTTATAAATATATACTCTTTCTTTTTTAACTTGATCTCCTTAAGAAATAAATGTAATAGAAAGAGTAAGTGACAATTGGATGTTAACATCAAGAATCTTCTCTATCATTTCTTTCACACCTTTCCAAAATGTTTTGACTTTTTCGCACTCCCATATGCAATGATATAATGTTCCTTTAGACTCACTGCATCTTAGGCAAGTGTCAGGGACATTTTCATTATATTTATGCAGTACAACTGGAGTTATATAAATCTGCATCAACCACTTATATTGTAGCAGTTTCAGACGTGTGTTCATTGTTTGTGATTGAGCCTCTTTTTTCCATCCAGTCCTCCATCTGAATATCCTCGTTAATATCCAATCTCCAGGCTTTCAGTTTGTAGTTCAGTTTGGAGTCCTTAGATCCTGACACCAGCATATTGTATAATAATGAAATTAAGCCTTTACTTAAACAATTTTTTGTAATTTCTTTTTCTAAGATAGATAATGTTGGCATATCCAGAGAATTATTTTGTGATTTGAGTATGAAATTTGTAGATACTGTAGAAATTTTTTTTTTTTTAGGAATATTGTGTCTATTGACTATTTCCTCAAATGACATAAGAGTGTTGTTAACATATAGATCTGCTATCTTACGTATGCCCTTATCTGCCCAAATCTTGAGACCTGCGTCCAAACTGCCTGGTTTAAACTTTGTATTGCCCCAAATGGGATTAAAACAAGATAAAGGGTAAGAGACACCTAATTTCTTCACATCATACCATACGGCAATCATATTTATAACTATAGGATTGGAATTTTTTTTTTTTAGATCTTTAAATTCTGATGAATATAAATATAAAGGCAGATCCTATTTGACAGCAGAAGATTCTATTTCCACCCATGGTGGGCAGTCTTGAGATAGAAAATAAAACGTAATTGTTCCAAGTTGAACAGCCCAATAATACCAAAGAAGATTAGGACACTGCAGCCCTCCTCTCTCAAATGGCAAGTACAAAAGTGTCAGTCGGAGTCTGGAACATCTGTTATTTCATATGAATTTAGAGAATATTTTTTTAAGTCTTTGAAAAAGAGTCTTAGGAGGAGGCAGAGGGATATTCTGGAATAAATATAAAAATGTTGGCAAAACGTTCATTTTCAAGATATTTATTCTGCCAATTAAAGATATGGGTAAGGACATCCATCTTTCTATAGAGCAACTAACATTTTCAAAAATTGATTCATAATTTACTTGCACAATTTCTTCTAATTTTGGAACAATTCTTATACCTAGGTATGTGAAACAATCAACAATATTGAAGGTTGCAGCACACTTACTAGGTTGCTGTCGGTCAATCTCATTTAGATTAGCTTTTAGAATTATTAATTTTGTATCAAGAAATTTTTCCAAATGTATTAAGATCTAATAACGCAGGTATTGATGTATCAAGATGATTTAGAAAAAGGATTACATCATCAGCGAATAATGATATTTTATGTTCTATCTGTCTAATCCTAATAACTGTTAATTCCACGTGTCTTTTTACTGCCATTGCAAAAGGCTCGATGGAGATGGCAAAAAGAAGAGGAGAAAGGGGTTAACCTTGTCTGCACCCTCTTGATATGCTAAATGTTTTTGAAACCATATTATTTGTATACACTTCTGCTGTAGGGCTATTATAGAGTAGCCTAACCTAACCCACTTGCTAGACTGGGTGGCCTTAACAGTGGTCCCTACGGCAACCCATTTCTTCCACGTTCCAGCTACCCTCCGGGTTAGCACCGTGTCTTCCCCTCGACAGACCCGTTCTGTCGTCCTTGCTGAGTACGCTCCCACCCCTCGGGCTGGGACTACCTCAAGGACTGCCGTATGTTTCACTACCCTACGGGTTAGTACATACGTGTATTCCAGTGCCTCCGTTCGGGGGGGCAGGGGCTCCGCAGCGCTCCCTCCTACGGGTTGGGCACGCTTCCCCAGTGTTATCCAATCCACTGAGCGGGTCTTGCGGAACAGCAGTGTGATTCTTCCTAGCTAGCTCCCTTCATGTAAGTAAGAAACTGCTATGCGGGGAGCTAAGCTGAGCGCTGGAAGGGGTCAGCACCATGGCGTTTTGTTAGGGATCCCAATTCCCAATTGTAACTCGTTTGTCCATTTCTTTAATGGCTTGTAAAACATCTGCATTGCTGGGATTCAACACTGTTCGTAGGTCCACTGTCGTCGTCCTCCTCTCTCAGTTCGTCCGCGTGATCAGAATCTTGCGACATCTCTTGCGCTTTATTATTCGTTTTTTCTTGAGTTTTGTTCTGTTTTTTCGGTGCCATTTCCGTAGTTGATGTTTTGTGTATTACAGGGTACCCGCGGGTCTTAAAAGCCTTGAAAAAGTCTTGAATTTGATCATCTCAAATTAAGGCCTTAAAAGCCTTGAATTTAGTATACAAAGTCTTGGATTTCGTTACAAAGGTCTTATTTAGTTTTTACCAAAAGTAAAGTAACTGCAGTTTGACAAAGTTGACAAAAAATGCAAAGACTTTTCGTCAACTACAACTATAAAAAACAGGAAGACTCAAATGTGATTAAGACCAATAAGCATTTTCGTCTGAAGACTAAGACTAAATCAAAAATGGCTGCCAAAATTAACACTGGCCTACACACACGTGCGCGCTACAATGCTGTTGCGTATGTATTAAATATGACTGATATATAATTCAATATATATTTAATTCAAGTAACCTCCTTGTACATAATTATTTTCTAGGGTTTAAAATGTATACAGATTTGACATTTTCCCCTCATACTTCTGTCGGAATGGGTACGAAGTTGGCATTGAATTTCATTTGAAATGGTATTAAAAAGGTCTTAAAAAGCCTTGAATTTAAGTTGGAGGATCCTGGGGGTACCCTGTATTAGTTAACTACAGATCTGATAAAGTTTTAAGTGAGTTTAAAGGATTATTACTCAAACAATATAGGAGGGTCATTAACACGCGTCTTCTCAGTACATAACCGGAAGTCCCTCGTATGTTACTTTTTTAAGATTTGAAGTACATGTTCAATATAATCAAGCATACTTTTTTCATTCCTTGCGCCAAACTATAAAGGAATGATCTGACCGTAACTAAGAAACATTGCCAGTAGCAGTTATGTTTGGGTTGAATTTGAAAAAGAGTATCATGGAAATCTTTACATTCTCTTATCAGACATCTTTACATTCCCTAAAGCTCAGATTTTACCATTGCCATTCAAAGATAGCATCAGTATTAAAGATCTGTAAGTACTGCAGTCAGATCTGGCATGATTCTCTTTCATTCTTAATGTGAATCATGGTTGATAAGTCCATCTTTACATCTTATCTATTTCTGAAATGCATTTAGTAGGCACCAGTGATGTGCATGGATGCGTTATAAGCAGCAGATATGTGTGCTGTCCCCCGCCACCCTGTGTTGCAGTACCTGGTCCCGTTGCCATAGTTTCCATCATGCACAATGTGTTTGTGATGTGAAGGACAAAGCAATGATAAGTGCTGTTAGAAGCTCTCGTTTTCTCTCTCACTGTCCTCCACCCACTCCTCATCTCGGAAATGTCAGTAAAACCACAGAAAGTGGCTCAGAATTGGACAGACGCTACAGAAGAAAGGTCTTCTTCAAGAGTTATGACTGCAGGTCCCTGTGCTGTTTATGTGTGCATGTTCATGTAGGGGAAGTTTTAATGGGATAGTTCGCAAAATTCTGTAATGTCATTTGAAACCCAAATGACTTTTCTTCTATAGAGCACAAGACAAGGATTTTTAAAGAACATCATGGACACTATTACAGACACAGTTTTCAAATTATGAATGTGAATTGGGACTGGTGCTGTCAAGCTAAAACTTGACAAAAAAGCAGTATAAATGTGGCCGGTGCGACTTCTGCAATATATTCAGTCTTCCAAAACTATTCAATCATTTTGTGTAAAAAAAAATACCCCCCTCGACTGTAGCTCTTAAATGAATAGTTGACTAAAACTAATACAAATCTTCATTTTTTTGTTTGTAATTAAATTAAAGCTGAAATAAAATAAAAATGTGAAATGAAAAACTTTTTAGACAGACTTGGCAGCTAGCTGAAATAATTTTAATTTGAAATACTAAAATTATTAAACTAAAACAAATAAAATAAAACTAAAGCTATATAGAAATATTTTAAAATAATATTTGTTATATAAACTAAAAACCACCACTAACATTTAAACCATTATGTAAAATGAAAAGTGAAAATAAAAACGAATTAAAATATTAATGAATACTCTACTAGTATATACACGTTACTAAAATAACTCTAGGGCATCATGGCTTAGTTGAATGAAGCACTTTTATGATTGTCAGCTGAGGGTTGCAAAACAGACAGAAATGAGGGGCCATTTACATGACACCGTTTTCAAATAAAAATGTAAAACTTTTTCTGTTCTGGACGTTCATTTACACAACAATGGCGTTTTGGGGGCCTGAAAATGCAAACTTTTGATAATGGCTTCAAAGTGCACATTTTTGAAAACGATAGCATTATTGTCTCTGTGTAAACAAAAAAAATTGTGGATTTGTGAAAACTGTGACATCATGACATCATCATTTCTTTACAAAGTGAAGTTGGCGTCGCCAACTACTGGCCTGGCAGAAGAATACAGTTGTTTTTGCAGATCCGTGTGGACGGATCGTTTTGACAATGTTGTCGCCTGTATGCGAAAAACGCGAAGGAAAAACTTTTCTATTTTAGTACATTGTTGTCGTGTAAACGTGCCCTATAAGAACTTTTCAGAACCACACCTATTATGAGACGAGATCTGACCAAGAATAACTGAAAATAAGCACTATATATACCGAGAGAAGCACAAGGGACTAAACACGAAGTTAACAAGACAAAGGTGAGACACATGCAGGCAAATCAGAAACCATGGCAACAGAAGATCATGAACAAAGAAAACACACGAAACTGAGCTGAGAACAGTGCAAAACTAACTCAAAGTCCAACCGAAGCTAAACACAAACAGATCAAATGTGACAATACATTAATACATTTACACACCATTTGTTTTATTGTGATTGTAAGAAGATGCCAAATGGGTTTGGAGAGAGACATTTTCATTTCAGGATGAACTGTCCCTTTAATAAAGAAGAGCCACAGTGCCTAAAAGCAGATTTTGTGGACTTTCAGACTGTAAAGCTGTAGAGATGTAGGGAGAGAACATAAAGCAGTGTGTGGCATCATAGCACACGTCAGAGAGAAGCTGACTCAGATTGCTGGCTCTGTGGCGGTTCACAGTAGGGTGTGTGAGCTGAATGATGTCCTAGTCAGCACCCCGAGGTCATTAGATCAGACTCTCTCTCTCTCTCTCTCTCACCCACACACACACGCTTTTTTTCTTCTCGTACAATCTATTACTGTAGAATTCATCCAAAGTTTTTCTAGGTCACTTCCTACAGTGCTGGCACACCTGCTTTATCAGTCTGGTTATACACACAGACACTTTTTTTTTTTTTTTTTTATGTTTACTAACTACAATATGCCCAGATCCACGTGTCATCCATATAAGACCTGTCTATTTGACAGGTCACAGATCTCATCCAGCATCATTCTCCATCAGCTTTTCTCTCCTAAATTGTTTCCTCCAAATAACCTTATTCTAGGCCGCCCTGTTTCCAAATAGTTGGCCCCTGTCCTGTGAAAGTGCTGTGTCTGTGTGTTGGAAGTGAAGGGGTGTAATGAGTATGCTCCTCGAAACATTGATTCAGCCTGATTGTCTGCCTCAGGCTCATCCAGGGCCCATCATGGAGGGACAATTGTTTTTCATTACCACGAGTCCGAGAGGAGCAGAGGTCAGTAACCCGGACTGACCTTAGAGTGTCGCCAGTGGGATGTACTATTACAGCGCCCGGGGATGTGCAGAGGTAAAGGGAATTTCAGACATTTAACATATTTACCTTGTATATTTGAACTGATCCCATCAGGCTTGTAACCAGCCAGATTTCCTCGCTTTCATCAGAAAATCATTATAGTTGTAGATTTGCTGGTCAGTTGCTGTGCTGCTCAACTAGCTGGACCAGCACTAACAAGCAGAAACCAGCTTTGAAATGCATTTCAGCAGGTTTAACAAGCACATAAAAACCTCACTATGAATGGCAAATCCAAATATTAATGCAAATGGGCCTAAAAATCCATTCCTCCTGCTGAAACCCCTTCTTAATGAGAGGATGGAGACTTCAATCCTGTCAATAATATTGAAGTACTGTATAAGCTGACAGTATGGATTAGTGATTTATATCATTGTGAAAATGATAGTTGCATGTTGGATAAATACATCCACATTCTGTGACTTCTTGCCTTATACTGCAGGTAAAAGCTTCCACCGCAGTGTAAATAGATTGCCAGTTTTCTCCCAATTATGATTTTATTTCTTGTAAATGGGACTATTCTAATTGCGACTTTATTACAATTGCAACTGTGTTTCTAGTATTTGAGGCATTATTTCACATAATTGCAACTTTATTAACTTATAAATAAAACATTATCTCAAAATGAAACTTTCGCAATTGTGATTTTTATTTCTAATTGCGACTTTATATCTTGCAATTACTAAAAACAAAATCACAATTGTAGATTTTGCTAGAATTGTCACATTTTGCAAAATATATAGTCACATTGCGAAACAAAATCACAATTATTTAATGTTCATATTTTGAGATATGAAGTCACACTATTATATACAAAGTTGCAATTGTGAGAAACAATGTCACAATTATGGGAAACGTGCATAGTGATTGCAACTTTATATCTCATGTTTTGACCATATCTCACGGTTACTGTACAACAGTTTACCATAATTGTGACATTATTTCAAACAATTGCTACTGTATATCATAATCTGACTTCATATCTCAAAACGTGACTGTATTTTGCAATTGTGGTTTTGTTTCTAGCAATTGCAACTTTATGGCCATATAGCTATATCTCTGTATTTCTCATAATTCACACAATTGCAACGTTATATACTATAGTGTGATTTGATATATAAAAATGTGACTTTCACTCAATTATGATTTTGTTTCTAGTAATTGAGACTTTATATTGCGCAATGTCACTATATTTGCAAATGCAACTTTTATTTCTTGTAATTTTATCTCACAATGGTTTACTTTATTTCTTCTTATTTTATACTTCACCTCAAAATAACTTTTTTTTCCTCTGAGATGTAAGCAGGCTTCCATGCATGAATGTACCGTTGCACTGGTGCAGATAAAAGCATCACCTTCACACTTGATCAGTCCAAAATGGCTGATATTTAAAATCTGGAAAAGAGGGCAAGATTACAATCATGGAGCTCGGGATTCTTGTGTGCTCTCTCAGAGGCTAGGTTAACACACACACACACACACACACACACACACACACACACACACACACACACACACACACACACACACACACACACACACACACAAAATCATTTAGAAGCTGTTGCTGCTATTAAAGTGCTCTTGTTTGGCTGGTTCATTTGTGGCTTATTCACTCCTCTGCAGTGGTCTGCTGTTGTGTAGGTCATTCAAAACCACATTGGAGATGATCTACAGTAGTAGTCATTCTCCTCTTCGTGTCTCTGCTTTTATCTGATCAATAAACAGAGCTTCAGCCTTCTCTCTCTCTCTCTCTCTCTCTCTCTCTCTCTCTCTCTCTCTCTCTCTCGGCCTCTCTCTCTCTCCCTCTCTCTCTCTGCTGTTGTTCTGAGGGATTTCTTTTGTTAAGAGACCTTGTGTTTCCAATATTCTCTCTCTCTCTTTCTCTCTGCTCTATTGGTTTATTAACTGTTCTTTCCAGATGAGGTAAGTGTTATTCAGTGCAGTGAGTGTGTTGTGAGAGAAGCTCATGTGTTTTTCTTTATTCTGGTCGGGTTGATTGATCTGAAGGATGCTGGGTAATTCTGCACTGCACTTTTCCTCATTTTTCACCATTCACTCTGGAGAAGAACAGATAACGGATCCTTGGACTTCATATAGTTTCATGTTAACCATTATATGGAAATTTCTATGAATACTGCATTTCATTTAGACAGACAATCCAGATATTTTTTATGCTAGAAATAAGAAAAGGTTCTCTGCTTAAGAACTGTCTCCTGATAAATCCAGCTAAAACCAGCGTCTTAAGGATGGACATCATGGTTCGACTGGAATATCATCATGGTTAAACATGATCAAAATCACAGCTTGTACTGGTTAAACATCATGACCCTTATGTGCTGTTATTTTAGGGTGAAGCGTTCCTGTTACAGGGTCAAATTGACCTTACACAACAAATCACAGCTCAAGAGTCTTCATTTGCACATTTTTCTCAGAAATGGATCTTCTTTCAATACCCAACCTATTACTAATTCACAACTGTGATATCCAGGGTTCCCACGGACATGAAAAGAATGGAAATATCAGGATATTTTCAAAAATTGTGTTTATTAGGCCTCGAAAAGTAAAAACAAAATCATAAAAAAATATAATGGAAACTCCTTGGAAATGATTTAAACCTTTTTAAAACTCATTAAAAAAGTCAGTAATAAAAATCAATCACTCTGTTGTTTTGGATGAAGCAGATAAAAAAGTTCACAAATATATTATATGATGAGCTTGAAGCTTTAATTTTCTTTTTTGACACAAATCCAGACAGTCGCTCCAATGAAAAGCATTTTTACACTTTCTGATTCATTTACTATCATATATATTGCACTATACCACACACAAAATAATAATGTGTGATTAAGACTGATTTAGACGCAGCTGTAGCATTTTTTTTTTGTAATATATGGAATAGGATGCTTCAGATTAATGAGAGAATTTGTTTGGACAGCAAAGTTGATGAGAAACTTGAAACAGCATTATGTCATCTAATTTGTTGATCCATATTGGGGGTAGAAAGAGAGAGACTATACGCTTCGAACATAAATACAGTATCTTCTAAATGCACATTTTTTCATTGTTTTGGAGCACAGAATATTGATCTGCTTAAGGCTAACATATTCATATAAAAGCAACAAAAACACAGAGACTTTCAAAGTTATTTTTTTTAAAAATATTTTTATTAAAACTTTCAGTGATTATTATAAATGAAGATGCGGAGCCACTAAAGGAACTTGGTGATGGAAAACATATATTTCAAAACCTTTGTGTTCCCCCCTTTCTTGGGGGAACACAAAAGTTTTGAAATATATATTCCCCATCACCATACCCCTTTAGGGGATTCCATATGACTAGAAAGATCATGGGGGGAAAAAATCATTCAAATGAATTGGTCAAAAAGTGTTGGAATCCTGAATATATTATACATATTAGTGTAACAACATCCTCAACAACACGGAAGACGGAAGTTTAACTGGTATGACTTGATTTTTCCAGGAGAGCAATCTTTGTTTTGCGCTGTATGAAGGGCTGTTTAGTGAAACAGCAAAAGTCATGACCCACCTTTCCACCTTTGACCTTTCATTACACACAACCAGAGCAATGACCTCTTGTCCTCTGTCAGGTAAACCTTTCTTTTAACCTCAGGGTGAGAAACCAATTGTATGTTATTGGTATGTTTACACAGAGCTCTCTCACATGTTAATGTATGTACAAGGTCCAAAGTTACAACACCAGCCAGTGGCGGGAGAATTAAGATCATTTACCAAACACAAATATTCATTACAGATCATTAAACACTTTGTAGAATTGAATTATATTAGTTTTCTGTACAAACGGGAACGGCTCCTCGATAAGGCTGCTAGTTTGAATAGCGCAAATGGGATTTGGCGCATACTCTATATTCAGCATTTATCTCATTGGATTGTCCTTGCTTCAGTGGCCTGCTGTTCACACTATTAGGAATTAGTGTGAAACCCCACAACTGGACTTATCTGACGTCCTCACAGAACCCACAGCTAGATGCATCAGTTCCGGGATTTATCCTCTTTCGTTTTCTCTTTTTCTATCCTTCACTATCTCGCTATCCCTGCTTTTTCTTTCTGACTCTCTATTCAGGCCCTCTCTCTCTCTCTTTCTCTCTCTCTCTCTTCCCTCCCAGTGTTAATCCATGACCACAGCGCAGTCGAGGCCCAATCCTTTATGTCATGTTGAGTCTCATTGTGAAGTTCTTACTGGGACTCCTCAACTTTTAATAACAGTAGCTTAATATCTCGCAAAGATTGCTTTGGTTGGTGTTGGAGTTTCTACAGAACCCCATTTATTCTCAGCTCTGCTCTTTTTCATGTTCTTTCTCTCTGTTACACGTAAACAGAAGCGCCATGCCCCTTCCGAGTGTCCTCAGATTTTTGAGGCAAATGGATATTGAATGCAACTTCCCAAAAAAAAAAAGATTTGGATTTTAATAAAAAAGAATTTGCATGTGAGAAACACATTCACATGTACGCATTCGGTCAGTCCATTCAATTTGGAAAGAATCCCCTGCTTACATTCCTTCTTTCATGCTATTTTTTCCACGCTGAATTGTCTTTGTTCAGAAAAAAAACTCATTAGCTTCTGACAGGTGGCTTCATCATGACACCGTGTGTTTTCATAATGCCACAGAGTTGGCGCGTAATGAGACAGACTCATCAGAAGGTACTGAAATCGCCTAGAAGATAATTTCACAAATGCTATGAAGCCTGTCTCATAATGAAGTTACTGTCTCTCATTTTATTTAGACTTTTATTCCAGTGTGCATCACTGACACTCAGGATTCACACAAAGGAAATTGTGTTGTAGGCCGGCTGATAAGGGACAACAGCTCGAGTTAAGGCTTCAGGAGTGTTGTGTACTTATCAGCTATCCAGTTCTGTTAGGTTTCAGTTAAACTGTAGTGTAGTGGAGCGTAGAGTTAGATTTTAATGCTGAACAGACTTTCCCTACTGAAGAGACCAGCATACTGTTGTAGGATGCAGTTTAAGTCAGGGGCTCTTTAATGTATATTGTATAGTATAGTTTATTATATATTTATATTTTGGGTATGATTGTAGCAAATACATTTTAAGTACTTTGAGTGACCATGGTTACAGTTGACAAAGGATAACTTCATGTAAGCAAATTATGACTGAATGTACCATTGTTTGTTGTTCTTATTTTCTTTTTTTAAAACATCTTAATAAAGAGCATAATCTTTTATTGTCAGTCTGAATGGTGTCTTGTTTAAAAATGAATCTGCAGTAATTACGTGATCTGGAGCCTCATTAAAATCAGTTCATCCACACTTTCTTAATGTTTGGATCATAAGGCCTGTGTTTCTCCACCAACCCTCTGTGTGAATGCAAACACGTCCCGGGATTGATGCCGGGATGGGGACCAAGTAACATTGCTGGAATCAGTCCCAGAACTCGCCCTGTGTGAACAAAAGCCAGGACCAATGCCGTAAGGGTTGTGTCGTAGTGATGACGCAAGTGCCATCGCAATTACGTAGTTATCGTGCGACTGTGTTGCTCTTAGAAGAAAGTTCGTGTTCGTCATCAACAAAGAAATAACGGAAAAATGTCTGCAAACTGGAATGAAGCAGAGACCAGGGAGCTCCTTACTATCCACGCTGAAGCTGAGATCGTTCAACGTGTACGTTACACGTCACATCCTGATGTCACGTGTCTTTAGGGGATCTTTACGGGATGTGTGTGAACACACTCACAGATTCTGGAAAATCACTGGCAGTGTGAAATTAACCAAAATCAAATGATCCCGGGACATATTATCTGTGTATTTTCCGGAATCTCTGTGTGAAAGGGGCTTTTTATGTACTACCACAGTACATGACATGCGTGAATAGGTGGGCGGGGCTTAAGAGGAAATGATGTAGATGTAGGTGTTGATTTTCTTCTGCAGAGGCGGTCTTGCGTCATACTGAGACAAAATCTGAAAAGATTTGTTTTGGGAGCTTGGTTTCGATAAAAGCTGTTCTTGGACTAACGAGAAAGTTTTGAGTTCTGAAACTTACAGACTATTTTTATAGCACAATTACCTCTTATTTGTCAAAAGAAAATTCAATTTCTCAATTCATGAATGTAATGGTTTCCCTGCAGTGGTTCAGGCAGCATGATTTCCGAATGACTAAAGAAACGTCATCAGCAAGATGGTAGAAAACTGTACATTTCTTGTGTATTAAAATGCAACTGCTCTGTCGCCCTGAAAAAGGTTTAAGAATCTTGGTCTAATTTGGTTGGCACTAGCAGTTTTTTTTTTATGAGAGGTTTGTTCATCTATGAATGTTGTAGTCTATGGCAGTGATTCCCAACCAGGGCTACATGTGCATGTAGGAATCTTTCTGTCCGGCACTGTCATTCCATCTTTGTCCCACAGTGGCATGAAGACAGTACGAGAAAAGTTTCATATGTAAGCCATAATTCTGTCAGAAATGTTTTGGCCTTTCGTGCGTGAGCAGTTGTACTTTTCCCCCCGTCTCTTTGGCCTACTTAGATGCGGTGCAAGTAGCACAGTGCTCTCTCTGCCGCTCTCAGTAGAGCAGGGTTGAATAATTGACTGAGTGCGGGCTGGTTGGTAAAATCCTTGTGGACATCTTGCCTGTCTGCTCTTTGTAATGACACTCATTATTCCCGCTCTCAGGGACAGGGCATGCCACGATGTGAGAGAGGGGACAGAAAGGGAGAGCATATATGGAGGAAATAAAAACACAGAGACTATCTGCTCAGATTCTCCACCAGAAGTCTCAGTTCATGACACGTCTCCTATAGGGACTCAAGTTCGGACTTGTCTGACAAAGATCCCTATTATAGTCGGCTATGTACTGGTGTGTGTGTGAGAGAGAGGGAGAGAGAGAGAGAGAGAGAGACCGAGAGACCGAGATAGAGAGACAGAGCAGTGTGGGTGACAGTAAGCCTCACATGGGCTGCAAACTTTCATATGCAGTGTGATATGCAATACTATTTCAGATGCAGTGTGATATGCTTGAATGTCGGCCAGCAGCAATGACTGAGGATTTTATATTCTCCCTATCATGTTTTAGTTTTTTTTTAAGTAGCAATGATTTAGAAATGACTTGATGACTCAGTAATGACTTGACGTACACAGCTTGATTTTGGACCCTAGATACGGCTCTGGTGTTTTCTCGCAAGTCTTATTGCTTAGAAAAGTAATAATACACCTTTTCTTATCAAACCGATACATTTTACAAAAATTATTATAATTTTCTGTAAAAATGCATTGGAACAATATTTAATCTAATTTATTAAAATGTATTATAAAACTAATTAATAGTATATATAAAATGAAATTAAACTGTACTATAAAGGTGAATGTAAGTGTTTGTAAGATAATACAAACAAAATATTTTCCAGATAATATTTAATCATTTCTTTTGCCATTAGTGTAATAACAATTTTAAAACAATTTTTTTGATTGTTTAATATTGCCCTATATAATATGTAGTGAAATATAATAAATATTTATTGTTAAATATACTATAAACTATATTATTATTATTATATAGCACAATATTTTCTGTAAGAATGCTTCAGACATTTATTACAATTTATTATTTTGAAAACTGTTATACAAATACCTTTGATTTTATATAAAATTAAACTCAAAAAGTATCTTTCTTGTAACTGTACTCTAAAAAGTTATTAAGGGAAAAAACACAACTGAATACAAACTCAATATTTTAGATAATAGTTTAATATTTTCTTGGCTGGAATGACAATATAAAAGTTAATTGTAATTTTTACTACTGTTTTTTTTTTACACACTATAAATGGGTATTGCATGAAAATATAGCTATCTTTTTAAGAAGGGCCTCTCACAAGGGGACTGACATGTTTGGGGGTCTTTGGCATCAACATGTTTGAAAAATCCTGACTAAGATTAAATGGTAAAGATAAAAAAAGGACTTTGGTCTTGATTTGACCTGTGCGAGAGTGTCTGCGTCATATTTGTCTGCATTTTAAGAAGTCAATCCGAGAACAGCAGATCAAACTGGACCTTTTTTTCTCACTCTTCCCTCATATACAATCTGCATAACAATTGCGTTTGCAGAAAATCAGAAACCTGCCCTAGTTTTACTGACGAGTTGATCACCACACAGACATATATGCTCAGAGAGACCCGCTTCCTTTGAAGAAGTTTACTTCCCTAAGAAGCAGAGCAGATTGGAAACGTCTCGGTTATGAGTCTGTGAGCCGACACAACAGACTGTGTCTCCGTCTCATTGTTCTAAAGAAAGGCTAAAGTCGGTCTCAGTGCAGAGACGGCAGTCTGGGCTCATATACCGAGGGACGAGACACAGATTTATTCGCCATACACGCACTTCTTCCTGTGTTGGATCCTCACACACTTGTTCCCTACATCCCTGGTTCATCTTTCTGAATGCGTATGTCTCAGTGTCTGTTTGAACATTTCTGTGATGGCATCTCATAGAATTCAAGTCAAATCTATTCAAACTCAAGAGGCAAATAAAGGTCAACCCATCAGCAGAGCAATTTTGAGACAGAGCAAAGAAAGAAAACGAAGGAGGGAGAGATAAAAGCTAATGGGACATAAAAGTCTCTGTTCTTTCTACGTTTGTAATTCCTTTGTGAATTGGCAGGTTTTGAAGAATTTGAAGAATTGAGAATCGTTGTGGCACACAAACAAATATATTGGATGGCATTCATTAAACATAAGCAGAGTAAATGTGTTATTGCCTAATGTGTTATTTTTTGCTGAGCCGAGGCTCCAACGATTTAATGGCGTAAAATTAATCTGAGGTGGGGTTTGTATATGCAGTTGTTTGTGGGTATAAAGACCACAACAACAATGAATCATTATTATGATGATCATGATTACATAAAAGTTAAGAACTCACCAAATCATGTTATTTTCATATTAAATATCGCAACACATTCAGTTTTTTCCCCCCGGGAATGCCACATAAATAAAATTTCAGTCAGCAAGATTTGTAAAAGAACTTAATACTATTCAGCAAGAATGCGTTAAACTGATAAAATGTAAAAAGACATGTAAAGACAATCTAAAGACATTTATATTGTTACAAAAATGTACATTTTAAGTAAATGCTAATAATTCACCGACTTTCTATTCATTAAAGAATCCTGAAAAAAAATTAAGTAGCACAACTGTTTTCAACATTCATTATCTGGTACTCTATGCTATACGTGGTTGTTTTTAGTTTCTCCAACAATCTCCTGTTCTTTTTTTTTTTTCTACTCCATTCACCATGTGCTTTACTAACACCGTGACAGAATACCAGACCATCAAATTGAGTAGTTATGGCTCGGAGGCTGAGCTACACAGAGAGCCTGACCAGGTGTGTGAACCGGCTACACAGTGTGGAGCAGCTTGTGGAATCCGAGGGTTTGGAATGGAGCCCCGCCCACACTTCCACCGCTGAGGGTGAGCAGCAGCTGGCCTCTGCATAATTATTTGAGGATTTTGAAGAGGATATTTTCTATTTCTCCTGGTTCGCCCAGCACGAAGTCCCCTGTGCCCCCGCTGGTCCCGTCCAGAACGAACTTTCCTGTACCCCCGCTGGTCCCATCCAGCTCAAAGTCTCCTGTACCCCCGTTGGTTCTGTCCAGCAAAAAGTCTTCTGTGCCCCCACTGGTCCCATCCAGCTCAAAGTCTCCTGTACCCCCGTTGGTTCTGTCCACCAAAAAGTCTTCTGTGTCTCCAGAGTTCCCATCCAGCCTCCCTTTCCCGCCACCTCTTCCCAAATCAGCCAGTCCGTCAGCCCTGCCTCCACTGGTTCCTTTTAGCCCCTCGACTCCTCCTCTAACGCCACTCTGTTGTGTGGATCTGCCTCGGGTCTTCTGGTCTCCAGCTTCACCCAGCCAAAAGGATCCCCTGGCTCTGCCTCCAGCCTCTAAGCACCTTAGACCATCGTCCTTACGGCTCCACCGGGCGCTCTTGTCCCTTTGTCTGTGCCTTGGTCAGACGTCACTCTGCCTGTGCCATGGACTTCCGGGCCTTCAGCAGTGCTTCGTCCCTCCACCCCTTCGGCTCTGTTTCTGTTTAGTTTTTGTGTTCCTTAATCCTCTAGTTAGTCTCCTAGGTTAACTAGCTCGTCACACCTGTTTCTGTTCTCCCTGATTTCTCCATATGGATATAAGCCCTGAGTTTTCCTTAGTTCATTGTCTGGGACTGTAAATGTCTATGTTATATGTGGTTGTGTATTCTCCAACGATCTTTCTGTTTTGGATTTATTAAAGACTCTTTTGTTTTATACTCCATTTGCCATGTGCTTTACTACAGCCACAGCACCGTGACACTTGAGTAGCAAATCATCATATTAGAATGATTTCTGAAGGATCATGTGACACTGATGACTGGAGTAATGATGCTGAAAATTCAGCTTTGCCATCACAGGAATAAATTACATTTTAAAATATATTAAAATAGAAAACAGAAGTTTTTAATTGTAATAATATTTCACAATATTACTGTATTTAGAAAAACATAACAAATACAGCCTTGGTGAGCATAAGAGACTTCATTTAAAAACATTAAAAATATATTTTAGTTCCAATAGGTTTTAAAAATAAGATTTAGTCCAAATGTAGTCGGGACAGAAAATGGTCTCAACTGACCACAAAATGATGAACACATGAATATAACAAGAAACATCATTCCAATTCATAGTGTTTCTGGTGTGTTGTAGCGTAACAGGGGAAATACTTCAGACTTTGAAATTAGGTCATTCTCTCTGCCTCTGTATTTTTCTTTCTATTTCTGTTTATATCAACATGATGTCATTCTCTTTCTTTTGTTTCCATGTGACCATGTACCAGCACACCTCCGTTTTAAAAGTGGGGCAGTTGGTTAAGGTAGCCGTGGGGAGAGGGGGGAGAGTCTGGTCGGACACGTGGCGGATACTATATCCAGACTCTCATTACACTGACTGTCTGTCAGAGATGAATTAGAGGCAGGTAAAGCAACCCCCACTATTAATCATTATCTATTGATCATCAGAGCAGGTGTGTGTGTGCGAAAGAGAGTGAACAGAGGGGGCGAAGGGACCCCCTGTAGCTATTAGGAAGACGAGATACTCGCAGGTACAGGCTCTTGACATTACATCTACATCTTTCCCGAGCTGTCCGGTGTCTCTCTCCCCCTCTGTCTCCTACACGCACATTATTATTCAGCACAGAGCAACGGTTACTGTATTTACATATTTGTAACGACTCTCGCCGGGCCTGTAATTAATGGTGCCCGCTGATGCGAGGCGGAATCTGAAGGCATGTTTCCTCTGGGTTACCATGGCTACCCACTCCCGCTGTGACACCATGGCGACTGAAGACACGGGTGTTAACTGTTTCCTCGAGGGTCAGGACTTTATCACTCTGTCATAGTCATGGTGGAATAAAAGGATATTTATATCCATTCATTCATCCATCAGTACCTCCATCCACCCTAAAACCCTTGTGTTGTGTTTAATGTAACCACAGGGACTTCTCTGTCTTTGAACCCTCTGATGGTGTCCACTACACTGGACATATGGTAAAAAGCCGTGTTAACCATTCGTGGTGTGACTTGTTTTTATATTTGTGACAACACAAATTTGGCCGACAAAAGTGGCGAAACACCAAACACCTGTTTTTTATTGCATTTAAATAGAATAATGTTGAGAGATGCATTTATGTTTGAAAAATATACTTTTATGGCTGTCAAAGTTAATGTGAGAACTTAAGATATTAATGAAGTGTGATTAACAATTATTTTGACATTCATAGTCACTAAAAAAATAGTGACTATGAAAATGTTTTTATTTCATACTGCTTTCTAAAAACTGATCAGAAATATTTTAGATATTTTTTGTATTTTTCTCAATTTTTATTTTTCTCAGAAAAAACAAAAACAAAAAAACAGCATTACTCTCAGGAATGTTGTCAACTTGATTAAATGTAAATATTTTACTAATAATATTTTAACTGATAATATTTTAACAATTTGTTTGATTAAAATGACAACTTGAAAGCCAAATATTGAATTTTGGAAACAATTATTGGATTAGTTGTATTAATGTATTTTTAAAAATATATAGCTGTCTATATATTTTTCAACACATTTTTATAATCGTATTTGGGCTCCTTAGCATCAAAAATTAAAAAAGTAGAAAGTCCAAAATCTTCTTGATTTACTGCGAGAATATATATATTTTTTATAATTAATGTCCCATTCCCAAGAATTCCTGTCAGTCTCTACTTGAAGCCACCCCCACCTCCTTTTATTCATACACTTTTTACACCTTTGAAAACGTATTAAGTTACCCATGACAATTTTTTATTTCATTTTATTGTAAAGAAAATCCACAGACAGGCATGCAGAAGGTAAGACTGTTATTTTGGGCTGGTGTAGGGACACGGTTGTCATTGCTTTTGGTTCATAACACTGCACAAGATTGGCCTCAGGTCAGTTTAATTATAACTTTATGGCTCCTGGCCCTTCAGTGCTGTAGTTCAGTGTGAGAAGCACACAGAAATGGCATGAAGCCAGAGCCTAACAGTGAGACCAAAACCCACTACCCAAAACTCTACTAAGATTATCTTCTCCTTTAAGATGTTGTTTTAATTTGATCATGACATGAGTAATTAAATATGCCTTGATCTTTTGACATATACACTGAACAAAATGATAAACGCAACACTTTTGTTTTTGCCCCCATTTTTCATGAGCTGAACTCAAAGATCTAAGACTTTTTCTACGTACACAAAAGGCCAATTTCTCTCAAATATTGTTCACAAATCTGTCTAAATCGGTGTTAGCGAGCACTTCTCCTTTGCCGAGATAATCCATCCACCTCACAGGTGTGGCATATCAAGATGCTGATTAGACAGCATGATTATTGCACAGGTGTGCCTTAGGCTGGCCACTAGAAAAGGCCACTCTAAAATGTGCAAAAGGTGATTCAAAGGAGAAGTGCTCACTAACACAGATTTAGGCAGATTTGTGAACAATAACAAAATAACAAAACAAAAGTGTAGCGTTTATAATTTTGTTCAGTGTACTTTCGTCTGGCTCCGCAGCGCGAGTCTCCGCTGATTGCGCGCGCACCTCCCCAAACGAACGAGGCGTTTATACTTGAAGCGCTCGCCGTTGTAGGCTACTATTCTTTGAAACGACAGGGGGCGACTCAAGTAATTGTTCTCCAAACCATCAGGAATCAGCGATGAGAAGAAGAAAGATACACACGTGACCATCAGCTTTAACAGTTTCTCTTTCACTTTTGTGGAGTTTATGGCGAAAACTATCCTGCCTCTTAACATCTCGTCTGTTTTGGCATATCCGCAGTCCTTGACTAACAATTTTAGCTGTGGCGAAATTGTCAAAACTCTCACCTACCGCTTGTAAGTTCTCGTGGAATTTATACCGTGCGAAGATGTGGTTCTTTTTCAGCATTACATATGCTTCAGATCTGTCATGGTATGTGCTTAAAACCTGTGCGTTCTCAGCAGTCATTGTCCAAGTGTTGTAAATGTCTATGCCTTTTGTTAATGTAAATAGTCGAGAACTGCCCAATCTTTTGATGCTCTCAACGCTTTTTCCGGTCCGCTGTCAATCCCAAAATGCACTGGGAGCGTGAAGCTCGACTTCCATAGGAATGACTTGAAAACTAGAAACTTTTGTTGAAAGATGAAGCAGCAAACTATTTATATAACTTTGTTAACATTATAAGTGATACTCAAGCTACATGACCCCTAGTTAAACACAAAAGATAAACTTCCTGGGTTCTGTTTGAAAATGAGTGTAGACAGGGGTTAATCTGGAGTCAATCTCCAGATAAAAAAAAAAAACCCACACACATTATAAAAGTGATTATAAAACGTTTATCTAAGATCAAGTCATGGTTATTTTGTAAGGAGACTCCCAAATGACAACAAAAATCTAGTAGACTGTAATTTTATTGGCTCTATTGTCGCATGTCTTAAATGCAAACAGCACCATTCAAGTCACAATGAAATCAAAATTAAGGATTCGGATAATTTGACGCAAAACTTGTAGGTCTATAGCTAATTTATATATTTCTATACGACATAATGATGATAGCCTACACTATTCCACGTTGGTCATATCTGATTAAAATCGCCCCCTGGTGGTCGTGTATGTGAATGGAACACAGCACATCATCATAAAGCGTTTAATCGTGATTGCTCATCGTCCCACATAATTAAGTGGAATATTAACATGAAGTGATTTTCTTCAAAGAAATGGGAAGTAAACATGAGAATTCATCAATATATTTCTATGTGGCTGGCTGACTGTGGACTACTCGACACTATTGGAAGTCGATCTGACCCGCGCCAGAGATCGCGTGAGTGAACAGTAGCTAGGCAAGTGCTTCTCGTTTTGATTTAGAGTGTTTGATTATTATTAAATAATAAAAAAAATTGGAATAACGTAGGCCTACAATTAGGACTGAAACATTTTGTTGATAAAACAACGATAAAATAACGAAGGCAAAAACTTTGTAAATATATTTTGTATAGTTTTTGACAACATGTGGTCAATTGAAATGAATGTAACATTAGGCCTAAACAAACAACAGAGCCGATGATGGTGCAGTATCATGCGCGAGACGTTGCCAAAAGAAAACGTTTGTTTACATTTACCATTTTGAATTAAAATGTTTAAAATGTGATGGAGGAAGATTGTTTTGTATATTTTATTAAATTCATGAACAAAGTTTAAAATGTTAATGGTTTAAAACGCACTGTGGTAGAAGTGAATAGGTCTATGTTTTAACAACACGCCTCTTATAGCCTAGGCTACTTGGTTTAGTTAAGTAATAGTCTACATTTATAAATTATAATCTGTAGAAGAGAAATGTGGTAATATTATATTAAAGTTTAAGAAAACATTGAGTTACAGAAAGCAAAAAGAGTTGCCCCGGTCTCTCTACGGTCAAATCCGTATCAACCATTCTCTGTCTTTAGGCTATAGGTCAGTACTAGCAACAGCAATACTTTGTAATCGATACTGAACTTAATAGGTAACCAGTGTAGAGATGATAAAATTGGTGTTGTATGATCATATTCTTGACCTAGTAAGAACTCTAGTAGCTGCATTCTGGACTAATTGTAGCTAATGTATTGAGGATGCAGGACAACCACCTAGTAATGCATTACAGCAATCCAGTCTAGAGGTCATGAATGCAAAGTAAAATGCATTTCAGTTTTCTCTTTTTCTCCTTGTTTTCCACGTACTCACCTGCTCCTTTCACGGCGAGGAATAGGTAGGAATGTGAAGTAGCATTGGTATAGTGATTCTGCTCCAGTATACGAGTGGAGTGGAGCCAAAGGAATACATCTTTTGTAATCAGTCCACTCCAGCTCCACTCTGTGTTTTCCATTGTCTTCTTCTGCTTGGCCATTAGAATAACTCTGCTCCATCTTTATGAAATTTACCTTTATTATTTTTTTTTTTTTCCTGTGATTGTTCAATATGTTATAGTTATTTCAATATGTTTGTGGATTTTAATATCACAAACTATATTTCCTATGTTTGCTTATAAATAATTTATTCATATAAATGTTATATATAATGAATTGAATGAATTTATATTCATATACATAGATATATTTTCATATACTGACATTTTTCAGGTAGCCTTTACTGAGAGAGTTATTGCATGGTGTCCTTAATAATTATTTGTGTATTGTTATTGTTTTTGGTGCTTCTTTGCATTTCTGGTCGTGTTTAACTGCATCTTTCATATTAAAGACTGAGATTTTTGAGGGCATTTTCCAAAACCTATTGAAAATGTTCAATATTTTCATCATGATGTTATTTTACCATTCGAAGCAGCGTATCGCTTGCAGTAAGATTGTTCAAATAAGAAATTAACAACTGCTCGGTCCCCAGGCCACATCTTTCCTCATCTGAGCAACCACTTGATTTTAGACTTTGAGTACATTAGATTTGGCCACAAATTCCTGACATTGATTATATTTTCTTTAGATTAAATTAGATTAAGAAATGCCCAAGAGCTGAAGTTTTCTCTGGATATGAAGAGGTATTATAGAAACAAAAGCTCTCAGGGTTTTTTTCTGCTTTACCTTTCCCCCCAAAATATATATTTTTAATGAATTTAAATGGATAGCTTTACATTTATACATTTGTTCATTATTTAATATTGGCAAACAATACATTTAAATAAATTAAAAATGTATGTAAATAATTAATATATTTAAATTAACAGTATTTAATTTAATATTACATTCTATTACATTTTCACACTTTTTATTTTATTTGACCTGTAACATTTTTCTCTGGTCTCATTATATATATATATATTTTTTTTTATTTTTTTTTAAATTATTATTATTTTATAATAGCCTATATTTAAATTGATAACTTTGCTTTTATACATTTACAATAATTATTAATAATTTATTTATTTGTAAATAATAGATTTTAAATCAATTCAAATTTAATGTTGATAATACATTGTAAATTAATAGTATTTCATTTAATATTACATTTAATACCCCATTTAAACTCTTTTATTTTATTTTTTTTACTTGCCTTGCTAACATTCTCTTGCCCTAATACTTTTTAATGAATTTAAATTGACAACTTTATAGTTGTAAATTTAAATGTATGCAAATAATACATTTGAATAAATTGAAATTTAATGTTAATAATTAATACACTTTAATTAATAGTATTTATTTTAATAAATGTTATCACATTTTTTATCAGATATTTTCTTTAAGAAAATTTGCTATAAAAATGATATGATCACTAAGCCATGGCAACTTATGTTTTACATTACTGTAACTCATCAAAATAATTTAAGCAATTTCAACTCTTTTTTTTGTTATAAGTTGAAATGGCTTAATAGTTCACTTAAAAATGAAAATTGTCAACATTTACTCACCCTCAAGTTGTTTCAAACCTGAATGAATTTCTTTCTTCTGCTGAACACTAAAGAAGATATTTTGAAGAATGTCAGTAACCAGACTGTTGATGCACCCCACTGACTTCCATAGTAGGAAAAAATATATATACTATGGAAGTCTATAGGGTCCATGTGCATGTCTGCAGTTTGAGCAGTGTGTGTCTGAAATGTCGTGGCCATTCATGGGTCTCATGTGAGATTTGTAACTCTTTTTGTGTAAACCCATGTGAAATATCAGTCTGTTGTTAAACACATGAATGTGTGTTTGCGTGTGTCTGGTTGCTTTAATTGAATCTGGCCCTTGGGAAGCAGGCTGTCTCAGCTGTGGGGTTGTGATCTCATCTCAAAGTGCGACTGGGTGAGTACGCTGGCAGTCACTCGCAGTCAAGTCAATATCACAGATAAATATTGCAAAGGCCTCTTCTCCGAGCTATGAATAATGAATGTGACCATTTTGGCTCTAAACTTGCCTGTTGTCTCGCCAGGCGTGCGTGAGCACATCTCTGCGTTTCCGCCCGTCTTCCTCTCGCTCCCTCCGTGTCTCTCTCCATCTGTGGAGGAGTTCTCTCATAAACTTCTCATTATAAACTGACCTGCATGAGAGGGATCAGAGAGATTCATAGCTCTTCTGTGAGTGTGTGTGTGCATGTGATTTATTGCTCGATCTCAGCAGAAAGTGACCTGGCATGGGTTCAGGAGTGTGTGGATCCTCTGCAGGGCTACAGACGAGATGAGCGAATGATCCAAACCTCTTCTGGATTTGTATATTTAGGGTTCCAAGCAGCACAAGTGCATGATTCCCATCTGTCTGCAGGATAAAGGCCAGCAGGAAGGCTGGGTCATGTAATGATCTTTTCACACTTGAGACTGATCTTGTTTCTTATTTCACTCCGTTCATTGTTTACTTTTACTTGGTTTATGGATTAATTACTCGAGGTTTCACGACTTCACACTTACATTTGTGAACCCCGGGTTATTAATACTCTTATTTGCACACTGTATTTGTGTGGTGAATAACATTGGTTGGTTGAGCTCACAACAGGCACAAAATAATGACAAATAAACAAACTGAACTTGCCCAACGTTTTAATCATTTTCTTTATTTTATACTAAAATGAAATGCATGAAAGCTTTTGTGACTGCACAAAAATATGAATATGCAATATTGTTTTAAAGAGTTTCAAATTAAGCTTATGATAGGGTAGTTGTTGCTAAGTAGCTCGCTGAACCATTGTAACACTGCATTGATTTACAATGTATTCTGAAATTTTACAATACATTTCAATACAACATAAGTCATTTATTAGTGATTATAGCGTACAAAGGTTTGGGGTTGGTAAGATTTTTACTGAAAGTTTGTTCACCAAGGCTTCATTTATTGAATCACAGTAAATAATATTACTATTTAAATTGTTTTCTATGAATATGTTAACATGATCCTTAAAGGGACATTAAGGAAGAATTACTCCCATCTAGCGGTGAAATTGTATTTTGCATTCAAACGAATTGTGCTCTCCAGCGCCTCACGTTTTCAAATGCGTGTTGCATCTACGGTAGCCGTTATGTACCAAAAAGCTATGACAGGATGTCTTCTAATAGCACTTTGTCGAGTTTTCTCTCGGGTGAACAGGTTTGTTATTTCAAACAAACTTCAAATTGACACAACGAACAAACGAATGTTACAGTACGAAGTAATGAGTGTCAAAAACATGAACTATTGTAATTATGCCTTGTTTACTCGTTATATTTTTTTGAAGTATGTGCATTGTTAGATATCATCATCAGATGATTCAACAGTAGGGAGAGGAAGAAGTAGCGTTAGAGGTAGAGGAAGAGGACAGAGAGGCAGTGGATCAGTGGAATCTAGGCGAGGAGGTGGACGACGAGGAAGAGGAGGAGAGTGAGAGTCAATACAACGACGACAAAGATGCCCGGCAGCTACAAGAGCTACATACAGAATTTATGTGTCTGTATTATTCAATGTGAGGTCACAGTATAAATGATAAATAACAGAAAATATCAGATAACATAAAAATTGAAGTAGAGTTAGCTATGCAAACAATGCAAGAACAATCATATGCTCTATTAAAATATATTTGTATCGAATTTCTAGCTTACAAAAGTAAACTTACAAACTTTTTTTAGTGCCTTCTCTATACTCAATATCTGCTATTCATCAAAGAGCCTGTTTAACTTTTAACTGTAAATGTTCTTCTGTCTATATAATAAAGTAAACTACCAAGCAATTAAAAAAAACTTCTGTAACATTGATTTACCTGTCGAGGAGAAAGCAGGCAACTTCAGCGTCTCTTTTGAATTCTTTCTCCTGCATTAGCTCTTTCTACCGGGGAAAATCAATCCCGACATTCACTCTTGTTTTTTGTATCCTCCGGTCACGTTTCCTTTTACGATCATTTTTGGTCTGTTTTGGCGAAGAGGATTTCTTATCCAGTGGCTCGGCATAGGTATGGTCTGCCATTAAAAATAAAAGTGACAAGCGCCTCTCACTGCTCTGCTCCTCCGTTTCTGCTGCTTTCAGTTACGTCACGCTGCGGCTCTGAACGAAAACGCGATGTGGAAACGCGTTGGCGTACTTTTTGTCCCTCTCTGCTATTATAGTTTTTCAAGATGGCGGAACTACATGGAAGCCTCCGTGGACTTACCTGTCCCATGTATATGAATATAATAAATTATTCGTTTACGAGGATAAATCAGATTATTGGCAGAGGTATTTGTACACTATTGGGGACAAATTTATGAATCCAAATATTGATTTTAGATTATAAATTACCTAAAAAGTTACTTATAGTCCCTTTAAGAAAGTCATTGGCTGATTTGCTGCTCAAGAAATGTTTCTTATTAGTTGAAAACATTTGTTCTGTTTAATATTTTCATAGGAACTGATACATTATTTTCATGTTTCTTTGATTTAATAGAATTTTGTATATCACGGATATTGTGTAACCAAAAATACGAATGTAACCAAACCATGCAGGAAAAAAACAAACAAAAACAAAACAAGAAGCAAACAGCAAAACCCGCGAAATGCACCAGGACTTATTTTGAAATATCTATGAAATGGCTGCTTCATCATAAAGAGGATTCAGATAAAATATACAGTCTTACAACCATCTACAAAATATTACAATATAATAATTAGTCATTTCACTCTAATTATTTTTTTCTTCTTAAAATAACAGTACACGTATTATGGAGACGGAGACCCTCTTTTCATAACCTAAATATTCTTAGGTAATATTCTTTGCTCATCGACAAAATGGTGTCTTCAATGACTTCTTGTGCGAATTGAACCAAAAACTGACCTTACTTGTCAGTGAGCTTTAACCAGTTTGCCATGTCTTCACAATTCAGTAGCCAACTGTAGTGAAGAACACATAAGAGTCAAAATAACATGCTTCAGATATCTCTGCATTTTTTAGATTTTTTTATGTATAAGACATCCACAGCTATGGTCATTTTTCTTTCTTTTTGTCTGGCTTATTGATTGCGGATGTAAGCTGTATTTCCCATTATCAATTCTGACTAAAGGATACAGCTACCTCATTCAGGAAACTTTTTATTTTATTTATAATTTAGTGCTGATGAAAAACTTTATGGCACCTGTTGTTGATTAGCATTCAGAGAGATTGTTTCTCTCCCTCTCTCTGAAATGCAGTGGCATCGGTCGTAACAGCATCATCAGTCTTTTCTAATGAGTTTTTCTTTTGCCGAAATGAGCAAACACTTTCTGATCTGAGTGATGACAAAATGAAATCATTTAAAACTGTATTTGATAAACATTTCATTTAATTAAGTTCTGCGCTTGCATGCCGCTTGTGTGACTCGTACACAGAAATGATTCTCATGACAAGCTATAAAGACATCACAATAGACTGGGAGAGTTGGGCTCTCGTGCGCTGAAGCTGTTGCTGAGGTACTGTTGTTGTGGCAACCGGTTCTCTGTGCCCTTGAACGGAGGATAACTCTGGCCTAGCGGGGCAGGGTTAGTGTGCTTTGATTGACAGTGTGCTGCTAGAAAGCTGTTGTGTGTGGGTTAGAAATAAGCCTCTCCACTGGGTGGCTTAAAGGGTCTTGCATGGGCTACAGAGCCAAAACTGCCTTTACATAGAAAATAGGTTGTTGCTGCGGTAGGAATTAGGAACAACCAAGAGATGAGTTAGAGACATAGAGATCTGCTTGACAGAATCATCCTTTCACTCTGAAAAGAGAGAGGTCAAGAAAGGAAAGGGAACATGGGAGGGCCAGATGTGACAGAAGTTTTGTCTCAGGGGACTGGGGTGATTTATCGGAGTAACAAACTGTTTTTAGTTAGGTTAAATAAGGATTTTGGAGGTAACATCTGTTGGATATTCTGGTATTCGACCTGTAAGATATGACATGGCCACCCTTCCATCTCCATAAAGCATATACAGTGGGGAGTTACTTTTAAAATAATAATTCATTACAATATTGCATCACATCACATTTATACAAGTGCTATTTGGAAACAGCACTCGTGTGATATTGCTTAACTATCAAAAATTATTTTGGGACGACAACTTATTCAGGGGCAATTTTGCTCAAATATCTTGAATTTTAGGGGCATATAACTGCATTCTATAGGCTACATCACACAGTGAGTTGTTCGTCATCAACTGTATGAAATTACCATACGTAGGTCTGGGGCGGGTGCGATAAATGTGTTAATAATTTTAACACGTAATTTTTTCCCATTACTAACTAATTAAATTAAATTAATGTTAAATCGACAGCTCTTAGTGGGTAGCACTGTCGCCTTACAGCAAGAAAGTCCCCGATTTGGCCACCGTCTGAGCCAGGAGTCCTTTTCTGTGCGGAGTTTGCATGTTCTCCCCGTGTCAGCGTGGGTTTCCTCCGAGTGCTCCGGTTTCACCCACACAGTCCAAAGACACGCAGGTTACGTGGATTGGACATACCACATTGGCCATAGGTGTGAATGCGTGTGTGAGTCCCAAGCCATGTAATAGGCGGGGGTTAAGGAAAGACCTGGCAACCTACCCTGGAAAAAACATTGCCAAGAAAATTTATGGACAGTCTCTTGCTTTTGGCGAAAGATGGCCAAAGAATCACAAAATACGACTGGATTAAATGGAGGAGGAACCTGAGCTCGACTTTTGACTCGGCCCTGGCAACCATTCGTAACGCCTTAGCTTATGTTTAGTCTTTTCTTTCTCTCTTATTAATGGTTGTTTCCTGTCGGTGTGTGGTTTTTCTTTTACTGCCTTTGCTAGTGAGGGTCTGTGAGCTTGTCAGGTATATTTTGTGTTTAGTGTGTACTTGCACACTGCTGCTCGTGCAAGCACACTTATGTCAGAGCACATGTATCAAAGCATGTGTCTCTTGTGTGTGATTTTTTGCATTCAAGGCCATTTATATGATGTTTTCCCAAGCAGCTGCAGTTGCATAACTGCCAACTGCCAATCAACAGTTACATCTCTAACAGTGGAGTGAATGTGAGAAAAGAAAATGCGAAAAGAGATGATGAGAGCGAGCGAATGGACATCTGGTGCACATGCAATGAAACGTTTAAGACCATTTTATTACTGGCCACACATAATACTGTTAAGTTTATCATGGACTAGTTTGCACATTGAGTATTTGTGTTGGAACAAAATTAAATTTAAATGTATGCACATTTGCCTACGATAATGTTTGTGTGTCAATTTTTAATGGAAAACAAGTTAAAAATATTGATTTGAGAAAAAACGTGAATTGAGTGAGTTTGTTTCCATTTTCCTCTGGTCAAATGCAACACTGAAGTGAATTTTTGGTAGTGATGCATGATATGTTGGCCACCATATATGTTCATTTTTAATGTTATCGTTATCAGCCCAATTGATATATTAAATCTGATAAATAATGGAGTATTTTCATTCAGCTGAGACACTTCAGATGCTAACTGTACGCCATGATGGTTTTGAATGGCTTGAAATATGTTTGAAATCACACTAGTTAAGTGCAACACAAGTCATATAGGCTAAAATTATAATGAGAACATCATTATAATTGTGTGCTTGGTTCATGGATTTTAATGGTGAGACTTTTGTTTTCAGGCTCTAAAAAATTATATAAAAACTTGGATTTAGATTTATCGGCCAATATATCGGTTATCGGCTTTCAAATATAAGGTATTATCGCTATCTGGCAAAATTTTCATATCGGTGCATCGTTCATTTTTGGGTGTGAACAGTCTGAAATATCCATCACGCACCCATCCAGAGTGAATCAATCAAATGAACTGCATTTAAGTTCATCCTTGTGAATCAGATTCCCCCTCCAAATGTGCATAAACAAACTGTGTCACATAGGAATATATAGCCGCCCATGTTCTTATTCTGCAAAACATTTAAATATTGTAGCTTGTGATCTTTTAGAAACTCTTTTCATTTCAGGCCAAGAGGGAATAGGAGATAAATAGCACAGCAGCAGGAGCGGGAGTTCAGGGACAGAGATGAGCCAAGAGGCGAAATGAACAGATAAAGGATGAAGTTTGCCGCTCAGGATCAGGCTGCATTTCTGCAGGCGGCGTCGCGATGAAAGTGAGAGTGACAGTTTGGTCAGAAACAGTTTAGCTATCCTTAAACATGGTCGCCCACGGGGAGAAAATCTTGCGTTTCAGGTCGAAGGAGCACATCACCGACATATTTGGAATAAATGGGCTTATCAGGGCTTTTTTGAGAGCAGTTTTGTATCAAGTCAGGGAGAGCACTTATGCTTGAAGAAACTAGCAAGAAGCCAGCCTGCTGCTTATACATCCTGACACAAGATGAGTTTAGATCCAACACACATAAATATTCCTGTTTCTTTTGAATTGTGTTGTCCTTGAAGATGCTTGGGACCTGAGGAATGGATGCTAGCCAGTTCTAAATTAAACCTTTTATACATTATATTCATTAATAGTGCACTCCATTTCAGATCTTTCTGGACAGTAATATCATTCTTAACCCTCTGGGGTCTGTGCTGGTTTGGTTCAATATTGAACTTTCATTTTATGTTAGCCTCTGTATTCATTTTATTTCATGTTCACATTTATGTGGCAAAAACTTGTGTTGCTCATGAGCACCGCAGCTCAATGTCAGAATACCTGCTCACTAATGGGCCAGAGCTCAAACTGCTGTAGTGCTTTAGCACAAATGTGTGTAATGAAATCTGTGCTTATATGCATTTTGATTGCATGTGTTGTGTACCTTACCGGCAGTGTGTTAATTTAATCTGCTGGTGCACTGTTGGAAATGGCCTGTTGTTAAGGGAGGTCTCTGTGGTGACGGCTCTGTTGCTATAGTGGCAATGGTTTAATGGTGTGGAGTACATTAGCACTGACTGATCTGTAAATATGTCTGCTTTCTGCTGCCTCAGCACCCCCTGACATCCACATGGATCAAACTGCTGCAATGCTTCACTATGCACTCAATCACTCCCTCTCTCCCTCTCTCTCTCCGCGATTCACAATCCCATTTTTTTCTTTTGCTTTGTGTGAAAAGATCCTTACATCATTGTGTTACGAAATATAAGGCGAACACACAGATGTTGTCATCCCCAGGGATGCATTACTGCGCCACTCACCTGGCTGAGAGCCTATTTAGCAGTAGCCTTGTGGATTTTTTTTTCTCTGTTAATTTTTTTTCAAATGATGAATGAGACTGGGTTGAATGCCCTCCAAGTGCATTTGATTCAACTGTTACATTTCCAGGAGCATGAATGCGCAGAAACACAAAGAACCATGTGGCTTCTCTCACCTTTTGCGTCACTCTTACTGGATTTGCTAATGAGAGTGTGTGTGTGTGTGTGTGTGTGTGTGTGTGTGTGTGTGTGTGTGTGAAATTTGGCCTTGCTCTGGGTACAATGTATGAGAGAAAAACAAGTTGCTGTTATGTAACTGCTTTTCTTTGGAGTTTATGAACCTGGTAAATGCTGTTTTTATTATGCTGGCTAAAGTAGACATTAGTTTCATTTAGATAATAGCCTTCACAGTGTGCAATTCACTCGGTGGATAATGTGCAGCAGCAGGGGGAGCAGCCCTGGTGTTCAGATCTTGATTGTGGGTATTATTAAAAAGAGCAGTTATTACCCAACAGATAAGGCTCTTAATTACATTATACCTCATTATTCTGTTAGTTTTGATCCCACATTGTGTTCGGATGTTCATATGACAATCATTTTAGAATTTAAGTCTGTGACAAGACCACCACATCTCTTTAGCTATGTTTAAAATCTGAAAAAGGGTGGATTAGGTTGCACTTGGGTTGAGCCAAGTTCATGATAAGGTGGTCCAGGTCTACCCACGCCCCTTTTTAAAAACAAATTAGCAATAATTAGTGATTAATTATTATATTACATCGTTATTTTCATGTTTGTCTGTACTATATTTTCATATATACACTATACCATTAAAAAATGTGGGGTTGGTAAGATTTTTAAATGTTTTTGAAAGACGCCATGCTCACCAAGGCTGTATTGATTTGATCAAATAAACAGTAAAAACAGTCATATTGAGTATATATAAAATTATATATATATATATGTAAAATATATCTATTTTAATATATTTTAAAATATAATTTATTCCTGTGATGTAGAGGTGAATTTTCAGCATCATTACTCCAGTCTTTATATGATTCTTCAGAAATCATTAGAATATGCTCATTTGGTGCTAAAGAAACATTTATTATTTATTAATGTTGACAATGGTTGTGCTTCTTAATGTTTTGTGGAAACTGGATTCTTTGAGTAGAAAAAATGACAGTATTTATTTAAAAATTAATTTTTCAACATTTTAAATGTCTTTATTGTCACTTTTGACCAATTTAATGCATCTTTGATGAATATTAAATAATATGAGTATTAAATTCTTAAAAAATAATTATACTGACTCAAAACTTCTAGACAGTGTTGTATATATTTATTTATTTTTGTCCAAAAAAAAAAAAAACACTAAAAACTGAAATCATTTGTTTTAAATGTTAAAAGTGGATTTAGGCATCACAACACTATAATGTACAGTACGAAAAATGTATATACATTTCGATTGGCTAAGATTACATTTAACAGTGTTATTAAATTACTGTTTTTCAAGATTAACTTTGTTAGATGATGGCAAATGCAATATAAATGTATGAATGAATAGAAGAGATTAGCTTGAATAATGAAATATTCAGTAGTGACAAAATATATCCAATATTGACCAATAATTAAAAAATAATAATAATAATAACTTTAACTGATATGGTACAGATATTTTGTGGTTGTACATTTTGAATATATTGGTTATGTCTAAAGCAAACTTAAATGAGCTCTAGATCATCAATATGATGTCGGGATAGGGATGTGCCTGAAGCCAAATACCTTATTTGGAAAATCACGGATAATGGCTTCAAAACGAATAACGAATTATACCGAATAATAGGAAAAAATATTCTGCAGACCCATTCACTCCTCGTGTGTGCTAGATAACAGGTGAGCCAAGGGAAAGCATAGCACAATATTATACATCTAAATAAATGTGAGCATTCAAGCATTGTTTGATCTATTACTTAGTTTGAAATGTTGGACAAGTGATTTCTGTTCAGCTCTCTGGCTTGACTTTCCGGCTGCTGGAAAGTGTCAGTTTCATCCCGCCTGTATCTCTGACATGTTTGGCCAAGTTCTGAAGTGACTTCAGCCGGACTATGGTTGTTTATTTTATTATAGAGCAATTCCCATAGTGTTTCGGCCTTCCCAGAGCCCATCTCAATGGCATTTAAGCTGGAGCAATTCCCCTTGAGAGCGTGCGTCCAATGTTTGTTCTGTGTGAGTGGGGTGAATGGGAGCAGAGAGTGGGAGTGTGTTGAAAAGGTTAAGATTTGATGTGATAAGAATCCCCCCTCCCAGCCCCACAGTCCGCTCACTGCACCGAGCTGTTATGGTAATTAACAGATAACCTTTAATGAGGTGTCAACCTCGTTAGGCCCTTAACGAGGCAAATGTCACCCCGCTGTGGCATTCTAACAAGTAGGGGGACATGTGGACAGAAGATGATGTCACTCGGGGTGACAGCGGTGTTGACCGAACTGTTCTTGTCTAAATGTCATCTGACCACTGTGTCCAGCAGCCTCTTCAATGATGGAAATATAGCGGCCTTGAATCAGAACTGTGGATCATAAATGCATGAGTGGCTTGTGATTTCCAATCAGGGATGCGTTCACAAGGAATTTGTAGCTCGGCATGTGTTTTGAAGCTTTATAAGCTGTTATATAGAGCGCAACACTGCCCTCCCTTTTCAGCGGTGCTGGTTCCGTAAGTTTTTTTTTTACAATCATTTTTCCCATAGGGATTGAAAAGAAAGTCTTCGTTAAAAAGTTGCCATGTACCAAAAAATCTAATCACAACACTACAAACTTTGAAGCACATAACATTTTGAAAATACGGCTTTAGCGAGGGAAAGAACTACAATCCCATGAATCATTGCAAACAGGGATTACAAACATTTACGTACTGTATGAGATCGTCAGGGAGATCGACTGGATTACATCATTCGCAGTGCTTCATGGGAGTGGGTGTTGCTAATTTTCTGTACAAAATCATGGGTAATGTAGTTTTTCGCCAGGAATTCCAATGTTAAACCCGATTATTTTAAAAATAAGCTAAAATAATATGGACAGACGGCTTCAGCAGAAGCAAATACCATGGATTAACAACCTCGTAGCTCACAGTAGGTCTGTCTTTAGAGGTTTATATAAGTTATTGTTCAATTATTCCCTATGAAGCTTTTACCTTCGAAATCCGACTGTTGCGCTCTATTGCTGCTTATCTTTACAGAATTCTAATCAGCAGTATGAGCTCACTATAAGACTTGTTTTCAGATTGAAGTAGGTTATATTTTTAAATTCCATGGCCCAGAAGGAGCTGAGATTCGGTACTCTTAGGGTGGGTTATTTATGAATGTCAGTTTCAGGTTACTTCAAGACTTGGTACTGAATAACAAAAAAAATGTTTTAATTGTTTTTGAAAGAAGCCTCTTATGACTTCTCAAGAAATATTTCATATTATCATCGATGCTGAATACAGTTGTGCTACTTAATATATATTTTTCATCATTCTTTGATAAATAGAACGTTTAAAAAAAACAGCATTTATTTGAAATAGAAATATTTTGTAACATTTTGTAATATCAGTCTTAACTGTCACCTTTGATCAATTTTATGCATCCTTGCTGAATAAAAGAATCGTATTGACCCCAAAATTTTTACTGGTTTAACGCCCTCAAAACTTGGTGTTCCCCAGTAAATAAATACATTAAACAAAAAATAATAAACATGCATGTTACTTGTAACACTTTACCCACAACTTAAGTTTACTTATGCTCTTTCACTTTTTGTATTTTTCTTTCTTTTGTATTTTCAGAAAGATTCATTAGCATTAGCTTATATCATCATGTGGTTTATTATGTACTGTAAGCCTCTATATTATGGGTTCATGTGACTAAAGTGGTCACACTTGAATTTTCATTTTACTTTTTTTAAATTTTACTTTAGTTTTATTTATTTATTTCCCCCCTTTTTTACTACTTCAATAAACTATAGCCAGTTGTGATATCCTGTTGCCATATTCATTGTTTAACCTGCAAAAATTTCACATGCTTAAGATCTAGTATGACCACTCTGGAATAAATATCATTGTTGTGTATACATGTGTGTGAGAGTGAGTTTATTAGCCTGCAGCATTTGAGCACAAACACAAGGCCCTTCTGAATCTTTCCTGAAGTCTCTGGAGGGTTCACAGCGAGAGGCAGTCTAGCTCAAACCCGGCTTTAGCCGTTGTCCTTGCCCCTGGAGCTCAGCAACATAAAGAGCTGGATGAGGCTCAGTGTCTGCTCTCAAAGATGCCCCACAGAGGAGTCCATGCCAGACAGACAGACAATGAACTACAGCCTCCAGCTCTCCCTCTCTGTCTTTTGCTGTGTCTGTCTGGAGCACGTCGACATTGCCACAGGGGTGCCTGCGTGGGTTCTTGATGTTGAGGTGATTGAGCCTCTCTCTCCCGCTGTGCACTCGGCCTGCTCAGCAGCTCAGCAGACAGGTGCCAATTTGGATCGAGGGAGGGCATTCAGGTGAGCGGAGAAGTGTGGGACCGCTGTAGGGCAGGACTGAGAAAAGAGCAAGTAGAACCAAACAAAGGGAGAGAAAAGGTTTCAAAATGTTGTATGTGTAGCGTTTGAGCACATACAAAGATATCAAAAAGCTACTTTAGTCTCACACAGTTCATTTTTCCCCCCAAAATGTTCTCATAAATCCATCTGTCGTTTAAATATTTTATATTTTAATTTAAAGTCAAACCAAAATGTATTCAGATACCTTCAACATTCCTCACATTATCACAGTTTATTCGCTGTAGTTTAGAAAATGGTAATAACACATGACAAGAACTCCATCCTTCTGTTAGACTGTCTCACAAATGAATTAGGTTAAATAGCTGTCAGCTGTTAAATTTAACACAATTAGATAATGCCAATTTAGGTCAACCAGTTACCAAGCAATGCTTCATTTTGTTCAGTCTGTGGTGTAAAAAGGTCACATTAGCTATTACAGAAAAAACACGAAAGCAAAACATGGTCAGGTCAAAGTGTCTGAATCATTTTTGGGACCAAATTTTGATACATTTTACTGGTAGTCCACTGTATGAAGTTTTTTTTTGTCCTGCACCCACTAGTAAAAAAATATACCAAATTATATCTGGTCTCTGAATAATTTTTGGTTTGACTGTATATATTATTATTTATTAAATAAAAGATCTGTCACTTCTGTTTCTTGAGAATTTAAAAAAACAACAACATGGCATGTTTCTCTATTTCTGACCATCCATTGTGGACTTTAATAGTATGAAAGGCAAGCACGAACTTACTCTTTGAAAATTTGGCCTGAAATTTCACATTTTGCAAGCCATTTTACCATTATTTGGGATGCTCTGATCCTGATCTCGTTTGTTTCCAACCTACATCTGTGTAATTGTATGCATCATACAGCCGATTAATGATGAAATCAAAGGTGCCTTGTAGCAGTCTCATGCTGATGTCATTGCTGACATACACAGTCCCCCTGGCGGCTCAGAAATGCTTTATGACTAATAAATACGTAAACAGAACAGACGATCTACGCACCAACTCTCCTCTTCTTTCATCTCTCTTTCCGCTCAGGTCCTGAAGGGACGGATCAGGTTCATCTGTGTTCCTGCGGTAAAACAAGAGGGAGCCGAAATGCTGAAATCCCTCTTGATGTCGACTGCAAACTGAGGGGAGGAATAAATGTCTGCTTATTATACGTATTGTCGTATCAGCTGTACAAACCTTAGGATTTAAAATGAGCGTCTTCATTTCTACTTTTTGTAGGACGTACATAAATGTGAGGCTCTGAAAAGAATCACTTAAAGCGACAAGGCAAATTTTTAAACCGATGTACAAAAGCGCATCTCTCACATTTTCACTCTTATTATCTCTCCGCCATCGACCGGGCCTTATAAACACTGTTACCGCGAAGCATACTCTGGACAGAGGTGCTCCGTCTTCCTCACACACCAACACACTCGCGCATGGACGCTGTAATTGAGTAAATCTAAAGGGCAGAGCTCTTAGATGTATTGTTCAAGAGGTTAAGAGCTTCCTCGCCGCATGGTGTTTTTTCCCACTGTGACCTTCAGCCGAGGCTGAGGCCACAGAGTGTGTTGAAACCATATTAACACTGAATAGTGGTTAAAACAGAGTAAACAGCTACCTTGTTGTCTCTGTAGATCACAAAGATATTAGCTGAGTTTAATTTCCTCTCTGAAAGGGTAATTAGTGCCTCTCTGCTCTGTTAGAAGTGTGTATTTATGCCGGGCTTGTGTAAACACTCTTTCTTTGCTTAATTCTTGTGAAATGAATAAAGAGATGTTATTCGTGGCCTTCCCATCAAATGATTGCGATTGACAGGCAACATGGTGGCATGGTGACAGTGTGATCACTGGGAATAACGCAGGAGGAAAATGTGTTTTGAAATGGTGTTTGTTTGTGGATGCAAGACAGAAATGATGATTTAATGTTGCTTTTGAGTTTGCCGATAGGACGTGCTGTTGTTTAAATCTGGGATCAGTGGGTCTCATTCTCTAAGCATGCATACAGTACACACATATTTGTGCATAAATTGTGTGTACAAACGATTTTAAGAGCAAATCATAATTCACCAAAAATTGTCTGGCTAATGCGAGGTCTGTAATCTTGGTCTGTAAAAGTATTTGTTGTGAGAACTGGTGATAATGACACACTTGGCATTGCTCGAGGATAGGGCGAGAGCGCGTCTGCAAACAGCTGCAAGTGTGACGAAAGGCTGTAAGGAAAGCGTGTGCGGAAAGCACTTATATGGAGAATATAAGGGATGTAGAAACTTTACTGCGATTTATCACAATTCTCTGATTGGTGGAGATTTTTAATCTTCCAGAACCTAACTGTTGCACTCTATATATTATTTTGCCCAGTGTTTGTTCACAAATCTGCTGTTTGTTACTCATTTGTAAAATTGTCGGTTTTCCTAATGAGCCTAATTTGGTTCATTGTTGAGCTTATGTATATGTATATATGATTATGTATAATCTGGGTTGTGAAGTAAAAACAACATGAGAACCAGATTAAATCACTCCCATTATTTTCTACACAGAAAGAGCTGTGTCTTCGTTTGAATATGTGGTGCTGTCCGTGGTCCTGAACACCCTTCAGCTGAAGCTCTGAATCACAGACTCAGTTCTTCTCCCCGGGCCTCTGCTAGACCGCTGAGACGCTCATGTCGAGTGTATATTGCCCTAAAACTGCTGATCTATTTCTTTTAGACTGACTAAACGTCTTTCTTTCCCTACGCCAAGCTTACGGCCTCCGTCTCCAGGTCCAAAGCCCATGCAGGGAATTCTTAATCTCCCTCCTGTTCAGTCCCGGGGCCTGTAGCACCAAAGCAGAATGTACAATGTCACAAAGATTTTCAGAACAGCCTTGCTCTCTGCCTCCCTGCCCCCCTGAGGTATTCAGAGCAGAAGAGCACAGAGAGAGTGTGTTCTTTGAATACAGAGTATCTGTTCTGCTTTCAGGCAGTCTCCGCAAGCCACCTGACATTTGTCTTGTGTTTATGGCGGCCCGTGAGTGGCCAGTGCTGTCCAGTCATTTACAGCGCACTTCTCACACTCAATGACTTCCCCTACTAAATGTCATAATTGAAATTGGAGCTGATATTTATAGCTTGTGTGTGTGGAATTGCACGAAGCAAGATGACTGTGTGAACGAGTGTGCCTTTTAAACAGTGACACGTTTAAGTGTGTTTTCAGGTATCTGTAATTAAGATAGGTTGTTAAGATTGAGGAAATATGACAAGGGCTACAATAATGATGATACATACCAGTGGAAGTCGGGCCTTGATCTTCAGCATCTCTTTTCCTCAGAGGTGTAGAGAGTACCTGGGAAAACCATACTTGAGTCAAAGTACGGAGACCTTACAGTGAAAAGTACTCCATTACAAGTCACCAATTCTAATGCAACTTTTACTTGAGTTTTACAACTGATACTTATCACTAACAGTATTTTACTCATACTGAATGTAGGCTCAAAGATGCACTAGTCCTCAACTTGTCCTGATTTGTGAGGAGAGCAATTATGTTTATTTCAAAATTGCAATAAATCAAGCTCAACACAACAGTCTCTTAAACATATACAAACACTCAAGTCTATCGAGTGCTCAAAAAGGGCATAAGCAAACCAATATCCTTCCAAAAATACGAACTGTTGCATTTGTGTGTGGTTAAAAACATTCTCCATACTTTCACTGCTATTTTTCTTTTTTATGCTTTTGCTCCTGACTTTCCCCCTCCAACATACACAAACACATATGCTTTATGTATGCTTTATAAGTATGCTGTTATCAAATATCAATAATTCGACTTACTCTTCAGAACTTTTTCCCCTCCGTCTCAGACCATGTCTCCCCTTGAAAACAGCTGTAATGGTGTTGTGTGAGATTGAAAGCCACCCGAACATGAGCTGAAGTAGTTTTCTGGGAATAATAAAGCCCATCGAATAGAAGTATAAGCCTACAGTTATCTGGCTCCTCTGAGGCCAGTATTGGTGCCTGAGGTTGATTTATGGCAAGGCTGAGCCTTAAATCTTCCTTGCTGCATTGAGTTATTGGTTTATTGAGGAAAGAAGAAGAAGAAGCATAAATGAGTGACACTGAAGAATTATGAGAAATAAGACAAATTTAATGAGAGAGATGTACTTTGCCACACTGATTTTTGTCATGCATGTAATACATGCTGTTAAACATTTAAATAGCATTTAAGAGCTGCTTATATCTGATATCACTTATGCAACAGTCAGCACTCAAATATGACAACATATGTCCTTATTTCTCCTTCCACCATTTCCAATCGTTTAGATTTAAACAGTATAATATAATGCACCCATGCAGTTGAACTCCATGTGAGGCTACAGCAAATACGCCTTTTAGTGAGTTCATGTTTTTCATTAAGTATACATGTATTTTGAACCCAAACATAGCAGAGTTTGTTCCTTTAGCCTGAAGTAAGTACTGAGTGAGTTATAGTTTCCCCAGAGTAAATTCTCTTGTTCCTGACGTTAGAACAAAGAGTGTGTCAGTTAGCACAGCCTCGGCTGTATTTCAGTGCCTGAGTTTACAGGGCAGGCCTGTAGTCTGGCATACACATAGCGCGAGCCCCATTTTTCACTGTCACATCGCAGTGCAGCACATATTTTTAGAGGGGACAGATCTCAAGGTATCAAGCAAGTGCATTTCTCCTGATAAAACACTGTGTGGAAGTGATGGGGTAAATGCTGACAGCAAAGCACAAGCCAACATATTGTTTACAATCAGTCATTGTAAAAGTTCATGCATTTCGCTTGGGTGGTTGGGTTATTGCTGAACGGTAAGGATGGCCCGCTGGCCCCGGGCCAGTGCGAGAGAGATTTGGGTCACTTGTTCTTTAGGTTGCTGTTGGTTTGCCAAAATCTTTCATGTATTGATCTTATATTTTTACAACTGATTTCTTGTACTCCTATTTTTTGCTTTCCAAACCTAAATGGTTGGTTCTGTGTGATGTATTACATTGTGGTTGCTGCAAATTTGACTGAATTGTGACCAAGATATTGTTGTCTAGATTGGGTTTGGGCAAAAATGGCTTATGGACATGAAAGCATCAATGAGAATGTGGTAAAGTATGTGTGTGTTATTTATTTCTTAATGCATTATATGGCATTGTTTTCCATGAAATTATTCCCCGTTATTATTTGATTCACGGGACCAGACACCAGTTATCTTGCCAAGAAAAATCTTTATTCTTATATGTCAGGAGAGAAACTCTGAGAAGATGTTATATTCATGCCAGGTCTATGCGTTTCGTGTTTCTCCTTCCTCTCACCCGGTCATGCCTCCATGTTTCTCTGCTGTAGTACAGTATGATTGGGTTTAAATACACAACTGAGCGACTTTCAATATCCTTGTAAGGTAGAAAAACAAGTTGCTTAATTGGAATGTATATGCACATGGTACAATCCACTCCTAATGCACATTAAGAAACTATTTCTTCAGTGTATACATTAGTGGTATACAAATGGTACATTTGCATCAGTTGAAACATTCATTTTCTTGCAAAGAGCATACCAACTGTACACATTTGAAGTATATTCATCATTGGAACTCTCTGCTAAGTGAACATTACACACCTCTAAGCAGAATACATAATCCTCCCAGCTAACCTCCTTGTGTCTAAAATATGTTCCTTAAACATATGTGTCCATGCAATCTATAGTCTACTCATGCATTTTAAACTTCATAAGATAATACAACTTATTATGAATACTAAATAAAGAATAATAATACAGATACATAATATTAAATTATGAAATTATATTCAAAGATGAAATTTTAGTCTTCATCCAGCAATAAGTATTTAGACCCCTTCATTTCAAGTGTGCTAAATTCCTATGTCATAGCAAAGGGTCTGAATATGCCAGTGATATTTAATTTGTTTATTTTTTAATAAATTTGCTAAATTTGCTTTGTCATTATGGGGTAAGGATTGTAGATTGTTTAATACATTACCTTGAATTGCATTACTTTTTTTTCACCTGGGCTGGGCTTGCTTGCTTGTTAAAAAAAAAAAAAAGTTCTGTTTTTGGCAAAGGTAAAGGCCATTTCACACCAAAAGTGAATTGAATAAGCCCCAGGCTGAAGGAAATGTAAATTCACACCTGTACAGTAGAAGGCGCAGCTTAAACAAATATTTGCACCTTACTCACGATTTCTCTCAACATGGGGACATGAGTTGTTAGTCAATAAATAAGAAAACTAGTGTTCCCTATCGGTCAGTCACTACGACGTAGGTCATGACTGACCAATAGGAATCTCGCTAGAGAGGCCAATCTACTTCGAGTGAAACTAAAACAGGCCAATGCACATTGGCGTGCAATGATTTGCATCAGCTGCGCGACCTCGTTAGCGCGGGTATTTAACAAGCAGCTGAGCGATTGCACAGTTAGCTTTTTGCTTCGGAGCCAAGCACTTCGATGCCTCTACAGTGGAAGAACTCTACAGGCCTTTCTTTGAACTCTCTCTCTCTCTTCTGGTGCTGGGCGCGACAGCACGGCAGCGTGAGCAGCCTCTCTAAAGAGCAAAACAAAAAGCTGTTTTAACGGCTGGTAAGATCTCCCAGCGCACAGTCGGGTGCACATCCCCTGTGATCGCTGAGGCTGCTCCCCTGCGTGCTTCAGTACCAGTGAGAGTAGTTCCTAAAAGAGCAAACACAGATAGTTTGCGTCTTTTTCAAGATGACGTTCTATCTGTGTGTTTCTGGATGCGGTCGTTACCTGGGATCGCGGGATGGTCACGATCGCTGCCTTGTGTGTCTGGGCCTCGAACACGCACAGGCAGCGTTCGTGGATGAGTCATGTACCCATTGTGGGAAGATGACCATCTCAGAGCTGAGGTCGAGACTCTCGTTCCTGCAAAGGGGCGGAGTCCCCGTGCCTGCACCTCGGTCCAACCCCCCTTCGCGGGTTGCTTCCGGCAGTGACATGGGTGACTTGAGGATTACAGTGAGCGCGCTTCCTTCGGGGAACCAACCCCCTAGGAACCCCCACTCCTCTCATGCTCTGCAACCAGTTCAGCTGCCAACGGAACGCGCCGGACCATCCTCGAGATGCGTACCGGTCGTTTCGTTCGGCGCTCCCCGCGACGACCAGATGTCGATCGCTGCATCGGAGGGTGGGTCAGACCGCTCCGCGGACGACGGCTCGGACCCGCTGCCTCCTTCGGGTGCGCCAGCGGTGCCCGAGTCGGACCCGGAGATGATGGCCATGCTTTCCCGGGCCGCCAACAGGGTCGGGCTCGTGTGGAACCCTCCACCGTGTCCCGAGCCCTCGAGGCTGGATGATTGGTATCTCGGGGTGGCGCGCGCTGGTTCTCAGCAACCCACTCCAGTGCCTTTCTACCCGGAGGTGCATGAGGAGCTCACGGGGACGTGGACGGCACCTTTCACTGCCAGAAACCGTCCCGGTGGCTCCTCCTCCCTCACCACCCTTGATGGCGGGGCAGCTAAGGGATACACGCGTATCCCGCCAGTGGAACGGGCCGTTGCTATGCAACTGTGCCCTAACTCCACTTGGCGTGGAGAACCGTGTCTTCCTTCGCGCGCCTGTAGGTACTCGTCGGACTTAACCGACAAGGCTTACAAGGCCTGCGGGGAAGCTGCCTCTGCCATACACGCTATGGCGTTGTTGCAGGTTCATCAGGCTAAGGCACTGAAGGACCTGCACGAGGGTGGTCATGACCCACAAGTTCTCCAAGAACTTCGTACCGCGACGGACCTCGCGCTTCGTGCGACGAAGGTTACCGCGCGGTCTGTGGGTCGTGCGATGTCCACTTTGGTGGTCCAGGAACGCCATCTCTGGCTGTGTCTGGCCGACATTAGGGAAACCGACAAGATCAGGTTCCTTAATTCCCCCGTGTCCCAGACCGGCCTCTTCGGCGACGCGGTCGAGAACTTTGCCCAGCAGTTCTCGGCTGTACAGAAGCAGACTGAGGCGATCAGTCACATCCTGCCGCGGCGGTCAGCTGCTGCCTCCACTCCACCGCCTGCGGCTCCTCAGTCTGCTCGTCGCCGAGGGCGTCCTCCTGCGTCTGCCCCTGCTCCCGCGCCGCAGCAGCAGCCTCCACCTAAGCGGCGCCGTGGAGCCAGTCGCAGGCAGGGCGCCCCGCCCGTCCGGGCCCCCGCCAAGAGGGGCGGCAAAGCCAAGAGTAAGCGGCCCTAGGACGGGCGACCCGGAGATGGAGGGAACTGCTCTTCAGGAGACGATGACCGCATCGCTCCTTCCCCCGGAGGAGGGCCGGGTGGAGAATCTTTTGTTTCCTTTTGTTCCGCCGCTGGCCTTAAAACCAGCGGTACCCACATTTTCAATAAAAGAGCAGTTTCTACCATCTCTGGGTCCGAAGGGGACCCGGAGAGCAGTGGGGGGTCAGAATCCTCACCACTCTCATCCGCCTCCTCTTTCGCCAGTGAGCAGCAGTGTGCAGTTCGAGAACGCCACCGAGCCGCCTCCTGCACCTCCTGCCCTGTGGAACCAGGTAAGTGCTGCACAGCACGCACAGACCCCGCTACGGGCCGCCTCCCAGAGAGAGCCCCCCGAGCCGCGTCCCTGTGTTCCACCTCGCTGCCCCACTCCGGGTACGCCTGCGGTCCCTTTGGTCCCGCTTGCACGGTCTCTGAGAGCCTGGTTAGCGCTCCCCAGTCCGTCTCGCTGGCTCATTCGGACCATCAGGCTCGGCTATGCGATTCAGTTCGCCCGGCGTCCCCCCAAGTTTCGGGCCATCCACTCCACTACAGTGAGAGCAGCCGATGCCCATGTCTTGCGTGCGGAGATTCGTCCTACTGGCGAAGGACGCGATAGAGCCGGTCCCTCCAGCCGATATGAGGTCAGGGCACTACAGTCCCTACTTCATTGTACCCAAGAAAGGTGGTGGGTTACGACCGATCTTGGATCTGCGAGTTTTGAATCGGAGCCTCCACAAGCTACCGTTCAAAATGCTCACGCAGAAACGCATTTTCGAATGCATCCGTCCCCAAGACAGCGATCGACCTGAAAGACGCGTACTTTCATGTCTCGATTCTTCCTCGACACAGGCCGTTCCTGCGCTTTGCGTTCGAGGGTCGAGCATATCAGTACAAAGTCCTACCCTTCGGGCTGTCCCTGTCCCCCCGTGTCTTCACGAAAGTCACGGAGGGGGCCCTTGTTCCCATGAGAGAACAGGGCGTTCGCATCCTCAACTATCTCGACGACTGGCTCATACTAGCACACTCTCGAGATCAGCTATGCGAACACAGGGACCTCGTGCTCAGGCACCTCAGCCAGTTGGGTCTTCAGGTCAACTGGGAAAAGAGCAAACTCTCCCCTGTGCAGAGGATCTCTTTTCTCGGTATGGAGTTGGATTCGGTCGCTCAGACAGCGCGCCTCACAGAGCAGCGTGCTCAGTCGGTGCTGAACTGCTTGAGCACGTTCAAAGGCAGGACGGCGGTCCCACTGAAATTTTTTCAGAGGCTCCTGGGGCATATGGCAGCGGCAGCAGCGGTAACCCCGCTCGGCCTGCTCCATATGAGACCGCTTCAGCACTGGCTTCACGGCCGAGTCCCGAGATGGGCGTGGCATCACGGCACTCACCGGGTGGCAATCACACCGGCCTGCCGTCAGACCTTCAGCCCGTGGTCAGACCTTTCGTTCCTTCGGGCAGGAGTCCCCTTGGAACAGGTCTCCAGGCATGCTGTGGTATTCACAGATGCCTCTGCCACCGGCTGGGGTGCCACGTACAACGGGCATGCAGTGTCAGGGGTGTGGACGGCTCCCCAACTGCATTGGCACATCAATTGCCTCGAGTTGCTAGCAGTACATCTCGCTCTGAGCCGCTTGAAAAGGCCGCTACGGGGCAGGGACGTACTGGTCCGCACGGACAACACTGCGACCGTTGCGTACATCAACCGACAAGGTGGTCTACGCTCCCGTCGCATGTCGCAACTCGCCCGCCATCTCCTCCTCTGGAGTCAGAAGCATCTGAGGTCGCTTCGAGCCATGTATGTCCCCGGCGTGCTCAACCGTGTGGCCGACGAGCTATCACGAGCTGTGCTTCCGGGAGAGTGGCGACTCCACCCCCAGGTGGTTCAGCTGATCTGGAGAGAGTTCGGAGAGGCTCAGGTAGACCTGTTTGCCTCCTCAGAGACCTCCCATTGCCAGCTGTTTTACTCCCTGACCGAGGGAACACTCGGCACGGACGCACTGGCACACAGCTGGCCCCGGGGCCTCCGCAAATATGCGTTTCCCCCAGTGAGCCTACTTGCACAGACACTGTGCAAAGTCAGGGAGGACGAGGAGCAGGTCCTTCTGGTGGCTCCCTATTGGCCCACCCGGACTTGGTTCCCGGAACTCATGCTCCTCGCGACAGTCCCTCCTTGGCCCATTCCTCTGAGGAAGGACCTCCTGACTCAGAGACGGGGCACCCTATGGCACCCGCGCCCAGACCTCTGGAAACTCCATGTCTGGTCCCTCGGGACGCGGAGGTTCTAGGTGACTTACCCCCAGAGGTACTTAACACCATCACTTCAGCACGGGCGCCGTCCACGAGACGTGTTTACGCCCTGAAGTGGAACCTGTTCGTCGAGTGGTGTTCTTCTCGCCGAGAAGACCCCCGAAGATGTTCGATAGGGTCTGTGCTTTCCTTCTTGCAGCAGGGGTTGGAGCGTAGACTGTCCCCTTCCACCCTCAAAGTACATGCTGCCGCTATTTCTGCTTATCATGACCACATAGATGGCAAAACAGTTGGAAAGCACGACCTGGTCGTCAGGTTTCTTAGGGGGGCGAGACGATTAAATCCTCCTCGACCCCCCTCCATACCCTCTTGGGATCTTTCCCTGGTGCTTCGAGCACTTCAGGATGTTCCCTTTGAGCCTCTGCAATCAGTAGACTTAAAGCTTCTTTCCATGAAGACTTTGCTGCTGGTTGCATTGGCCACTGTCAAGAGGGTAGGAGACCTGCATGCATTTTCGGTCGACGAATCGTGCCTAGAGTTCGGGCCGGGTGACGGCCACGTGGTACTAAGACCCCGGCCTGGCTATGTGCCCAAGGTTCCTACCACTCCCTTCAAAGACCAGGTAGTGAACCTGCAAGCGCTGCCCTTGGAGGAGGCAGACCCAGCCCTGGCTTTGCTCTGTCCCGTTCGCGCTCTGCGTATGTACGTGGACAGAACTCAAAGCTTCAGGACCTCAGATCAGCTCTTTGTCTGTTACGGAGGCCAGCAGAAGGGAAAGGCTGTCTCCAAGCAGAGGTTGGCCCACTGGATAGTGGATGCCATCGCCTTGGCTTACCAAGCTCAGGGCGTGCCCTGCCCGCTTAGGTTGCATGCACACTCTACGAGAGGCGTTGCGTCCTCCTGGGCGCTGGCACGTGGCTCCTCGCTAACAGATATCTGTAGAGCTGCGGGCTGGGCGACACCTAACACGTTCGCTAGATACTATAGCCTACGTGTAGAGCCGGTCTCCTCCCGTGTTCTCACCCTAAACGGGTAGAAGCACTGAGAGGTCTGGCTCTGTCGGCTTGCTGCACCCTACTGTGCACCCTTATTGCTCCAGAGTGAAAAACCTGTCGAGTCCTCCAAAACCCCTCGGCCCGGACTTGGCGGAGCGTCCGGCGCCAGGCCCTTATCCGTTGAATCCTTGAGAACCGGATCTGGGCTGGGTTCCATATGTGTGACCCTACGGGGATCCCATATGTGTATATATTCCACGGATGCTCCTATCGGAAGCCCGTGTCTTTCCCTTGGGCTAAGTCACCCCTTATTTCATATGCAGTTCAGCCTTCGGGTTAGTCCATATGTATTTCCACGTAACTCTTTGAAGAAGTGGCTTCCGCAGCGTTCCTTCCTAAACAGGAAAGGCACGCTTTCCCAGTGTTATCCAATATGTCACTGTGTGGGTTATCACGGAACAACAGTGTCAAACTCTCTGTGTAGGCCTCCTCCTATCGTCCTTCCAGGCAAGAAGGTGTAGAGGCTTGCACGGGGGCGCTGGATGGGGTGCAGCAGCTGTGGCGCTTTGGTAGGGATTCCTATTGGTCAGTCATGACCTACGTCGTAGTGACTGACCGATAGGGAACGTCTCGGTTACATATGGTAACCCTCGTTCCCTGAGGGAGGGAACGGAGACGTAGGTCCCGTCGCCACATCTGCTGCCGCCCGCCGGGGCGGCCAGCTTCTCAGGCTTGGCTCCTCAGCAAAAAACTAACTGTGCAATCGCTCAGCTGCTTGTTAAATACCCGCGCTAACGAGGTCGCGCAGCTGATGCAAATCATTGCACGCCAATGTGCATTGGCCTGTTTTAGTTTCACTCGAAGTAGATTGGCCTCTCTAGCGAGATTCCTATTGGTCAGTCATGACCTACGTCTCCGTTCCCTCCCTCAGGGAACGAGGGTTACCATATGTAACCGAGACGTTACTTGTTTGAAAAAATAACGTTGTATATTTTGTTATAAATTTAAATGTAATGCATTGCTAACTACTGTAGTTACATTAAAAAAGTAATGTGATTACCTATTTGTAACACTACCGAATACTTTCTGAATCCACTTTACATTTAATGACAAATATAAAATGTTTTAAAAAACAATAAAAATACATTGCTAAAAAATAATAAAAGAAAAGGTTGTCAGGACCCATAATGCTTAAAATGTCACAATGTTTATTTATGCAGCATCAAACCTGTGGTAGCATTTTTAACTTGCTTTTACTTTGGAGAATTTCATGAAGTCTCGCTTATCATTGAAGAATGTGCATTGTGCAAAATGTTTTTTACCAGCAATGGCTTTTCATGTTATTTGTGAATAACCTCACACAGGTGCAATTCAAAAAGGCACATTCAAAAAGTATCCTACTAAGAAAATGATCAAAACCGTTTCTGTCCCTACTTTCACATTTTGTTAATCAAACGTGTCGTGATAACATAGGACAGATGAGGCTTCACAGAATCCTCCAAAACAAGCTTGAAACATTACCAGAGCAGTGTTGGTGGTGCATAGATCAAGGATGTAGCCAAATATCATCTTTTTTGAGTTGTGCGGTGATTGGAGTTGTCTGCAGTATCATGTCTGAGTTGTTTGATCGAGTGTCAGCCTCTGCTCCCATGTGTGAGGATTCTTCTGGAATCAAAGCTCCAGGCTGTAAGATTCCTGCTGGGAGGAACTCTGTTTCACTATAATCTAAAGAGAAGTCTGGACTTCTGTTTAGCTCTGAACGGATAAAGCTTGAAGCAATAAGAGAGAGAATGTAAAAAAGGAGCTGAGGAGCTGGGAAAGTTAGTAATGCATGCTTTTGCTGTGACTCCCAGTCACATGCATGCACATACACTATCCCTCGGTTTCACAGACAAGACTTAAGCCTAGTCCCAGACTAAAATTAATGTTTGAGCTGTTTTAACTGAAAGCAAATTGCACATCTTAAAATATGTCAGTGCCATCGTTTTATCTCAAGATGCACACTAGTAATGTTTTTTTAAGGAACATTTAAAGCTACTTAGATGCCCTTAAACTAAGGAGTAATCCTTGATTAATTTAAGCCCTGTCTGTTTAACCAGGTGTATTTATTTAGGGTGATCTTGTTCATATTAAGTAGATATTTATACGTACCGTATACACATACATTTTTTAACATTTGGATAAACACTGAAACATTCTATTTTAACATCCTAACAGCATCTAAAATATAAATCCATGTACATTTAGTAACTTTAGACGTACAAAACTTTATGAATCCTTTGACAACTTGGTCAGGACTTGCCTTTTTAAATGGAAAGTTTTGTAATGCATGAAATTCAAATGGGTCTAATATAAGCAAAGTGATATGCACTCTTTCGGTGCCTGCATTTAACAATTATTATAAATAACCTTAATGTGCATTTCAATAATTTAATACTGATTTGTGTTTATTATTTAATGATTTTTAATCAGTAATCTAATCTCAGAACAGAATAAAACCATTATTGCTAATTAAATGTTAAATTTGGTCGAGTTAAACATTTAATCTAATTTATTATAAATAAAATCAACCTATTTAATTGCATGAATTCAATATTCTGTAATTTGTAAATATTTGTCTGTACAGTTGCACATTTATTAAAAGGGTTTACATTTTAGATGCTGTTTATATACACTCACCAGCCACTTTATTAGGTACACCTATTCAACTGATCGCTAATGCAAGTATCTAATCGGCCAATCACATGGCAGAAACTCAATGCATTTATGCATGTAGACATGGTCAAGATCAAACTGAGCATGGGGAAGAAAAGAGATTAAAGTGACTTTGAACGTGCATGGTTGTTGGTGCCAGACAGGCTGGTCTAAGAGTTTCAGAATCTACTGGGATTTTCAAACACAACCGTCTCTAGGGTTTACAGAGAATGGTCCGTAAAAGAGAAACTATCCAGTGAGCTGCAGTTCTGTGGGTGAAAATGCTTTGTTGATGCCAGATGTTAGAGGAGAATGACCAGACTGGTTCCAGCTGATAGAAAGGCAACAGTAACTCAAATAATCTCTCGTTTCAACCGAGGTCTGCAGAAGAGCATCTCTGAACGCACAACACAGATGATATTACAGTAGCAGAAGACACAGGAAACTGAGGCTACAATTCACACAGGCACACCGAAATTGGACAATAGAAGATTGAAAACTTGTTGCATGGTCTGATGAGTTTTGATTTTTACTGCAACATTCAGATGGTCAGAATTTGGCATAAACAACATGAAAGCATGGATCTATCCTGCCTTGTATCAACGGTTCAGCCTGATGCTGGTGTGACGGGGTGGAGGGTATTTTCTTGGCACACTTTTGGCCCTCTTTGTACCAACTGAGCATCGTTTAAATGCCGCAGCCAGTTTTGTTGCTGACCATGTCCACCCCTTTATGACCACAGTGTACCATCTTCTGATGACTACTTACAGCAGGATAACCCACCTTGTCACAAAGCTCAAATCATCTCAAACTGGTTTCTTGAACATGACAGTGACTTCACTATGCTAAAATGGTCTCCATATTCACCAGAACTCAGTCCAATAGAGCACCTTTGGGATGTGGTGGAACAGGAGATTTGCATCATGGATGTGCGGCCGACAAATCTGCAGCAACTGCGTAATGCTATCATGTCAATACGGACCAAAATCTCTGAGGAATGTTTCCAGCACCTTGTTGAATCAATGCCACGAAGATAAGGCAGTTCTGAAGGCAAAAGAGGTCCAACCTGGTACTAGCAAGGTGTAGTTAATAAAGTGTCTGGTGAGTTTGTTGATATTGTATATTATTTTCAATCAATTATGAGCAACTAAAATGTTTGTGTGCTACACTTCACACTTTGAATAGGTGTGGATTTGTTGTTGTCTAAGATGACATTATCTGTTGCTCTCTCTCTTGACAGCATGCGTATTACCTCTTGGCCAGAGATATTGATTGCATGATGCATGATGGGCTTCTGAACATTTGATAATTATCCCTCCAATACTGCTCCAAGGTAGATTTATGTTAATTGGCGAATGATTTATCACAATAATCACCATTTTAGACACATTATTGGCTTATTGTAGAACAAGAGAGAAAGACTTTGGGAATAAGGTTTTAATAAGTGGTTTGTTTTAGCACATTTGTTTCCCTGTTAAACCATCACTTGTATTCGCATACCTATGACTTCTGTCGCAGACACTGATGCTAATGTGACCATCATGTTAGTACATTTTCTATTGTAATATAACATCCTCCTTTCCCTGTGGGGATCAGTACACACGCCGCCCACAATCACCCTTCATACCCCGTCACTGTTGCAGTGTATTCATCAACAACAAAGACTGTCCAGGCTTAATAAACGATAGCCAATTAAGGTAGTGATCTGTAGCTCTCTACTTATCTAGTTTCTCTGCACTCTGCTCAAATGCCTTTGTGCCCCATTGAAAACACTAATGGTCTCAATTAGCACATGCAAATATTTACCAAAGAATGGCATATGTGATCTATGACAAGCACACTAAATGCTCCCTCCTCCTTTTTTATGCAGAAATGCTAATAATTGCAAGCATACACATATTGATGTATTTGTGTTTGTACTGTAAAACTCTGCATAATATGTAATGTGTGTGTTTGTATATTTGAATTAGTGTGTGTGTGTGTGTGTATGTGTATAATATATATATATATATATATATATATATATATATATATATATATACACATTGACATTCTTATTTAATTAAATTACATTTATGAAGTTTATGAATATGTACATTCAGAACTTTTCAGAAGTTTGAGTCGGAAGTGTTTCAAAACAGTAAGATTGTTAAATGTTATTGCAATTTAAAATAGTTGAATATATTCTATTTGATATATTCTATATTCTATATGTTCTATTTGAATATATTTTAAAAGTTTTGTATTGAATTGATGTGATGGCAAAGCTGAATTTTTAATGTGTCCTTGCTGGATAATAAAATTAGTTTTTAAATACTGACCTCAGACTTTTGAACAGTATACAGTATATTTCACACATTTTTAAAAATCTTCTAATGTATTATGTTATGTAAATTATATTTTGAGTGCTGTCAAATCTCACATCTAACATAAGTTTTTTTGTTTATATAATATATGTGTGTATATATATATATATATATATATATATATATATATATATATATATATATATATATATATATTATTATATTTATGTATAATGTAGGCGTGTACACATTTACAATATATATACAAGAACTTTTATGTTAGGTGCGATTTAATCGATTTGACAGCACTTAATTATATTATATTTAGTGCTGGGCAACGATTACATTTTTTAATCGTGATTAATCGCATGATTTTCTGTGATTAATCGCATAGTTAATGCGCAAAATTCAATAATGAATTCAAAAGTAGTGTACTGTGCACTTTTATTTGACAAGTACTGCTATATAAACAAAAGTGCTGCAAAATTTGGCTTGCAAACACTTTAATCAAATAACATTTATAAATCGGCATTCTTTTATTTAAGTCTATTTTGACTATAGATCTCAAAACTCCTCCGGTAGCCCCTTTAATAAAAAACTAACAGTCCCTAAGGGGATCGCACACCGGACGAGAAGACGCGTGAGGACACCCATCCCAAGCCAGTAGTGATCAACGTCCTACCCCTCTTGTGACCCATGGTTTGTCTGTATGTGTATTCAGGGCCACTGAGCAACGGACCTTCAATATAATAATAATAAAAAAAACTGCGTTAATGCGAGATAAAATAATTGTTGGCTTCAATTAATTAACAAAATAACGCGATAATAACGCGAAAATAACGCAATAAGACCCGAGACCCTGAGACCCGAGTCTCTCTGTAGGCAAGGGTGTGGTGAGCTGGTACCTGCTTACGTCCACAACACAACATTCAATAGGAAAACTTAACTGCAGTAGCCACTGTTCAGCCTGAAGAGGGAAGCACTCAGACATTTTTACACCATATATTGTAGAATTAAAACACTTTATACCCAAATGTCAAAAAATTTACTCGAATCAATGAACAGCATTAGTAAAGCCCCAGTCTTACAGATCATTAACTAAGAAAAGTTGTTTTAGGGTTTAGTTACCCTTTAATCCTTTCGCTGTATTGTTCAACTGTATGTATTGTTTTAGCTTAGAGCATACAAATTAAGAAACACAATGAAATGTCTCTCTCTGCTAAGAGTGCTAGCTGTAGGATTAGAGAGCCATTTCAGCTCAATGTGTTGTTCCAAAGCAGCTGTACAGAAAATAGAAAAAAATAACGGGAACAAACACCTCAAGGCATGTTCAAAGCATCAGAGTTGACCCAATGCCTCTATTTTTATAAAATACACCGCTTACAGCGTTAGGGACAACTTGAATCACATCTGCAATTTGTTTGTAGCTCTGTTTTGATCTCAGAAATCAGGAAGACCCATCAAACTACAAATGTAGTCACACCTCATCAAAATATAGCCTACTTGTATGAATAGCACTCACTCCCATCCTATCCCATCCCTCTTTCTCGTCCATCTTTTGATGTGTTGAGAATGAGGGTTGTCAAGTCTAATTCCATTGCAGCAATTTGTCCTGCACCAACCCCACTTTCAGGACTTGTGTGCGTACCTTCTTCAATAGCATCCTCTTAAACAGAGGCTGGGCCCCATAAAACACATTTAAGTCATTGAGAGACCCTTTTCCTCTACCGTGAGTTTTTGAAATGGTGAGAATGTGCACATGCTATCTTATCTAGCTGCATAGAGATAAAAAATATATTTTTGCTACTTTAAAGGTGTCTATTTTATATCTGATGCAACAAATCAAGGGGTATTAAATCAGCAAAGCAGGACGGTATGGGTTTAAGCCCTGCTGTTATGGACCTCAAGGGTTCCTCAAGAGTTCTGCAAAACTACAGATCGAGTCTTAAGGAGTCCCAAACCTCTCAGTGTGGTGTGAAAAACACTCAGAGGGGTAGAGATAGACACTGATGTAACTGACCCCTCTGGCCCCGCCGAGGCCCATTGGGGGGCCTTGGCAAACTTCCAAATGCGCCACAGGAAGACTTACAATTATGAAATCTCTATAAAAAAACTTTATTAAAATGCCAAGAAATACAATCAATAGTGTAATATTTTTTTTCTTCCTTATCCCCCCTCAATAACAATAGGTTTTTTTTTTTGAAGAAGAAGAACAACAACAACCTACAGTTCTTGAAACTTGGGCTGGACAAGACTCAAAACAAGACTCCCTAGAGCAGGGGTGACCAATCCTGGCCCTGGAGGGCCACTGTCCTGCAGTTCAGCTCCAACCCCAATTAAACACACCTTGAACAATCTAATCTAGGTCCTGCTTGGCAAACTAGAAACTTCCAGACACGTGTGTTAAAAGGTATAGGGCGAGGACTTGGTTCTGTCCACCATGCGTGTTGCACTCAAAAAAATGGAGGCAGATCTGAATGCCAAGGAAATATGTGAATGCAAGCTTGCCATGGATTGAAAGAAAGGGGTGGGGTTTAAGTAAATTAAATTATTTGAGTCCAGCATACATTACATCTCCATACATTACATCTCCTATATCATTAACTCTTTCCCTGACTTAGACGGAAATTTCCGTCATTTATGAGACAACGCTTCACCGCCATTGGCTTTCCGTGTTTTTACTTTTATATGGTAGGGGGCGCTATTATTATTATTATTTGGTATCTTCTGAAAGAGTACTGAATCGCCAGATCAAAACATAGGCGAAGAAGATGCAGAAACAAACGATATCATGAATGCAGATGCATATGTAAAATAACACGATCATCAACATTGAACAGCATATAAATCAAAACTGCCTAATGTTACTGAATAAAATGTTGACCCAGGGCGAGCTATAGGACTGTGAAGCTTTGGGGGTGTTGATGGACTCGATCTACTCCATCTATTTTTTTGATCATCATTGAATCTGATCTGGATGTAGTCTTTGACAAAAAAAAAAAAAGATTTTCCCTGCTTTTTGCTCAAAATATTGCTTTAAAAAAAAAAAAAAAACTTAACTTTGAATAACTGTAATTTTTCAACCCACTTTCAAGTGACGACAAAAAAGGAATGCATGAAGATAGAATTAAAATTTTTTGTTTAAAAGCAGAGGGCCTGTTCTTTCTTTTGATATGCGTATTCTGATAACCATACAATGAAAAATTCTGGGATTCATGAACATTTTGTGAAAAGGATAAAAAATGTTGGTGGTGGCTGGCAATTGTTTTTTTTTTAAATGCTGGCTGGGAAAGAGTTTTTATTATAAGGTTAAGTAAAAAAATAAATGAAATGTACACAGATTAATTGTTTACAACTGTCCATTTAGAAAATTAATTAACAATGTATAGCAGATTTTTTCATCTATTATTTTTTGTTATTGAACAAATCATTGGCGATTCGGAGATGAGTACTGTAAGTTTTACGACAGGCTGTGTGCTGCAGTGATGTGCTGCATGAAAGACAAATGGGTTTCAGCAGTAACACATGTTGTACAGCAGAAAGACAGACAGGCTGCACGGTGCTGTGGTAATATTTTGTACGGAGGACAGACAAGCTGTGTTGCTATAGAAACATATGTGTTGAACAGAGGACAAATCAGTTGTGTGCTGCTTTGTGTGTTTTACGAAAGACATACAAGAACAAGACTGCTGTTGAAGCAACATGTTAGAGCACACAGATGGGCTGCTAAAACCAAGTCCATGCCTTGTAGTTTGTAATTTGTTTGACGTTACTTCACACATGTTGCTTTTTACTTGAAAACTTGATTCTCTATCCCGTGCTGTGCTGTAATATAGTGGGCAAACAGATTTTTGCTGTAGCTTTACAGTGAGTGTGTGAGAGAGAATATGTGTTAGTGAGTGAGTGTGTGTGTGTGTGTGGCCTGGTAAACCCTACGTTATGGGGACAAAATGTCCCTATAAGGATGGCAATATCCGAAATCCTTGTTTGTGTGGGGACATTTTTTGGTCCCCATGAGGAAATCAGCTTATAAATCATACTAAGTGATGCTGTTTGAAAATGTAAAAATGCTGAATGTTTCCTGTGATGGGTAGGTTTAGGGTTAGTGTAAGGGAATAGAATATACAGTCTGTACAGTATAAAAATCATTATGTCTATGGAAAGTCCCCATAAAACATGAAAACACAACATGTGTGTGTGTGTGTGTGTGTGTGTGTGTGTGTGTGTGTGTGTGTGTGTGTGTGAGTGAGTGAGTTTGTATATTTGTTTCCATGGTCTTAAAACCATAAACCACTTAGTCTTAAACTATGTAATTTCCTAATAAAAGTTATAAAAATGAATTAAGTTTAAAACTATGATTCTCTTAAAGTAAAATGAACAAACCACTTCGAAATCCATTGCGTGAAAATGATTTGTATAAATATTTCACAAACTATGATGACTATACTTCAGTTGCAGCGTCTTTCTCTTAAACCCAACATCTGTACCACCACTAATTAAAATGATTTTAAAGTTAGTCTACGTTTGCCATGGAGGCAATGGTTAATGTTGAAGAGCTGGCTAGCTATGATATTGGCCAAGAAACAGACCATTAGACCCCCCATTAAACACAATACTACTTTTGGAATGTTGTGGAAATGCCAGAATTATCCAGTGATGCATGTATGTGCAATATCGGATGTTGTTAATGGGAAGGAAAAAAAGGTAGCAAGAGTATTCAAATATTTTTAAGAGAGTTTGTTTGTTAGTTTGTAAAAAACCACAGGGCCAAAAGTGCCCTAGCAGCAAAAACATGAATACGCATCATGCAGCTGACCAGTTGCAATATTCTGTTGTGTAGCTGACAGACAGGCTGTGTGTTACTGCCGTACCGTGTTGTAAAACATGCATCACTGAAGCATCACGCAACATGACTGTCTATGTTGCACAGTAAGTAAAGTCTGTGTTTATTTTTTAGACGTGAGCACTATGTCAATTTAATATTGTGATAGTTTTCTAGATCTAGGTTCTAGATGCAGGTGCTGTGTTTTTCTCTGGCTGTAATAAACATAGTTGATCTCCTTCAGGCTGTTCTCTCTCAGTCTCATTCTCTGATTAGCTGGTTCTCCCCCTCTCCCCCTCTTCTCTCTGTTTTTCTGGCCTACAGTTTAATTTATGTGTCTTCTGCCTGAGAGAGGGGAACAGACCGACATTACAGAGGAGTGTAATTTATATTGATTCACCTTTTGGATGGAGGGATGGCTGAGGAAAGAGGGAGAGATGGGAGGAAGAGATGGATGAAGGATGGGAAGTCTCATCTTTGAAAAGCCCATCCGTCTTTGCAAGGGGAGCCGTGGCAACCCTTTAACCTCCACAGATGAGATGTCTGTGCGTACACAGGATGTGTGTGTGTGTTTGTGAATTTGTTGTGTGCATTTGTGATGTACCTTCACGCCCCAGGGGAATTGAAATTAATAGCATAAGGGTTGCTTTCATGCGTGCAAGATTTTTCCTCACAAAAGACCCAACAAAAGCAAAAAGAACATTTGCCCCTTACCCATTCAAGCATGCGCCAGTGTGTTGTAAAGGAAGAGCTGCAGTATAGATCACTGGCTTCATTCATGTTTCTCTTGATCACACTTCTCCTAGGCAAAATAAGACGTCCGTATGTCTGTCCTGACATGAAATCTAAGAGGACATGTCAGTTTGAATGGACAGTTTCGGGTATAGATGCATCTGTTTGAAATCAAAGTGAGTGAAAGATATTGTCAGAATCACTGTTCCTAGAGCATAGCTTTTACTGAATACACCAGCATAATTTAATTACATCTGCTGAGCAAAATATTGCCTGTAGCTCCTAGTGAAAAGAGTATTTATTCTCTTTTTTCGTTTTACACATGCTCTGTTTTTTAAGGGAAGCTGCAGGCTTTCAGTTTGGCCATCATCAGCAGAAATGGCTGACTCCATTTAACCTCCATAAACCCTCAGCTGCTTTGCAATGACAGACCCATTCTTAAAAATGTGTGTTTCTGACCCACACATACACAAGTCTTCATTGTAGAACCCAGTAAAAACAAATAAGAGAGATTAGTAGACAAAAGTAGCAAACATCTAAAATGACAGTAAATGAATAATCCTATATATATGCATATATATATGTGAAAAGTAAACTTGTATTATATTATTTCTGTGATCACTTGGGTGTCTGTGATATGAAATAAGCTTATCATGCTCTTTAAAAAGACTTTTGAATACCTGTTTATGTGATTGACATCCAGTTAACCAGTGTGTCTCTCTGGGTGGCTGTGAAAGCTTATAGTTTGATGGTGATGTGATCAAATGTTTTCAAAACATAAATGTGTGACATTACAGTTATTGACCAGTTCTAGTATGTGTCCAGTGATTAACCATGGGTGTAAAGGGGGGGGGGGGGGGGGGGGGGGTCTGGCTGGTTTGGCAACACAGAGAAAACACCTGGACAATATTGTACACTCAGCCTTACAAATCATTGACTGCGATCTCACCTTCATCTTTGACATCTGTGTGTCCAGCATTTAGTGCTAAGGTCTGAAAATTCCCTGAGACTCTGAACCTGTTGGCTTCTGTTACTTCTACACAGGGAAAAAACTCAAAACAAAGACCCAATAATTGGCTTTCGTAACTGTACTGTACTGTACTGTATTGTAAAACTTTCCAGCTATTGAATTTCCAGTGAATGCATGAGAATTGTCAATTGACAATTCTCATTGACAGAAGTCTTTTACAAGTTCTCTACTTTGTCATTGTGATTTTCTAGGACAATATGACTGGGAACTATACTCTCATTCCTGCGTTATAATCAAGGAACTCTGCTGCAGTACCATGGGTGCAGGAGGCGCAATGATATTACGCAGCGCCTGAAACTTAATGCTGGTCACGTTGGAAGGTGGGGACTATTTTCAGGCGCTGCGTAATATCATTGCGCCTCCTGCACCCCTGGTACTGCAGCAGAGTTCCTTGATTATTGTGCAGGAATGAGAGTTGATCGGAGAGATCAGCTGAATGGATTCAAAAACGGTAAAACTCAACTGTTTAACTCTAGTTGGAAAATGAGTGTATTTCCAAAAAAAGTGGAGTGTTCCTTTAAATTTACATCCAGAAGTTCTTATTGTCATATTTAATGTCTTAGTTCTGGTTCTGGTATAATTGGCCACACAGCGTAATTGAACTGATTCAACTGATTTAAATAAAATAATAAGTCTTATTTTTTTCACACCTGGCTCGTTTGGAAGGTTTGTTTCAGAACCTGTGGCATTTTCTCCGTTAGTTTAGTTCCTTCAGGCATATGAACACTGCAATCGCGCTCGGTTCTGCACCAAAACAATCGCTCTGAGATCGCCTGAACGAGGTGGTCTCGGCCTTATTGAAAACAAACTCTGGACCGGTTCGATTGTGGTGAGAAAGCAATCCGACCCAACGGACCACCAAGCACAATCATAATTCTTTACGGGAAATGTGTTGTATAAAAAACAGCAGTGTCTGATTCTGTGAGTGAGCACGTTAGTTGTCACTGTTGAAAACCAAAGAACGCATTGTTTTTTTTTTTTTGTTGGCAGAGGAAAAATGTATACACAGAGAAATGTGCAATGTTGCAGAGATGGAAGAGGAGCTGATTTGCTAAAGTGATAGATGGGTCAAATGTGATACCAAATAGGCCTGTTCACAAGAAAACTCCATCAAGCTCAGTAGGACTTTTAAGTAATATAAATCTGCATGTCATCAGCTTAATAGCGATAGCCGAGACAACAACAGATGATTTGACCGAGGGGATGCATGTTGATTATGACAAGGAGAGTCCTAATGCTGGGGGACACCTTGAGTGAGGGGTGCATTGGAGGATGTGTGTTTGTGGAGAGATGATAAATCGTCTGTCAGAGAGGCAGGAAGTAAACCAAGAGAAAGCGATGCCAGAGATACAAATAGCTGAGAGTCGAGAAAAGAGTATGCCGTGACAGACTCTGTTAAAAGGTACTCAGATCAAGCTAAATAAGAATTCCAAAGGCCCCAGAGTCTGCAGAGATGGAAAGCTGTCTGATTTTTGTGGAATGGACAAAAAAAAAACCTTAAAAGGCTTGTGTGACTGTAGAGAGGGAGAGAGAGGGCAGGGGCTTTAGTTATTAAACTTAGATGTAAGCCAGGATTTTTAAAAGTTTTGGTGACTGCAGCAGTTTTTACGTTCAGTGGGCTAGTGACAGAAGCAACATGTTTATTTATCAAGTAAGAAATGGACTTAAAGATGTCAGACAGCAAGCTCCCTCTCAGAGGGGTTGGGACAACTTCAAACTGATGAGATAAGTTACATTTTGGAATTAATACTTTGACAGTGGATGTCAAACGGACGGTTTGACGGGGTGTGTGTGTGTGTGTGTGTGGGGGGTGGGGGGGTGGGGGGGGGGGGGTAGGTAGGTAATGTAAGCTTTGGGTTACCTGGGTTTATGGTGTTCATGGCTTGCATCATGCAGGGATCAAAACAGCAACCTTCCAGTTACTTGTCCAGAGCTTTAGCCACTACACTATACCATCAAACTCTTTTCTGCTGTCAATTCTTGATGTTTCCTTTGACTTGAGAGCTGAGCAATGATGTAATTGACTGAAGCCACAGACACACTAGACTTCCATTCATACGCATGTGAACGCGGGAAACTGGAAGAACAAGCTCATAGACTTTTGCATTCATCTAAGTATGAAAGTTACACATCTGTATGACAAGAGAACGTGTGTGATATAGCTGATTTAAACATAACAAATTGACCGCTTGGCTCATCTCAAAGCGCATCTCAAAGCTGCCGGTTTGCAGTGTTGTGGGAAGTTGGAGTAAATGGCGTACTTTATACTTCATATTATTTATTGAGTAAAAGTAGCCATTAAAAACTTTGTAGTTCATATATTTTATATAACAAGTTGTTAGTTGTATTTTGAATACCTTATATCTGTCAGGTTAATGTAGGATGCCGAAGACGAGGACACGGGAACTGCAGTATAGCTGATTTATTTAACAGCTCAACTTACAGGAACATACAGGGACAAAGGGAAACTCTCCAGGACTTCAAAACACACTCAACCATACAATGACGACGACCAACAAACACTGAGGGAAAACACAGGGCTTAAATGAACAGGGACAAATGGGATAATTAACAGAACACAGGTGAAGGGAATTACTAATTAAACAGACCAGGAAACACTAACAGGACTAAACCAAAATCACAAAGACAGGGGGAAACAAGATCACAAAACTGAACTGAACACATGTCGGAAAAGTGTGCTAAGCTAAAAGCTAATCCTTATAGACCAGCTTTATCTACCATTCTATATCCATGCTATAAACAACACAATTGACTTCCTCAGGTTACAGATGACTACTCTGCTTGATACCTACAACTGCAGTGTTTTTGTTGTAAAGAAACATGGCATCCTGACAACATCCCATTCATCACCAGCTTCTGTTTAGAGGTGCATGTTGTAGTATCTGCTCATTCATCTGCCATAATTCAATACCGCTCTGACTTTGTCTATATAAGCACCATTGAACATTCTTTGTGGGGTCACGAGAGCTGCAAAGGCTAAAGGGTTTATAGAGGGCTCCACTGGGTTTCTTCAGATTCTAGTCATCAGCATGAGATATTAGTGTGCTGATGTTCCCACCATGCTTCTTAACTAACTTCTAAGAGGTACGCCTAACAAGCAAGATTTCCTTTGTTAACCAAACAGGTTCTACTGCTGTGAGTCATGGCTGTGTTAGTCCACCAGCTAGAAGTCTCGAATGCTCACCAAGACTGCATTTATTTAACCAAATATAGAGTGAAACAGTAATAATGTGAAGTATTTTTTACAATTTAAATTAACTGTTTTTTATTTTAATTCACATGATCCTTCAGAAATCATTCTATGGTGATTTGGTGCTCAAGAAACTTTTCTTATGCTGAAAATGTTTTTTTTTTTTTGCAACTTAATATTTTGAGTAACGATTCCACAAAAGTTTGGGGTGAGAAAAAAATAAAGAAATGGATACTTTTATTCAGCAAGGATGCGTTAAATGTATCAAAAGTGACAGTAAATGTTGCAAAATATTTCTATTTCAAATAAATACTGTTCTTTCAAACATTTTTATTTTTCATAAAAAGTACCCACCCACCCAAATATTAAGCTACAAAAACTGTTTTTCAACATTGATAATAAGAACCATTATTTCACCAAAAATAACTGATGACAATTGAACACCAAATCAGCATATTAAAGGGATTTCTGAAGGATCATGTGACTCTGAAGACTGGAGTATTGATGCTGAAAATTCAGCTTTGGCATCACAGGAATAAATTACTTGGTAACACTTTAGAATACTGTTTCTTACTTACTGCATAACTAATAGGGAATTATTGAAGAACTAATAGGTCTTCATTAACTACTTCTTCACAGCTGTTAACTACTAAGTAAGATGTGTTAACTAATCAGTATGTAATAGAATTTTATGATTGTGTTAAGTAACAGTTAGTAAATCAATTACTAATGAATTCTGTCATACCTCCTGAAGATAATAATATTAATTATCTACTAATTAAGGTCCAAGAAAAATAACTAAGAAGTAACTAATGAACAGTCATACAAAAGTACATTGAGTTGTGACCTTTCTTATTAACTAATGTTATTAATAGAAGTAGCAATTTTAACAAATACATATAATGTTAAAGTTAAATGTTTGCCTGTGTGGTTTTGTGAGTGGGAATCAACTTCAGAAAGGAACCATACACAAGTGCTTTGCCATAAACAAACTCAGATTAGTTTTATTGTATTTTATACAGTTTTATTATACAGTATTTTATACTGTTTTATTACAGTACTGTGTGTGTCTGTTTTCCTCAGCATAGAATGCCATTGAGTAAATTCATGTATTTGAGGCACCGACTGAGGGAAACTGAAAATAGAGGGAACTTATTAGTAAGTAATAAATAATTATTAGATAATTATTCAGGAATGACTTAGAACCTGCAGTATTCTAAAGTGAAAATATAGGGAACCCATTAATAATTAATAAAGAATTATCAAATAATTATCCTGAAATTAGGCAACTTGTAACCTGAAACAGTATTCTAAAGTGAAAATAAAAGGAAATTAACCCATTAATAATTATAAAGAATTACTACATACTTCTGACTCAAATCAAACTTAAAATAAAAACACTATGAATGTAATGTACATTATGATAAGTTTTACTATTGAAATAAAAAGTTATTTGCAGATCAATATATCCTATAGGTAAATGTCTGCACTTATCTCTCTTATTAGGGCTGAAGAATGACTTTAAAAATTAATTACCTTTGTACTTTTACTAAGGTAATTTTTTAAAATGGCCTAATTATAATTTTACTTTTATTAATTAAATTATTTTAGTAATATTTTATTGTGGTATCTGTACTTTTACTCAAGTACTTGATTTGTGTACTTCATTCGCCACTCCACTGCTAAAATAAAATGGATTATTGTAGTAACTACTGTGTATGACTGTTCATTAGTAGTTACTTCATAGTTATTTTTCTTGAACCATAATTAATAGCAGTTCTTCAGGAGGTATGAAATAATTAATTAGTTTGAATTAGTTGATTAACTAACTGATACTTAACACAATCATAGAATCCTTATTAGTTATGCAGTAAGTAAGAAACATTATTCTAAAGTGTTACCAATTACTTTTTTAAAATATATTAAAATATAAAACAACATTTCCTGTTGTAAAAAAATCTAATAAATGCAGCCTTGTATAGCCAGTATGAGAGACTTCTTTCGAAAACATTAATCAACCCTAATTATTCTATACTTTTGACCGATTATATATTGGATCAAATCTTAAAGTTCCAGCGGGCCCAGAAGAGTAATTAGTCCAGGAACACAAAGCTAATACCAGAGCCAATATGGTCTAAAGCCACAGACTCCAGTAGGTGAGTGTGGTTTCTCTCATTTCTCACTTATTATGGACACATACACATACCTTATGAAGCCTTTTTCAATTACCCAGCTCTGTCATTCTTTTTGCCTGCTGTAATTAATGAGCTTTTATGAATCCCAATCTGATCTCAGATCGGGTCTGGACATATTTGATAAGCAAAATGGAATCTGTGAAAGGCCATGCTGAATGGAAATGTAATTACCTCAGGGTCTGGGCATACGTGAGCAGCCAGTCTGCACCCCTCCTTCCGAACTCAGGTTAAATGTGCTCATCATCCTCCACTAATAAAGCACCGGACGCTGCGGCGCTTAAGCGATTTGTTTTGGCAGGTTCCAGATGCGTGCTTCTCTCTTATTTGCCTTGGTTAAGAGTCCCTAAAACAGCAATCGTTTAATCAGGCTAATGTTCCAGCTCGATAGGTCTAATGAACTTCAACTGGGTTCTGTCATCTGAAACGTTTTTCTTTTGCTTGCTTGCTTAAAGACACAGATTCTTTCACGTTTTGATGAGCATGGTGTGAATATCCCACCCTGTCAACACCCTCTCCTGCTCTTTGGTTTGGAAAAACAATTTAATGTAGTAAAATGAGTTCATAGTCTAGCAAATGCAAATTTATACTAGCATTCACCCGTAAAACACCCATAGCCAGTCAAAGATGTTTTCCTGTGGCAGTACTTTACATGTATTTTACACTATTTTATATTTATCATAGTCTGATTATATGAAGGCATTTTTTCCCTGCTGTGGATTCTTGTCTTTTATATAAGGGATTTGAGTTATTTTGCACATTAATTCAGCCAACTAATAAATGCTTTTTATGTCCTTGAAAACAGCAAAAAGTAGGGCTGGGTGATATAGCTAAAAATTATCAATATTTTTCAAATTTTTTCACCTTTAAAAAGGTGACTTTTTTGCTCCCCAAAGACATGATCTGGATTACAATTGGTGCCATATATGGGGTGATATTACCTCCAGAAACGCCTCGGGTTTCGAATGCAACCCCGGTTACCTGAGAAAAGGAACGAGGCGCAGCGTCAGCTTCTGAAGCAATGGGGAAGGGCTCTCGCGGAACCTGGTGTACACTACAAGGCACGTGTACATTACAAACACGCCATACAATGGCCGACGCAGTGCAATGATGTTTCAAGGTCAAGGTAAGAAGGGCGGCTGAGAAGAACATGTCTGAAGGAAGCACACAGGCATGCCCAAAGCATAGCAGCCGGCGGAGCGTCTTGTTCCCTTTCTCTGGGAACCTGTTACATACGTAAGCCTATAGACATTCCCTTTCAAGTGAACTTCTACGCTGTGCCAGCTGCTGACACTTTGGGGACTCCATACCAACTACGCCGTGCTGACCAATGCCTGCTTGTTGTGCTCGAACTAACAATCTAAGCACTAAAGCTCAGAGGCCTCAGCCCTAAGCCATTAGTGTTTGGGCCTTGCCACGTATTAAAAGCAGTTAGACAAAGCCTCAGCTAAGTCGATGACCCCTAACTAACAACAATAGGAACAAAACGGTCTGCTTCTCGGACTACAGTAAGCATTTTAGCTCACTCTTAGGGTAAAGAGGAAAAGGGAGGGGAGACTTATAAAAAGGAAGGAGGAAAAGAATGAAAAAAAGGGGCAGGCTTTGATTGTTTCCCTGCTCAATCACTCTCTTCTTTTTTTTAGCACCCAGATCAGTGTGTGACTTGATTTGGTTCACCCCGGTTCCTCAGAAGGAGAGCTAGCCACTCGCCTTTTGCTCTTCTCCCCAGGAACTTGCTTCTCATTTCTAATGTGTGCATCCTTGTTTCCTTTTGTCACTTCCTTTCCTCGCATCTCAGCTCCAACCCTCTTAGGAGCCAAGGGAACCTGTGTATCCTCGCTCATGACTCCTAAGGAAACTTCCTCACTCCTCACACAGCCGACTGACTTTCCATTAAGAATTATAGACATGCACAGATTTAAAGAAGCAGTTGCAGTAAATATTAATGTGTTTACATGACTATGAAAATTCTGCTTAATACAGGAATACACCAAAGGTTTTATTCAGATTTCTAGAAACCAGAATATTGGCTTAATCTGGTTAATGAATTTACACGGCACTTAAATAATCAGTAAATGACTAAATTGTGATTAATATCAGAATGTTTATGTTCATGTAAACACAGTCAACATCTTATAGCGAGTGAATCAATTACAGCAGAGAATGTCAAAGCACCTGAGTCATGTTTAATCCATATTTCCCACCAGCAATTCCCTCATCCAGCTCTAAGAGGCACTCTCTGGACCAGACAAATGGTATTTCTGGAAATACCAGAGGAGTAAAAACCATGCATCATGGATACTACTGGGATGAGGTAGGATGAAGTGGATGAGACTGGATGGAGAAGCCACTGGAAAAAATAAAATAAATAAAGAGTGGTGCTGCTATTCGACAGTATAAGGTAGAGCGGATTGAAGGCAGGAGTAATGTGGCCTGGTGTGTGTGTGTGTGCAGAGAGGGGGCGTGTGTGTGTGTGTCTGATGCTGCTGTTCCTGCAGTAGTCCTGTAGTCACCCTCATTGAGCTGGTGAGCCGGTCGGCTGCTGCTGTTGCTGATACTGCTGCAGGAGAGGATTCCTATCTGATGCTGGGATAGTCACATACACTACAGCAAAGCGAGGGCGAAGGCAGGCAGAGGTTTCCGCTAACCTTCCTGGGTCCCATTGATACCCCGCATTGTTTTACGAGGAAAGAGGAGGAAAGAGACTCTTCAGGTGTGAAAAGGAACTCTGAGAGAGGAGGCGTGCTTGGCTGGACTGCACTATAGGGGGCGAAGGTAGGGGATCTTTCCTTTAGGGGGGTTACAGGGCATATGACACTGTGTGTATTTGTGAAAGATATGGAACAGTGTATATAAAATGCAGGTGTTGCTTGAGTTTATGTATGGCGGTAAGATACAATCTAAGAGATTGTATTAACTTGATTTGTGTGGGTACACTGCAGGCACTGTGTCAGGGCTTTTAGCTCAGTGGGTGCACAAGGTTTAGAGTGTGAGTGTGAGTGTGAGTGTGAGTGTGAGTGTGAGTGTGATTGTGAGTGTGAGTGTGTGTGTGTGTGTGTGTGTGTGTGAGTCAGGTTTTGCCTACATTTGAGGGCACTATGTTTATTCATAGATAGGAAAAACCTGAAATTAACTACATTGTGTGACCACTGACCAGTCAACAGTCCCAATGAAGAAAACGGCTAATTTAGTTAGCTTTAGTTACATTTTAGTTACATTTAGCACATAGTACTCATTTAGTAAATTGTACTTAAATACTTAAACTAATAATTATAATAACAATAATTAAAAATATTACAATTATGTATATTTATTTATTTGCTTAATAATAATCACAATAATAACAATAATACTGATATATTATTGTTATACAGTAAAACACACTATTTGAAAATAATAATAATAACTTTAAAAATAATAAATAAAAATGTAAAATAATAACAGTAATTTATTATTATTATTATTATAATACAGTAATAATATTATTAACGCACTCTTTAATGATAGAAGAAAGTATAATATTAATATTATTATTTAGGAAAACACACTTTAATACTAATAAATTTTTATAAATAATTTGATTAATAACTTAAATATTTATATACAGTATATATATATATACATAAATATATATATATATATATATATGAAGTTATTAATCAAATTATTTATAAAAATGTATTTAATACTAATACATTTTTATAAATAATTTGATTAATTACTTCATATATCTTCATATGTATGTATATATATATATGTAAAAAAATTATTAGTATTAAAGTATATATATTTTTGAATTATATGTACAGTTAAATTTATTATTATTAATATTCTTATTAGTAGTAGTATACAGTAATGCACACAATCTTTAATTATTATTATTAATGTGATTATTAGTATACAGTAACACACTCTTTAATTATTATTATTGTTATTATACTATAAAACACATGCTATTTAATAATTATACATTTTTATCATCATTATTATTAGTAGTATTACTAGTAGTAGTATTACTAGTACACAGTAAATATTATTATAAATATTTATTATTATTATTATTAGTAGTAGTATACAGCAAAACACAATATTTTATTATTATTATTATTATAAGTATACAATACTATACAGTCTTTATTAATAATTGTAGTATGCATTCTCTAAATAATTTTAATGCTCTTCCTTATAACTTTAAAACTGGTCCTTTTCAACCAAAAGTAGTCATTATTATATTGATATTTGATATGGTCAATTGATATCAAGTGTTCAAAAGAGAGTCACGTAGTAAGAATCATTACAGGATGTCTAGTTACAGTGTTTGGCTATTGTAGAAAGTGTGTATTTGTCCTTGCATATTTTGTAAAGATACAGCATTTGTGCAGTTGTGTATATGACAAAAGATGTCGGCATGGAAGTTATAGAGTGTTCATGCATGTTACATTAAGCATCAAAATGTACTTAAGACTCACAAACATGCACAAAATGCTTAGACCAACAGTGTATATACATAGCTGAATCTCTCTCTCTATCACTATCTCTCCCAGTTTAATGGAAGACAGATGGGTTGTTGGGTAATGAGAGTGAGGTTATGAATCTGAAATGCAAAAAGCAATTAGGATACACAAGGTCAAAAAAAGTTAGCTCTAACAGTTGTTCCATCTGCTGCAGGTAGTGCTGAGGTGCCTTGCGCATAAATGCCCTCCTGCATGTGTGTAATGGCATCGCTCCCAGCTGATTGATTCCTCTTACATGCTTTGTTGAAATGGGACATGGTTGGCTACACTCAACATGGTTTTTGTATCAGTGTGTGTCTCAGACACATCAATTAGTTTCTGTTGCAGCTAGCTCTGCTGTCTGTCAGCTAATGCAACAGGTACTGTGCACCACAAAACCACAATACAAATGCACACATAACACAATTTATGAAGACAGATTGTAGATATTCAGAGGCAAACATGCATCGAATATCCTCCACAAGGTCATGAATGGAGTTGAGGGGGAGGAAACGACAATACAGCTAGACTATGCAGGGGAAGAGAAACTAATTAAAGTGTGCAAAGTATTATGTGGACAATCTGTGTTTGCTCTGCCGATGATATATTCTCATGCACAGAATCTTTTTTACATCGTCAAGGCGACCACATTTCAATTGGACATCTCAATGAGTCAGCAGAAACCAATCCCTTGGACCCAAACAACATGGTTGTCAATCTCTCTACAGTACAGCATGACCGCAGGAGCCTTTCGACGGCTGACATTTAGCTGAATTTGGCCACAAAGTGCACTGTAATAACTGATTTAAGTTCTTTGTGCTTCAAATGGTGTTGAGATGAACGTAGTTGGTTGGTTAGGGCTGTATATTTATACTTATTCAATTGGTTAAGATTCACAAGCTCATTTAAATTTGATTCCAATTTTAGATTGATTTGATTTTGATTTATTTGAGTGTATTTCAGATTCCATTTCGTTTACAAATGAAAGCATTTATATATCTGCTAATGCTATACATTGTACAGGGAAGTGTTGGAGACTGATTCAAGCTGGTAACTCATCTGGTCGCTGGTTGTGCTATTCATTTTTGATTCACTGTGTATCAAATTAACTCAAAAGGGAAATATGAATAATATAATACTAAATATTTGGATCAGTAAATAGAATTAACTTGATGTAGCTGAATTAATATTACAAGCAGTTCATCAACTCAGTATGTCAGAAAGGATATTCTCTGTGGCCACACTACACTTAGCATGCAGCTGTGATCACATTGTTAAAGGGACATTGATTTACAAGCAGACCAGAATCAAAACTCACATGAGTGTGCACAAAATATTTTTTTTAACTAAATCACGAACACAGCTAATCTAAACAATCCCATACACACAATCGCGCAAACATGGGTAAAATGGAAAGTGAAAGTGAATGAAACCGTAAACAGAAACAGGGGAATGAAGCTATGTTAAAGAGTCATTTAACCATCTGAACAGAACCATCAGTTTCAGGACGTTCAGGTGTATTGTAAACTGTATTTTGATGCTTGCTAATCTGTGTTCAGATTCAGAGCTACATAAGAAACTAAGTGCATTTGGCTGAGGTCTTGGCTGGGACAACGCTGCCGTAATGGCCTTCTACCGCAACTCTGCTTTGAGTCTTCAGTTCACTATCTCCATTTCTTGGGCTTTGTGGAGCATTATATACATTACTAAATTTCATCTGTATTTGCCTGAGAAAACTGACACAGGTTTCACGATTTGATTAAAATTGACAACCTCTTGATTTGATTCAATATTGATTCATTTGGATGTACATCAGGCACAGTACATGTTAATTTTATTAAAGAACTAAACTAATGCTGTAAACTGGGAACCCTGTAAGTTGGTATAATAATATAATTTAATAAACAACAGAGTCCAAACTATTAAACTGCAATTTATTTTTAGATATAGGCTACAGTACACTGCTGAAAAATGTATATTGAAAAAAAAAAAAAAAAAAAAACACTGATTGAAAGAAAAGTTTAGGTAATGGAAGCTTTGAAGCTAGCACACTATTGTATTTCACAATTACTGAGGAAAAATTTTAACCATTTTGTGGCTAATGGATGTAAAAGTATTTAAGTATTATTTTAGATTTGCAGAATGTTTTGGCTTCAGTGAATAATTCCATCCTCAGTGCAATAGCTACGGCTATGCATAGCTAAGTGGATATGCACTTTCAAAATGGCCAAAACCAATGGATGAATGCATGAAATCAAATTGTGTCCAGCCACAACCAGCCAGACCAGAATCAAATTTTCTGGTTTGAACCTCTCACAAATCTCTTTCAATCATTAAATGGCCTGTGAGCCGTGGAATGGCTATCCATTTCCTGTATTTTAAATGTCTTCCTCCCCTAAGATACACACACCCACACCGGGCTTTAGTAAGTGCGTTATTTGTGTGTGTGTGTGTGTGTGTGTGTGTGTGTGTGTGTGTGTGTGTGTGTGTGTGTGTGTGTGTGTGTGTGTGTGTGTGTGTGTGTGTGAGTAAAAGCTTTCTCTGATAGATTTTGTCTCCCACCAGGTCATTATGTGAGTGGTCCTTTGCATGTTTTCTGCCAGGCATTGTACAAAACAGAAAGCACTCAATCCAATATGGCTACCCGCTTTTTGTCTCAAGGGATTTTTAAATATATTTGATAGAGCTACAAGCTATGAAAACCAGCATGTCTGTCCATACTGTATGTCCGTTCCTCAAACAACAGATGTCGTTTACCTTTTCATTCACTGCCCTTCCTTCCTTCATCTTTCTTTCCCCCTATCCCAAGGCCAGACTTTAAACACATGCTCGGGAATGACAGATAGTGTGTGAAGGAGTATACGAGAGGAAGCAAAAGAAGGAAACCACATTTCTTCATCAGCGATTAGCATTGACAGTCTCTCTAGGCTTGTACTAATGAAGTCGCATTTATCTCTGGCCTGTCTAGATTCCATTAGCCTATGTCTAATTGTGTTAACTCTCAGTCTGGCCTTAAGTGGGCCACTGTGGCCTTATGTCTGTCTGTCTGTCAGCGTCTATCATTTCATTCTTGTGTGTTTGTATATCAGTATACTATATAGTACTTTACATGTGCTTTAGAATGTTAATCAACACATCAAAATAAGCATACTTTAAAGCACAACAAAAGATAATTAAAACATGATTTACTTTAAAGTAAAACGTTTAATTTTACATTATTTTACGAGTATTTACGTGTGTTAAGAAACAGTCATAAAAGGGTTATCTTTATATACACTTAAGTGGCCTTTTATGAAATTAATATATTATCTGCATGTACAGATTTAAAAAAATATAGTTTTTACAATTTGAAGTACACTACAAGGGCATCGTTACAATTAAGTGTACTTCCTTTTCACAAGGGTCTGCCATTTTGGAATCTCTCACTGGTCCATATATAATTGGTTTCATAGTTAAGTTTTTTTGCATGCAAACTATTAAAGTCAGACTGAAATGAAGCAGGCCTCCCCAGGTCTCTTTCTGTGCTCAATGTTAATTACCTGATTGAAGTCATCACCTCTCTATTCTCTTGCTTCACTATCAGCTGCAGTGAAACACCAGAGAACTGGATGTCCTTCCAGAGCACCCGAAGGGCAGCCATGACCACTGACTTAGTTGCGCATCTCCTCAGTGTTTACACGGTTTTCCACGAACACAATGTGACACTTCCCAATGTCACAAAGCACTATGCATCAGAGTTGAGTAAGGCTTAATTTTCCAGAGGGATATTTGGACAGGTGCCACTATCCTCAGTGTTTAAATCACAGGTACAGAAACAGGTAAGACACATGAAAGATGCTCTCTTGAATTTTGGTGACTCACTTGAGAAATCTGAGGTGCACAACAAGAGCTCCTTGGAATGCTTCACATAAGCCCTAGGCAAAGATTAGTGTGTAAGAGATGATGAGAGCTGAAATAGGTGGTGATGGTGTGTGTGCAGTGTGTGAAATTGGAAATGGGTGGCTAGGGTTGTCAATCTCCACATGTCTCTCCACTCTCGCTAATTTGCTTTTGTCTGCGCCATTCTAGCCACTGAACATGGTATGAAATGTCAATAAATGTGAATGTGAAATCTGTGTACAGCAGGAAACCAATTCTTACCACATTGAGACATTATAACAATATGAATTGTTCCACGGGAGGAACATATGCAGAGTAAAAATAACCATTCAGGCTAAAAATGTGTGTTTTGTTGGTGAAGGCATTGTGTAAGACTGTGTGGAGGAAAATTGGCCAACCCAGGCTCATTGGGAAAATGTGCCTGTGGCTCCATTTCTGGAAAATGATACTATGTTGCTTCTTGCATGTTAAATGTACAGTGAACGCTGAAAGTGAGATCAGTTGTATCAAAAACAGATGAATGTGTTTTTAGTTTTTTTTCCCATTAGTTGTTGTACGTATCATGGCTGTGCAGTAATGCAATTTCCATTGAATGGTGCCAAAAAGTTAAAGTCGGCATGAAACGGACAGACTTTTGTGACCAAAAGTCTATCCAAGTGAAATGACTTATTGAACAAGAAAAAATGTATTGTCAATTTTGATTTCATGGTGACGTAAATGCTCTTTCGCTTGAACATAGCATACCACCTACTGTAAACTTAACCAATACCTCAGGTGACCAAGTTTAGGTGTGTTTTCAGATTTGTTTCCTGTTGACTTTTATTTTCTGAAAAAGTGTTTAAAGTGGCCCTATATATATATATATATATATCCTTCATGCTATGTGTAATATCACTGTTTGTGAATGTAAAATGTCTGCAAAGGAACTCACAGAAAAGAGGGGTTTAGAGAGACTGAATCTTCGAACAAACCGTTTTCAGACACTTTGAGAAATGAAGTGATGTGCAATGTATATTATGAGAAAATTAAAATGTTTTGACCTTGGATGCGCGTAAACCTTTTGTAGGAGACATCCAAAACAAATGGAAGAACCTTTAAAATAGCCTAATTAGGGCACTTGTTTGTTGTATTGACACATTTTAAATACATTTTAAATAAAGACCAAATTTGTTAATAAAGTTGCATGTGCCAACTGTTCACTTCCTTCGGATGAGACATTAAACCGAGGTCCTGACTCTCTGTGGTCATTAAAAATTGCCCCTTGGCCTCTGTCCATCATGGCCTCCTAATCATCCCCATATACACTGATTGGCTTCATCACGGTCTCCTCTCCACCAGTAAGCTGGTGTGTGGTGGGCGTACTGGCTCAATATGGCGGCCGTCGCATCATCCAGGTGGATGCTAGACATTGGTGGTGGTTGAGGAGATTCCTCCCCTTCCATGTAAAGCGCTTTGAGTGCCGAGAAAAAGCGCTATATTAATGTAACAAATTATTATTATTATTATTTACTTAATGATCTGAATATTTGTGCGCTGTTTGTGTACTAGGTTTAGCGCATAGCGACAATTCTGAATTTGAAGATATATGAACAACAGATTAGCTGGGTTATTGTGGCATACTTTTTTTCTAATCTAATTATTGGCTTGGGTGGGAATCAAAGTTCTGTCTGGAAAACAACACAATTCACCTGTTAACAGATGAGTAATTTTCAGAAGAAGAGATGCATTTTGATCACAAATTACAGAGAGGTGATGATGACCCACATATTTTGTCTCCAAAGATCTATCATGTACGCTTATGGTTATTAGGGGTGTATAGGTTGGTTCTTTGGTCTAATGGGTCTTTGGTCTAATAATTGTTTTACCACCAAAAAAAGTGTACATTTTAAAATATACATGAACACATATTTCACAATTATTTTTCTCTTAATTTTTATCAAATACATTCATCTTAGGTGAGCTTAAGAGATTTAAAAACAAAATCTTTGTACATGGAAAAAAAGTGACTGTAACCTCTACAGGCTTGAATTACTGGGTTACACAAACAGAGTTCTGAAGTCTGTGCTGCTAGAGTGATGCCATCCACTGGATGTCATATAGCAGCTGATTACCACATGCTGCACTGCATAATTACATTTCTTTGATTATATCTTCAAACGGAATGAGTTCTAAAGGATTTGTTTTTGTTGCACGATGATGATGTGTGTATACTGTGCTGACCTCTTTTCTGTGGGATAAAGGGAAGCAAACTTAGATGTTGCTTTTGATCAGGTACGGTACATATACTGTGCTTCTGCAGGGGTATTACTTTTCACTTGTATTACATTTGTATTTTCAAAGAACAGATAATTGTGGGTGTTTCAATAATTTGTGTTATGAATTGAGAACGTACAGTTGATATACTTTATTGAATTATATTTTTATATGCTCAGACTATTATTTATGCTGAACTAATGATCTTGTTTTGTGAACTTCAGTAGTTTCTATGTAAAGAGTGTACACATGAAAGAATACACGTGTGTGTGTGTGTGTGTGTGTGTGTGTGTGTGTGTGTGTGTGTGTGTGTGTGTGTGTGTGTGTCTGTGTGTATACAGGTCCTTCTAAAAAAATTAGCATATTGTGATAAAGTTCATTATTTTCCATAATGTAATGATAAAAATTAAACATTCATATGTTTTAGATTCATTGCACACCAACTGAAATATTTCAGGTCTTTTATTGTTTTAATACTGATGATTTTGGCATACAGTTCATGAAAACCCAAAATTCCTGTCTCAAAAAATTAGCATATCATGAAAAGGTTCTCTAAACAAGCTATTAACCTAATCATCTGAATCAACTAATTAACTCTAAACACCTGCAAAAGATTCCTGAGGCTTTTAAAAACTCCCAGCCTGTTTCATTACTCAAAACCGCAATCATGGGTAAGACTGCCGACCTGACTGCTGTCCAGAAGGCCATCATTGACACCCTCAAGCAAGAGGGTAAGACACAGAAAGAAATTTCTGAACAAATAGGCTGTTCCCAGAGTGCTGTATCAAGGCACCTCCGTGGGAAGTCTGTGGGAAGGAAAAAGTGTGGCAAAAAACGCTGCACAACGAGAAGAGGTGACCAGACCCTGAGGAAGATTGTGGAGAAGGACCGATTCCAGACCTTGGGGGACCTGCGGAAGCAGTGGACTGAGTCTGGAGTAGAAACATCCAGAGCCACCGTGCACAGGCGTGTGCAGGAAATGGGCTACAGGTGCCGCATTCCCCAGGTCAAGCCACTTTTGAACCAGAAACAGCAGAAGAAGCACCTGACCTGGGCTACAGAGAAGCAGCACTGGATTGTTGCTCAGTGGTTGCATGTCATTCGGAAATCAAGGTGCCAGAGTCTGGAGGAAGACTGGGGAGAAGGAAATGCCAAAATGCCTGAAGTCCAGTGTCAAGTACACACAGTCAGTGATGGTCTGGGGTGCCATGTCAGCTGCTGGTGTTGGTCCACTGTGTTTTATCAAGGGCAGGGTCAATGCAGCTAGCTATCAGGAGATTTTGGAGCACTTCATGCTTCCACCTGCTGAAAAGCTTTATGGAGATGAAGATTTCATTTTTCAGCACGACCTGGCACCTGCTCACAGTGCCAAAACCACTGGTAAATGGTTTACTGACCATGGTATTACTGTGCTCAATTGGCCTGCCAACTCTCCTGACCTGAACCCCATAGAGAATCTGTGGGATATTGTGAAGAGAAAGTTGAGAGACGCAAGACCCAACACTCTGGATGAGCTTAAGGCCGCTCTCGAAGCATCCTGGGCCTCCAGAACACCTCAGCAGTGCCACAGGCTGATTGCCTCCATGCCACGCCGCATTGAAGCAGTCATTTCTGCAAAAGGATTCCCGACCAAGTATTGAGTGCATAACTGAATATAATTATTTGAAGGTTGACTCTTTTTTTTGTATTAAAAACACTTATTTTATTGGTCAGATGAAATATGCTAATTTTTTGAGACAGTAATTTTGGGTTTTCATGAGCTGTATGCCAAAATCATCAGTATTAAAACAATAAAAGACCTGAAATATTTCAGTTGGTGTGCAATGAATCTAAAATTTTTGAAAGTTTAATTTTTATCATTACATTATGGAAAATAATGAACTTTATCACAATATGCTAATTTTTTGAGAAGGACCTGTATACACACACGCGCGCGTGCGCACTGGTTCTTTTTTTGGATGTGTCAGTCTAGATGTACATCAGAGGAGTAGTGTGGGCTTTGAAGCAATATAATCTTTTATTAAAAATGATTGATTATTGGAAATGCAGTAATTGCAATAATTGGAAATTAGTTAATTAATGCTATTAATATTTATAAGTAGTACATTTAAACATTAACATGTAGCCTTCAAATATTGTTTGATTAAGTAAACATTGCATTAAAAAGATCAGTTAGTAATAAGATGAAACAAGAACACATTACAGGTAACAGAACAAGCGGCAGGTCTGTTGCACTTATACTTAAACATCGCAATGGACTGGTCCAAAAAATCTGATGAAAATACATGTGTGTTTAAATTCAGTCCCACATTTGAATACGCTTGTCACTCCTGATACTCTGCAGTGTGTACTCAGCAGCATGAAAGCGAGTAAAGTTATGTATTGAAAGCAAGCAAACTTCTGTTCAGCCGCAGCTCGAGCGCACTGACTGAGTGAAAACTCCTGTTATGATTATAAACAAAACCGGTCTATGCTGCACAATGATTTTCTTATTTAGATTGTGTTTATGCTTTATGCTTAAACTCTGGCGAACTGAGCAGATTCTGACTAACTTAAACACCTCTGATTGGCTATTGCACACGCTCAACAAACATGGCTGTGATTGTCTATTAATGCTCAACGCTGCAAAAACATGTTGTAAACAGAAACCTTTAACACTTTTTCACAGAGCTCTTGCACAAGTACATAGCCTTTGAAAGCAGTGCTTTGTTCTACTTGAACTAAAGCACTTTTTATATTTCGACTTTGAGAGTATCAATTTGGTACAGAAGTACCAGTACTTTTGACAACGAAACTTTTAACTCTTAACTCAGTGGCTAACTTTTAAGTTGGTTTGTATTTTTTTCTATTCTTTTTAATGTATTGGTAGTTGTCCTGACCTTTTTTTGTGGACCCACTAAATATTTTTCACTGGAATAGTGTCATCTACAGTTACCCTAGTTGTGTCCTGTGCAGCCAATAGTTTGTGTCTTATATTAAGGCAGTTGTGACTCTTGATTCCTCTACACTTCCTTGTAACTAAGCAATTTTCATCACACATTGATCGGTTAGAATTCATGTGTGCATTCGAGTAGAAGGAAAACCCTCCAAGTTTCACAGAAGGCACTGTTTCCTGTGTAATCGACTGCAAACGAAAAATGGGGGCGACACACTCCAAACCCTTAAAAGAGACTGTGAAAATGCTGTTAAACATTTAATGATTCATCTGACTATACACACACACACACACACACACACATACACGTCTATATTACTAACAGGGGACTATCGCTCTACACTGGCCAAGAGGGGACTAGTGTTTCTAGTCATTTTGAAGAAACAAAAATGACATACAAAATTTTCTTTTAAGGTCTTTTTTCATAATATAACTTTAAATATGCATTTTTTTATTTTTAAAAAAACATGCCAAGTGGGGACCTGAACGATGTCTACCTTACCAACAGGGGACTCCCATAGACTGCAATGGAACTGTGTGTGTGTGTGTGTGTGTGTGTGTGTGTGTGAAGAGTGAAGTCTGTCTTCATTATGTAACTTTATATATATATATATTATATATATATAATGTTTATATATTAGATATGTAATCTGTAATTATATAATGTTTACACAGGCATCAGACACACACAAACACACACATTTCTATATTACTAAAAGAGCACTGTCGCTCTGCACTGGCCAAGTGGGGACTTTCATAGCCTACAATGGAACCGTGTGTGTGTGTGAACAGTGAACTCTGTCTTCATTGTGTAATATTGCATATTGTGATATGCATATTGTAATCTCTGATGACTGTGTGAACATACATATATATATGCCTGTATGTGTTAATACAGGCATCAGAGATCACAATATGCACAGATAAACATATTCAATATACAATTAAAAAAGAATGACCAAACCATCAGTTATCAAAAATTAAAAAAATTGCAATTTTTGAGGAAAGACCATTTGAATCTGTTTTTCATTCAACGGGGTAAAAAATACCGACGGCAACAGTTCAAAAGCAGAGGCGAGAAGATGCTTCTTATCATTCATAATATTATTTCTCTTATTTAATGCTCTCTCTTCATAGATACTTTATATTCTTGGTTATGCAGTCCCTAACAATTTTTTTTTTGCCATTGTTATGTGCCATTGTACAAACACACACATTTCTATATTACTAACAGAGCACTGTCGCTCTACACTGGCCAAGTGGGGACCTGAACGATGTTTACCTATCGAACAGGGGACTCCCATAGCCTACAATGGAACTGTGTGTGTGTGTGTGAACAGTGAAGTCTGTCTTCATTATGTAACTTTTATATATATATATATAATATATATATAATGTTTATATATTATATATGTAATATGTAATTATATAATGTTTACACAGGCATCAGACACACACAAACACACACATTTCTATATTACTAACAGAGCACTGTCGCACTACACTGGCCAAGTGGGGACCTGAACGATGTTTACCTATCGAACAGGGGACTCCCATAGCCTACAATGGAACTATGTAACTTGTGTGTATATATATATATATATATATATATATATATATATATATATATGTATATGTATATATATATATATATATATATATATATATATGTATATGTGTGTGTGTTCATACAGGCATCAGAGATCACAATATGCATAGATAAACATATACAATATACAATTAAAAAAGAATGACCAAACCATCAGTTATCAAAAATTAAAAAAAATTAGAATTTTTTGAGGAAAGACCATTTGAATCTGTTTTTTAACGGGGTAAAAAATACCGATGGCAACAGTTCAAAAGCAGAGGCTCTTATCATTCATATTATTATTTTTCTTCTTTAACGGTCTCTCTTCATAGATACTTTCTATGCTTGGTTATGCAGTCCGTTTAGGGTTCATGGGATAAATCAAACAGAAATAGCTCTTTAAGGTAACAATTTCAGGTCACTACTTTATACAGTCAATAATGATTATATTAATCAAAATGAACTTCGCGTCCCCAGTTGGATGGTAAAGAGCGACACCAGTTCTTCTGCTTTGTACATTTCTTGCCATCACAAAAACACGGTAAAGATTTTGGAGGTCAATCTCAAAATGTTATGTTGACTTGCTGCACTGAACAATTTTACTTCATTCAGTTGAAATATATGAAGTAGAGATGTTCATTTAACATTTTGTTTTCTGACTGACAGCTGATGCTTGTTAACCAGTCATCAGCAGTTAACTGACATTATTTTAAGGTTAGATTAGAATTAAATGTAATTAGAAAAGATAAGTGTCTGTGACCCATTCAAATACCTCAAAAATGTAGATTTACATGTGCAAATAGCAGCATAAACAACAGAACACGAGGATTCACACACACCGTCACATCGAGCACCCGCAGTGCTTCTGTGAACACAGTAAACCAGAATAAAAGTGTTTATATAACTGTATATATATATATATATATTTATAGATTATATATATATATATATATATATATATATTAGTGCTGTCAGTTTAACTCGTTATTAACGGCGTTACCGCAAACACATTTTAACGGCGTCAATTTTTTTAGCGCGAGATTAACGCTCTTTTTGGCCTAGCAAACATTGTAGTTTTTTCACATGCTGTTGCAACAACTGGTAACGTTAGAAACACTACAACATCACACCGGATAGCTAGACCGGAAACAAAACAAAACGCGGGACTAGATTTGATGGCCGAGTGCGAGCGCGGGCGGTAATGCACTCACTCTGTGTGTGCGGGTACGGGAGAATAAAACGATTCGGGACTCCCACAAACTAGAAAAATCTATGAATAAAACATAAAAACTAATACATTTTTATTCTTATGTTGCAGAAAAGCAACAAGAACAACTAAAACTAAATAGAAACGATTTACAGGCCAGAGTTACTTTTTATGACATGTTTGCAGCGCTGAGCGATGTAGCCAATCACAGACATGTGTTGATTTCTTAAACGCAATGGCCAATCAGATGCATTTAAAATAGACTCCCCTCACTGCTCAAAACTGACTTTTTGTTCAGTGCTGAATTCTGTATATTGGCAAATCCTCTAATTAAAACAAACAAAGTGTATATATTCTGAAAGATTCATTGTGCAGTCAGCTTCATTGATAATAACAGATGTGTGAGATTGCGATGAACTGATGTCAGCTTTTTAGGAATTTTTAAAGGATTGCACTTTGTGCGCATTCAGTCATCCCAAACCATGCACTCAGTAGCCTGCTTGCTTTTATATTATAACAGTGGTTTGTGTGTTAATGCTTTATTCACAAATAATTGATCAGGAGCATTTATGCTGTTGTGTATGGTGGCGACACGTAGGCGAAGTAGCCTACAAATAAAGTCTATTTGCGGGCGGGAGCGGGACAAAAAAGTTGCGGGCGGGAGAAAGTAACATAGAAAGTAGTTGAGAACGTCAGTTATAACGACCCACGTATTAAAAAGAAATGGACGGTTTTAAATCGGGCTCGGGACGGGCTCATAATTACAGTAAATGTGTCGGGCCGGGCTCGGACACAATGCGCACGGGCTCGGGTCGGCTTGATTTTTTGGGCCCGATCTAAGCTCTACAATGGATGACCTCAGACAGAAGCACATGGATACCACAGCTAAGAACAAACTTATTGCTGATCCACTTTTCCTTGTTGATAAGAGCATTCAAATTAGAAAAAATGATGGGACAAATAGAAATCAAGGGACATTTAGAATAGATAAAAATGTGCGATTAATCGCGAGTTAACTATGGCATTAATGCGATTAATCGCGATTAAATATTTGAATCGTTTGACAGCACTAATATATATATATATTTACACAACATTATTTTCAACTGAAAATTGCAAGCTTTTCATGTGTTTTGGCCGCTCATTTACACGAAAATGCCATTTTGGAGGCCTGACAATGCAAACTTTCCAACCCGGTCACACTAAATGCGTCTCTGCTTAGAAATCTTGGCTTGCTCAAAACTTTTTGTCTTTAAATGAAGTCAAAACTGAGGTGATAGTTTTCGGCCCCACTGATAACTTTAATACCACCAGCATCGATTTGAGGAGCTTCTCTGCATTCAGATCTACGCATGACAAACAAATATCTTCGGTACACTTAATTGGATCTAGTTTCTATCAACTCCGTCTTTTGTATCAAATTAAACACTTCCTATCTGACAAAACTCTAGAGATGTGTTCATGCTTTTATTACTTCCCGTTTAGACTACTGCAACTCATTGTACTGCGGTATTTCCAAGTCACAAATCGCTCGCCTTCAACTGGTCCTAAATGCTGCAGCAAGATTTATTCGCAAAAGTGATCACATGATGATAATGATACATTTTATTTATATTGCGCTTTTCTCCAACCCAAAACGATACAAAAACAATACACAGTACCAATATATATATATATATATATATATATATATATATATATATATATATATATATATATATATATATATATATTGGTGTAATGACCATTGGTGTAATGATTGTCAGAGATTAAAAATTGTAACATTACAAAATTTAATGACAGTACATTTCAAATACCTAAAAATGGTACATTAAGTGGTTTTGTTCAAGTCAAAATATTACTTAACATTAATGAACCAACCTACATACAATAAAACTACATTTTTGGGGGGTTAAATCAAGCAGAAATATCACTTCAATGTAACAATTGCAGGTCACTACACAAGTTCAACTGTACATGATCTAGACTCGAGATAAATGAAATGCAATCGCAGCAGTAAGTCAGGGGAATGCTTATATTTATTTCTTTGGTTTCAATTTTGAACATGTTGCAGTTCTTTTTAAAAAGGTATACATTTTGACATAATTATAAAATGATATAACATGATTTGATACTGCATATTAGCAGAAATGACACATTTTTCACTTCAGCAACAAAGTGGAGACCCTCTTTTCTGTAATGAAAGACCAATCTTATGGGTTGTGGTCTCTCAGACATTGGCCAATATCAGTAAAAAAAAAAAAACACTGTTTCCCTTAGGGCTTAAATGAACCAGATTTTTTTTACATCCTTACACTTTTAGACAGGTGATGCTTGCAACCCGACCATAATCCATTAGCCGACAAGATTAGAATGTTATATTCTAATTAAATTAGAATGTATGTATTTCTCAATACTTATCACTGTTTTAAAAGCTCTTCACTCCGTTGTCTTAACCAACTTTCAGCTTCACTGCAGTAAATTTCACATTCAAAACGCATTAAAACTACCAAAACACATCATTCATGTCTCAAAATAAGTCATTCTTTCAGAACACTAGTAAAGGTTTCACCCAACAAACAAAATTAAAAATACAAATCAAAAAACACAAACAACAGGCAGTAATATGCACTATTTTCTGCTGTTCAGAATTCAAGGCAGTTTATTTTACATGGTTCATGTTTACATTAATGTACAAAATTATTTCCTTTTGTATAGATGGCGATGAAAATGAAAGACTAAGACTAGTGTAGGTGTTTAGTTACATCTTAATTGTTCTGATAGGTTTTTTTTAGATTCAGAATATATTTCAATGTGGTATACGGTATAAAAATATTGCAAATTTCAGTCTTATTCATTTTTGTTTGAGTTGAAATGTTTTTAACTTAAATATAACAGTCTTGGAAATAATATGTAAGCATGTGCAAATTGGCCTGTACAGTAAATCAAGTTCTGCTGGTCTTTGTGTTTAAGTGAGAAATGAATTCATGTAAATTGAAAGATCTCAGTTTAGCCGGACACTGATCTTGTGATCACTGTGTGAAGAGTTTCATGGTATTAATTAATCTTGAGAAGGTATTAATCTTTCAGTTTAAACACAAATGTGTACTGTAATGTAAACATTGACCATGTAACATAAAATGCTGTGAATTCGGAACAACAGAAAAACAGCAGAAATATTTTATAATGCTCCAGTTATTTGTGTTTTTTGTATTTTATGAGTGAAAAGTGTGTTTGTTGGGTGAGCTTTACTAGTGTTCTGGAAGAACTGTATTAGCAGCTGTAAATGGATATTCTGACATAGGTAGTTTCATGTGTATGTAGACTCTTGTGTGTGGATTGAGTCGCTGCACATCCCCCCACACGCAATTTACATCTCAATACTTGAAGGTGTGTGTGTGTGTGTCATGGAGAAACCGGCCTAAAGATCTCACAACTCTAACAATACAGTTACCAATGTCCAAGAATCTGTGGAACTTCTCAAATAAACCACAATAAACTAGAGAAAACGCTGGGATTTACTCTGACAAATTAAATTACAGGTTTTTACAGTCGCTAGGACACATTTCTCAATATTTAGGTACATTTTCAAAACTCTTCACTCAGTTCTTCATTTCACATTCAAAATGCACTGACACTTCCTTCATGTCTCAAATCCCAACTCAATCTTCCAGAACACTAGTAAAGGTTTCACCCAACAAACACACTTTGGCACTCATAAAACAGAAAAAACACAAACAACAGGAGCATTACACAATATTTTCTTTTGCAAATTGCTTTTACAAAACAAGAATGGCACTACTCTACTGTTTTTAATTCACTGCAGTTTAATATTAGATTTTAGAATCAGAATATTTATTTCAATATGATATTACTGTGGAAATGTTGCAAATCTCGGTCTTATCATTTTTTGTTGTTATGTTTTGAAAATAAGTTTAACAGTTTTAAAAAGAGTATGTAAACGTGCAAATTATCCTGTATAGCACATAAAATTCTCTTTTTTTATAAACTCTCTTCACACAGTGATCACACCATCCGTCTATATGAGCTAAACTGTGGATCAGTGCTTTGAACAATGTCATCGGATGGATTTTGTTCCATTTACTTGAATTATTTTCTCTCTTAAACACAAACACTTACAGAATTTAATGTGCTATACAGGATAATTTGCACGTTTACATACTCTTTTTAAAACTGTTAAACTTATTTTCAAAACCTAACAACAAAAAATGATAAGACCGAGATTTGCAACATTTCCACAGTAATATCATAAATAAATATTCTGATTCTAAAATCTAATATTAAACTGCAGTGAATTAAAAACAGTAGTGCCATTCTTGTTTTGTAAAAGCAATTTGCAAAAGAAAATATTGTGTAATGCTCCTGTTGTTTGTGTTTTTTCTGTTTTATGAGTGCCAAAGTGTGTTTGTTGGGTGAAACCTTTACTAGTGTTCTGGAAGATTGAGTTGGGATTTGAGACATGAAGGAAGTGTCAGTGCATTTTGAATGTGAAATGAAGAACTGAGTGAAGAGTTTTGAAAATGTACCTAAATATTGAGAAATGTGTCCTAGCGACTGTAAAAACGTGTAATTTAATTTGTCCGAGTAAATCCCAGCGTATTCTCTAGTTTATTGTAGTTTATTTGAGAAGTTCCACAGATTCTTGGACATTGGTAACTGTATTGTTAGAGTTGTGAGATCTTTAGGCCGGTTTCTCCATGACACACACACACACACCTTCAAGTATTGAGATGTAAATTGCGTGTGGGGGGATGTGCAGCAACTCAATCCACACACAAGAGTCTACATACACATGAAACTACCTATGTCAGAATATCCATTTACAGCTGCTAATACAGTTCTTCCAGAACACTAGTAAAGCTCACCCAACAAACACACTTTTCACTCATAAAATACAAAAAACACAAATAACTGGAGCATTATAAAATATTTCTGCTGTTTTCTGTTGTTCCGAATTCACAGCATTTTATGTTACATGGTCAATGTTTACATTACAGTACACATTTGTGTTTAAACTGAAAGATTAATACCTTCTCAAGATTAATTAATACCATGAAACTCTTCACACAGTGATCACAAGATCAGTGTCCGGCTAAACTGAGATCTTTCAATTTACATGAATTCATTTCTCACTTAAACACAAAGACCAGCAGAACTTGATTTACTGTACAGGCCAATTTGCACATGCTTACATATTATTTCCAAGACTGTTATATTTAAGTTAAAAACATTTCAACTCAAACAAAAATGAATAAGACTGAAATTTGCAATATTTTTATACCGTATACCACATTGAAATATATTCTGAATCTAAAAAAAACCTATCAGAACAATTAAGATGTAACTAAACACCTACACTAGTCTTAGTCTTTCATTTTCATCGCCATCTATACAAAAGGAAATAATTGTGTACATTAATGTAAACATGAACCATGTAAAATAAACTGCCTTGAATTCTGAACAGCAGAAAATAGTGCATATTACTGCCTGTTGTTTGTATTTTTTGATTTGTATTTTTAATTTTGTTTGTTGGGTGAAACCTTTACTAGTGTTCTGAAAGAATGACTTATTTTGAGACATGAATGATGTGTTTTGGTAGTTTTAATGCGTTTTGAATGTGAAATTTACTGCAGTGAAGCTGAAAGTTGGTTAAGACAACGGAGTGAAGAGCTTTTAAAACAGTGATAAGTATTGAGAAATACATACATTCTAATTTAATTAGAATATAACATTCTAATCTTGTCGGCTAATGGATTATGGTCGGGTTGCAAGCATCACCTGTCTAAAAGTGTAAGGATGTAAAAAAAATCTGGTTCATTTAAGCCCTAAGGGAAACAATGTTTTTTTTTTTTTTACTGATATTGGCCAATGTCTGAGAGACCACAACCCATAAGATTGGTCTTTCATTACAGAAAAGAGGGTCTCCACTTTGTTGCTGAAGTGAAAAATGTGTCATTTCTGCTAATATACAGTATCAAATCATGTTATATCATTTTATAATTATGTCAAAATGTATATGTGGCGAACAGGACGGCCGAGGGACGTGAGAGAACGGCGCGAGGCCGGTGGTGCGATTGCTAATGAGCAACACCTGTTAGGCACACCGGTCTCGCATCTCTCACGGAGGAGCGGAAGCATAAAGGAGGAGCGACGACGTTGATGATCGAGAGAGGAACAGGCCTGTATTTTAGTTGTGTTTTGTTTTTGTATTTTACTTTAGTTATATTTATTTTCGGTAGCCAGCAGTCGTCCGCGAGGGGCTGCTGGCGGTATTTTCGTTTGTTTGTTTTAGTTAAAATAAATTATATTTTGATTGTTCGCCGGTTCCCGCCTCCTTCTTCCCTGAACATTGCTACACTGGTGCCGAAACCCGGGAAGAGGGAGGAACGCGCTGTCAGAGAGTCCTCGCCGGTGTGGGGAATCCGCGGTGCCATCGATCATGGTGCGCGAGTCGCCGCCGCTCGCCGTGGGCCGGAGCCTGCTGCCATCCGCCGAGCGAGGGGAGGAGCAGGGAGCGGGGGACTCGCGGCCACGGACGCTCGAGGCGGGGCGCTGGAGTGAGTTGCCGGTGGGACGGTCGAGCTCGCTGCCGGCCGCCTGGGTATTGGAGGGGGCGGCTGCCATCCGGGAGGGAGAGGAGGAGTCGCCGCCGCTCGCCGTGGGCCGGAGCCTGCTGCCGTCCACCAGTGAAGGGGAGGAGCAGGGAGCGGGGGACTCCTGCCGTCTGCCCAAGGCACCCGAGGAGCCGTCGCCGTCCACCGGGCGGCGGAGGAGCGTCGAGCCGTCCACCGAGGGCTACCCAGCGTCACCGCCAGGCACCGCGGAGGAGATCGCCAGCTGGTGGGGGACCAGATGGCAGCGCGTTGTGGGAACCGGACCAATTTTTTTTTTTTTCCTCTCTCCCCTCTCTCGATCTGTCGCTCCTCATGCTTCCGTCTCCGTTTCCCTCGGTTTGTCTGTCCATACTCCCCAGGGATCGCCGCCGCCGGGGGGGGAGTAGGCACAGCCTCGTGGGTACCCCCCGGCCTGTGAGGGGCGATGGGGGTATGTGGCGAACAGGACGGCCGAGGGACGTGAGAGAACGGCGCGAGGCCGGTGGTGCGATTGCTAATGAGCAACACCTGTTAGGCACACCGGTCTCGCATCTCTCACGGAGGAGCGGAAGCATAAAGGAGGAGCGACGACGTTGATGATCGAGAGAGGAACAGGCCTGTATTTTAGTTGTGTTTTGTTTTTGTATTTTACTTTAGTTATATTTATTTTCGGTAGCCAGCAGTCGTCCGCGAGGGGCTGCTGGCGGTATTTTCGTTTGTTTGTTTTAGTTAAAATAAATTATATTTTGATTGTTCGCCGGTTCCCGCCTCCTTCTTCCCTGAACATTGCTACAGTATACCTTTTTAAAAAGAACTGCAACATGTTCAAAATTGAAACCAAAGAAATAAATATAAGCATTCCCCTGACTTACTGCTGCGATTGCATTTCATTTATCTAGAGTCTAGATCATGTACAGTTTCACTTGTGTAGTGACCTGCAATTGTTACCTTGAAGTGATATTTCTGCTTGATTTAACCCCCCAAAAATGTAGTTTTATTGTATGTAGGTTGGTTCATTAATGTTAAGTAATATTTTGACTTGAACAAAACCACTTAATGTACCATTTGTAGGTATTTGAAATGTACTGTCATTAAATTTTGTAATGTTACAATTTTTAATCTCTGACAATCATTACACCAATGGTCATTACACCAATATATATATATATATATATATATATATATATATATATATATATATATATATATATATTGGTACTGTGTATTGTTTTTGTATCGTTTTGGGTTGGAGAAAAGCACAATATAAATAAAATGTATCATTATCATCATGTGATCATATTTAGGACTTTTGCGAATAAATCTTGCTGCAGCATTTTGGACCAGTTGAAGGCGAGCGATTTGTGACTTGGAAATACCGCAGTACAATGAGTTGCAGTAGTCTAAACGGGAAGTAATAAAAGCATGAACACATCTCTAGAGTTTTGTCAGATAGGAAGTGTTTAATTTGATACAAAAGACGGAGTTGATAGAAACTAGATCCAATTAAGTGTACCGAAGATATTTGTTTGTCATGCGTAGATCTGAATGCAGAGAAGCTCCTCAAATCGATGCTGGTGGTATTAAAGTTATCAGTGGGGCCGAAAACTATCACCTCAGTTTTGACTTCATTTAAAGACAAAAAGTTTTGAGCAAGCCAAGATTTCTAAGCAGAGACGCATTTAGTGTGACCGGGTTGGAAAGTTTGCATTGTCAGGCCTCCAAAATGGCATTTTCGTGTAAATGAGCGGCCAAAACACATGAAACGCTTGCAATTTTCAGTTGAAAATAATGTTGTGTAAATATATATATATTAGTGCTGTCAAACGATTCAAATATTTAATCGCGATTAATCGCATTAATGCCATAGTTAACTCGCGATTAATCGCACATTTTATCTATTCTAAATGTCCCTTGATTTCTATTTGTCCCATCATTTTTTCTAATTTGAATGCTCTTATCAACAAGGAAAAGTGGATCAGCAATAAGTTTGTTCTTAGCTGTGGTATCCATGTGCTTCTGTCTGAAGTCATCCATTGTAGAGCTTAGATCGGGCCCAAAAAATCAAGCCGACCCGAGCCCGTGCGCATTGTGTCCGAGCCCGGCCCGACACATTTACTGTAATTATGAGCCCGTCCCGAGCCCGATTTAAAACCGTCCATTTCTTTTTAATACGTGGGGCGTTATAACTGACGTTCTCAACTACTTTCTATGTTACTTTCTCCCGCCCGCAACTTTTTTGTCCCGCTCCCGCCCGCAAATAGACTTTATTTGTAGGCTACTTCGCCTACGTGTCGCCACCATACACAACAGCATAAATGCTCCTGATCAATTATTTGTGAATAAAGCATTAACACACAAACCACTGTTATAATATAAAAGCAAGCAGGCTACTGAGTGCATGGTTTGGGATGACTGAATGCGCACAAAGTGCAATCCTTTAAAAATTCCTAAAAAGCTGACATCAGTTCATCGCAATCTCACACATCTCTGTTATTATCAATGAAGCTGACTGCACAATGAATCTTTCATAATATATACACTTTGTTTGTTTTAATTAGAGGATTTGCCAATATACAGAATTCAGCACTGAACAAAAAGTCAGTTTTGAGCAGTGAGGGGAGTCTATTTTAAATGCATCTGATTGGCCATTGCGTTTAAGAAATCAACACATGTCTGTGATTGGCTACATCGCTCAACGCTGCAAACATGTCATAAAAAGTAACTCTGGCCTGTAAATCGTTTCTATTTTGTTTTAGTTGTTCTTGTTGCTTTTCTGCAACATAAGAATAAAAATGTATTAGTTTTTATGTTTTATTCATAGATTTTTCTAGTTTGTGGGAGTCCCGAATCGTTTTATTCTCCCGTACCCGCACACACAGAGTGAGTGCATTACCGCCCGCGCTCGCACTCGGCCATCAAATCTAATCCCACGTTTTGTTTTGTTTCCGGTCTAGCTATCCGGTGTGATGTTGTAGTTTTTCTAACGTTACCAGTTGTTGCAACAGCATGTGAAAAAACTACAATGTTTGCTAGGCCAAAAAGAGCGTTAATCTCGCGCTAAAAAAATTGACGCCGTTAAAATGTGTTTGCGGTAACGCCGTTAATAACGCGTTAAACTGACAGCACTAATATATATATATACAGTTATATATACACTTTTATTCTGGTTTACTGTGTTCACAGAAGCACTGCGGGTGCTCGATGTGACGGTGTGTGTGAATCCTCGTGTTCTGTTGTTTATGCTGCTATTTGCACATGTAAATCTACATTTTTGAGGTATTTGAATGGGTCACAGACACTTATCTTTTCTAATTACATTTAATTCTAATCTAACCTTAAAATAATGTCAGTTAACTGCTGATGACTGGTTAACAAGCATCAGCTGTCAGTCAGAAAACAAAATGTTAAATGAACATCCCTACTTCATATATTTCAACTGAATGAAGTAAATTGTTCAGTGCAGCAAGTCAACATAACATTTTGAGATTGACCTCCAAAATCTTTACCGTGTTTTTGTGATGGCAAGAAATGTACAAAGCAGAAGAACTGGTGTCGCTCTTTACCATCCAACTGGGGACGCGAAGTTCATTTTGATTAATATAATCATTATTGACTGTATAAAGTAGTGACCTGAAATTGTTACCTTAAAGAGCTATTTCTGTTTGATTTATCCCATGAACCCTAAACGGACTGCATAACCAAGCATAGAAAGTATCTATGAAGAGAGACCGTTAAAGAAGAAAAATAATAATATGAATGATAAGAGCCTCTGCTTTTGAACTGTTGCCATCGGTATTTTTTACCCCGTTAAAAAACAGATTCAAATGGTCTTTCCTCAAAAAATTCTAATTTTTTTAATTTTTGATAACTGATGGTTTGGTCATTCTTTTTTAATTGTATATTGTATATGTTTATCTATGCATATTGTGATCTCTGATGCCTGTATGAACACACACACACACACACACATATACATATACATATACATATATATATACATATATATATATATATATATATACACACAAGTTACATAGTTCCATTGTAGGCTATGGGAGTCCCCTGTTCGATAGGTAAACATCGTTCAGGTCCCCACTTGGCCAGTGTAGAGCGACAGTGCTCTGTTAGTAATATAGAAATGTGTGTGTTTGTGTGTGTCTGATGCCTGTGTAAACATTATATAATTACATATTACATATATAATATATAAACATTATATATATATTATATATATGTATAAAAGTTACATAATGAAGACAGACTTCACTGTTCACACACACACACACAGTTCCATTGTAGGCTATGGGAGTCCCCTGTTCGATAGGTAAACATCGTTCAGGTCCCCACTTGGCCAGTGTAGAGCGACAGTGCTCTGTTAGTAATATAGAAATGTGTGTGTGTGTACAATGGCACATAACAATGGCAAAAAAATGGTTAGGGACTGCATAACCAAGAATAGAAAGTATCTATGAAGAGAGAGCGTTAAAGAAGAAAAATAATATTATGATTGATATGAATATCTTAAGGCCTCTGCTTTTGAACTGTTGCCACCGATATTTTTTACCCTGTTGAAATACAGATTCAAATGGTCTTTCCTGAAATTTTTTTTTTTACATTTTTGATAACTGATGGTTTGGTCATTATTTTTTAATTGTATATTGTATATGTTTATCTATGCATATTGTGATCTCTGATGCCAGTGTGAAAATACACACACACACTCAAACACACACACATATATATATACATATATATATATATATATATATATATAATGTTTATATGTGTTACATAATGATGACAGACTTCATTGTTCACACACACACAGTTTCATTGCAGGCTATGAGAGTCCCCACTTGGATGGTTAGAGATCGTTCAGAGATGGAGGTCAGGTCCCCTCTTGGCCAGTGTAGAGCGACACTGCTCTGTTAATATATATTACATGCATGTGTGTGTGTACAATGGCACATAATAATTGCAAATAAAGTGTTAGGGACTGCATAACTAAGAATAGAAAGTATCTATGAAGAAAGAGAGTTAAATAAGAAAAATAATATTAATATGAATGATAAGAAGCATCTTCTCGCCTCTGCTTTTGAACTGCTGACGTCGGTATTTTTTACCCCGTTGTAGATTTAAATGGTCTTTCCTCAAGCAATTCAAATTTGTTCATTATTGATAACTGATGGTTTGGTCATTCTTTTTTTAGTTGTTTATGTTTATCTATGCATATTGTGATCTCTGATGCCTGTGTGAACATTATACAATTACATATATATGTATGTTTGGGCATTTTTGAAAATACTTGAAAGTTCGGTAACACTTTATAATAACTGCACACTATTAATAATTAGTTAAGCATTAGTAAAGAGTTACTTCATAATTTGTAAAGCATTAATATGCATTAATGAGCAGTTTATAATTACAGCTATACATGCTTTGTTCTTGTATAAATGCTTTATTCTTTATTTAGAAGCATATCTATATTTTGTTTAATAATTGTATTTTCATACTTTATTAATGATCAATTTATAATTTCTAAATGAAATATAGCATTATTTACAAACAAGTTATTTGGGATTTGTCAGTGATTCATAAGATCACTTAAGTGTAAGTAAATGCAGTAAATTCAGGTAGTTATAAAGCATTTAGTAGTGGTCAGTTAACTATTTTTGTGAGCTCATCACAAAATATAAAGCATTTATAAAGGAGATTTAAAGACTCAGTTATCTTCTAAACAGAAAAATGAAACAAACACAACACTGTGATACAGAACATAGAAATATATAACTGAACCTTTAAATCTCCTTTATAAAAGCTTTACAAGGCATAACTAGTCCTCACTTTATAAAATACTTATACTCACCACTACCAAATGCTTTATAACTACCTGAATTACAGTAGAAATACATGTTAATAAAGCATTTATTAACACACTAAGTACCTATTACAAAATGTCGGTATAATGTATGAATGTACATTTGAAATAGTTTATTAATCATTTTACTCACACTTTCTAAGTGATCTTATGAACCACTGACCACTCCTAAATAACTGGTTTGGATATAATGTTATACTTCATTTAAAAATTATAAATTGATCATTAATAAAGTATGAAAATACAACAATTAAACACATTATAGATATGCTTTTAAAGCAAGAATAAAGCTTTTATAGCTGTATTTATATACTGCTTATTAATGTCTATTAATGCTTTATAAATATTGAATTAACTGTTTACTAATGCTTAACTAATGATACATAGCGTGGGGTTATTATAAAGTTACCGTAAGTTCTTTAACTAAGCAGCAGTTAAACAGCAGCTCTACAGTTTCAGAGCCTCTCTGAGACAGCAAGCCATTCAAACAATAGAGAAGTGTGAACGACGTGTGTTTATGGGCCACTGCAGTTCCTGCTCCAGCCTACAGGAGCGATGCTGAGTATGGGCTTAAACACACACACACTTGCAGGTCCCCACTTGGTCAAAAATGTAAAAAATTCACCAGAGCGTATTTTAGATGATTTTAACATGTTTTAAGGCATGACCAACAGGGGACTTGAAAAATGTCCCCACTTGGCTCGGCGGTCCCCTGTTGGTGAGTGTGTAACGACACCAAGGTCCCCTCTTAGATAGGTAGACAAGTACACACACACACACACACACACACACACACACACACACACACACACACACACACACACACACACACACACACACACACACACACACACACACACACACACACACTTCAGTTGCCATTTACTCAGAAAGAGCTTGATTAATTTTTGATTAAAAAAGGGGAAAAAACAGCAAAAGGACAAAATGTTTCATGTCCACGTTTGATCAAATTAGAATATTGCTGGCTAACAGAAATACATGAAAGAGTTTTTTAGCGTTGTTTTTTTGGGGGGGATTTTAACAATAGCTGATATTTTATTCAGAAGTAGTTCTGTTCTTATATTGCACACATAAACAGCCCAATTTCATAAGAAATAGAATACAAGGAATGTAAAGTTATATATTGATTGATTGATTGATTTACCGTTGACAGCCTATGATCTTTTGGGGACATAGTCAATGTTAGGGTGATACAACTGTCCTAATATAATGAAAAAAAGTGAGAAAAAACACCTTATAGTTTGGAATAATATTTTGCCATTATTTGCTTTTTTTTAAGGTTTATTTATGTCTGACAAAACTTGTTTCTGTCGAAGTAGTTATGTGGAGCGACCAGCATGCAGAATAAAAAACATAAAACATGAAATCGGATCCTTATTATCTTCACACTAAAAACTTGATAGCCTATTAATAATTCATGTTTTTTTGTAAAAGCTAGATTTTAATTAAATAATAATAATAATAGAACAACATTCACATGATTTTGTATTACTTTTTGATCGTGGCACCACGTTGTGGTACATGTCATCATGTCTTTTCTTGAAATTTGGATTAAGTTTTCAAAACCAAAAGAAACCAACATGAATATAACAAATACATTTGTCAGAACTTGGTTCATGTGTTTTAAATTGATTTAAATTGAAGTGTCTCCCCTTTTTATTGTGGACTCTTATTGGTCATTAGTTCCGTTTACATGGAGACATTTCGAAAATTATTCCGATTGATGAATCCAAGCATACTGTGTACATGAACGCTAAATAAAGTGATCGGTTTGATGTGCACGTTTATGTCACAAGCTTTAAACCGGAATTGATCTTATGACATGCGCACACAGCATAAATATACTAAAGCAGTTTCCCGCCGTTGTCACATACAGTACTGACCATCCTCCTACCAATGCTTCTTTTCTTTCTACATGTCCGGTCAAACGGATTAGAAAAGGTTTAAACCACCCCTTACAATCCGATTGAAACCAATTCATTTGAATTGACGTGGTTACATGTGACTTGTTCTTCCGACTGTGCTACTAGTCCAATTACAATATGATTTTTAGGGTTCATGTAAAGGCCGTTTGAAGTGGGTTATTTTTATGCTATTAGGTTTTGTTGGATAATTGTAGTCTATAAAAGTGATTTATTTATTTGTATTTGAGCTGTTTTTAGATTTTTTTCCTTTTAGCCAAAATTCATAACAATATTATATGATGAGGAAAAATACAGAAGCTGGGGTCAAGGGAAGTACTGCTGCTGCAAACAAACAAATGAGTAATGGCCATCTGATGGGGCAGCCGCTCGCTTTGACGTCACCATTAACCAGAGTGAGATGAGAGAGAGTGAGGGGGAGGAGAAGAGAAAGACGAGGAAAAGAGGATCTCTCCTGATTTGACGTCACCATTTACCGAGGTACAGGGGAGTGTGATGGATGGGAGAGATGGAGGGAGCACAGGTAATAGTGAGAGGGAGAGAGAGAGAGAGAGAGAGAGAGAGAGAGAGAGAGAGAGAGAGAGAGAGAGAGAGAGAGAGAGAGAGAGAGAGAGAGAGAGAGAGAGAGAGTGAGAGTTGATGTGTGGCTTTGTCTGCAGTAGCAGAAGGCTGGTGAAATGGACTGTGATATTGGCTTTTAATTTTCCCTCTGCCTTCAGCAGAAAGAACAGAAGAGAAGAGAGAGAAGCAGTAGAGGAGAGCAAAAGGGAGGAGAATGAGGAAATTCACATTGCTTTAGCCTGCTGAAAGATAAACAGTCACTGCCGTTGCACTATAGTAGTTTCACATTTTTTAATAATGAAGTCGCCTATATGTATTTATAAAGCAGTTTATAAATCAATCGTCAAGGTGCGATCACATTTATCATTGCTTGTCAAAATTTGCTAACAAATCCGTAAAAATCTATAGAAACAACACAATGAACAATTTCTCCTGATGAACTTCCAGTTTTGAAATAATTTTCGAACTTTGACACACATTTGCAGTGCCGACCAATAGCAAGTCTCTTGGTTCGGCAGTATCCTCTGTGTGGGCGGAGCTTCTTATCTTCACAAAAAAATTTGAACGAAGCACTCATTTTGATTTTTCAACTAATAACGTGATTGGTTACAAGGTAGTTTGTGACGTCAGAAACACCAGCGAATTCAAACCACGTTTTTGAGAGTGTCTTTGGTTCACTGCAGTTTTAAAGAGAAAATATTCAGCAATGGTGTTGACTTAGAATTTGCACATGGTTTGTCTTAAAGCATATTAAAAACACCACATAGACATAAACAACATTAAAAACGTTTTTTTTTTTTTTTTTTTTTACCACAGGGGGTCTTTAAAATGAACAATAATGCATAAATTAGATGGGTAAGAAACAGCTACGATTTCTGCGTTAAAAAAAAAATAACGACATAGTTTACTAATTATATGCATCTATTTAATTTTATTTAAATAATCGTTTTTAATGCATTTATTCAATTTGCTTAGAATCAGATCTGTTCATTGTGAACAAAAATTTCATTTAAAAAGTATGAGCATGGTTAAAATATGGCTAGCTGTGGAACAAGCAATATTCAATGCTTAAACCTGCTTTAAAACCTTTTTATCTAAAACATATTCAGTATATTACCTACTTTTACAGATATTTTACCTATTTTATTTATACTTGACTGACAAATTTGCCTCACATTAAGTGTATTAATTTGTTCATCCAAATGTATGGAATATTAAACTATAGGCCAAAATAATTTTATTTCTTAAAAAGGGTTATTTTTTTCACTAAAATATGTTTTCACAGTTCCTTGCAAAGTAATCCAAAAAAGGAATCTCCACTATTTCCAGCGCGTTTCCAAATTTTTATACATGTACATCTTACAGGATAGTGTACAGTCAGCTGGTCATTATAACAAAATAAACCCCGATTTATTACTGATGGAGAGATGAGTCTTGTATCATCCTTGCAAAATGACTGGCTAGCTGTACGTCGCTCTATATAACCTATTGCCTAATTACTTGACAAATAACAGAATTAATGACAAATGTTCATTTGTAATTGATACGAAAAACATGAATCTAGTCATATAATGACTGAAATCAGCTTCCTGGGACAGTGGTCAATTATACAACAAAAATAGTAAATGGCTACAATGAAGGATCATGTGAGCCAACTGATTACTAATGAAAAACAATGCATTGCATTAGTGTAGTCCAGTTCAACTAAAATGATTTATGAGAGTTTACATAAGTGTTTGAGTGTATAATGTGCCCCAAGTGTATTGATATAATACAGACAACCATTAAATTGTACAGTAGGATACCATTTGTGTTTAAAATGTGTGTAATGCAGAACGACACTGGAAATGTTGTCATCCGGTTTGTTGTCATTCGGTTTCTAAGTCACTAAACAAATAAGCAAATTATGCATAAAAGAAATTCTGTCACAATGTGTCTGTGCCAAGCGGCAACATTCTAATCTGAAAAATGAAGCCTACCCGGAAGTGCGAAAAACTGCAATACATCGAAAATCCGCTAGGGGGAGGTCCCAAAAGGGAACAAATGTCCATAGACCCCCATGTTAAAATGTCCGTTTTCACAGCATAAATTCACGTTTTTACAGGTTGGTCTCATGGACTTTTATTGTATTTTTCGATAGGTTCCCAGTGCCTGACAACTATGAGGGGGGTGAATTTTTTTCTAACTCGTTAGTTTAGATCGTATTTAGATATAAAATGTATGCCAAATAAGGGCGTGGTTAACTTTGATTGACAGCTTGATTGACAGCTGAGAACGAGCTGCGCCGAGTGGAATTCCTGAAATTTGACGTCTCGGCCATGATCTGATTCAACACATCATACCACCTCTGTATCCTTTCTGAACATTTTGAACAAGATTTTCCAAGATGGCGCCGCCCATACCCCCCATAAACGGCCTCAAAACCGTTCTTCAGAAAGTCTATGGCTGTGTCCGAAATCTCCCACTACTCACTATATAGTGGACTATATAGTGAGCTCGCCATTTTGTAGTGCTGTCCGAATGTATAGTGATTATTGTTGTACCCTATATAGTCCACTCAATGTATCCCAGAATGCATTTTGAAAAGTAGTGTACAACCGATGGTCACTAACCCAAGCCCTACATACCATCATGCATTGCGCTGATCGTAAAAATGGCGGATGGACGTCAAGGAGAGCAGCGCGACAAAACGAATTTGTCATACAGCACGTCGTTTTCTGTGTCTAGAAATCCTGTTTCTTTTGCTAATCCGCAAAATCTTCTGAATCACGAGAACAAACAAACAAAAAAGATAAATATTGAGTGCATCTCCACAGAGTCTAAAAGCTTTTTTATTAAGAGTATTATGAGCAAGATATTTGATAACGTTGATTTTTTTTCCCTAATGTCGACAGGCAAGAGAAAACAGTGTGGCGCGAAAATGAAAATATATGAAATATGTGTATTAATTTTATTTATGTTTATAAGTTATAATCATGTGTGGAGTAACACATTATAACAGAAACGGACAGAAATTACTTTTAATTTTACAATTTTGGAGAAATAAGCTCAATATAATGTAATGTATTTATAATCTATTTAGCCCAGAGCTGGCTCGGCACCAGCTGACAGATGATGGCACGTTTAAATAGTGCGACAGTAATGACATAATCAACGGCGCCGAGAGACGATCGAGTAGTGTCCGAAAGTGGTGTTTCTGTTATGCTGGTGAGCTCACTATATAGTGCTCTACTCCCTACCCCCTACATAGGGGTTAGGGAGTAGTGGTTTGAGTGGAGATTTCGGACACAGCCTATGGGTGACATCACAGATGCTTTGTCCATTTTTTTACAGTCTATGGTCCGTATGTGTGTGAGGATAGCAAGGAATGCACTAATGGAGCATGAATGGCATGTGACATTTAGCGATCCATTGATTCAGACATGGAATGTCCTGTTGTTGTCGCACTCACATAGACAACCTCAGGATTTGAGTTCTTCACCTGTAATGACACAGCCAAGTCACCAGGGAGTCCAGCAAGCACTCCATTGTCATGGTAACAGCCTTGGTGCTAAAAATAGTGTCGCTTTATGGCAATCACATGGCCCTTGGGGATCTTTGAGAAGTGGATGGGGTCAGTCCAGAGGGTGCTGGGGGCTCCATGGCCCATTTGAGACACATGGAGAGAAAACTTTCTTTGCTTTTGCTCATGGATAAAGAAAAAAAAAGTTGAGTGCCGCTCATTGAGAAAATCATTTTAGAAGAAAGAAAAATGGTTTCTAGATTTTTTTTTTTTTTTCAGATTTCTGGTTCTGGATTTGACTGTAATTGATTCCTAACTGTTGTTTTAGATTCTTTTTGTTCTGTTCTGTTTTTTTTTTCTTTTTTTTAATCGGATGAACATGCTCACCTAATCTCGCTGTGACTACAAGAAATGAAGGTTTTCTTCATTTTAAACTAACTTAGTATCGATAGAACCTAAAACCTTCCATTGTGGACAACAGAACAAGGCAGTTTCATCCCCTTAAATCATGTGGTTTATAAGACTAGTTTGTTCTTTTTACTACTTTAGACACATAGAGCATATCCGTGTTTGAGCATCAGTTGCTGTGTTTCCATTACCCTTTAAAATTGCGCGAATTGGAAATGCTGCCAAAACTCCCGTATATCGCAAAATAAATTTTGCGCTGTGTTTTAGGTGCACAACTTTAACGCAGGAAACTTAACCAAGACGTTGGCTAATCAATATTTGTCAGTTGTATGCTATGAATGAAACAGTAACAACTAACTTGTCATATTTTTTTTTAATATTTTCACATTTTAATGTTTCAGCATGACATACCATGACATCTACTTGTTCTGAAAAATAGGACTGTGGTGCTCATGTGGGTAATTCTGATTCAAGTCAGGCTGTGATGCAGCTGTACAGGGGGAAGCACATGTGCTTGCCACCAGTGTTGGAGGTAATGCATTGCAAGTAACAAGTTACGTAATCAGATTACTTTGTTCAAGTAACTAGTAAAGTAATGCATTACTTTTAAATTTATAGCCTAATATCTGAGTTACTTTTTCAAATCAGTACCAGGAGAGATCTCAGGCAATACATGGGAAAACAAAGTACCTTGCATAAGTTACTTTGTTTTTCCCCATATATTGACTGAGATCACTCCTATTCTCATCGTGAGAGAAATCGTGAGTAAGTGCAGAGGTGTTGTGTGTGCTGTGTGAACATGATGGTTATTGTAGTTCTAAATGTGAGCAGGCAATTATCTCGCACAAAAATAAAAAACGTAAAATGCAAACTCAGATTAGCCTATCGCAAACCTAAAATAACTAAATATGTTAAATTACACAGATAGACTTTAAGTATTTAATTTCACTTTATCAAGCAATGTCTTTACTGCTGACCTTCGATGATCCAATTCAACCATACTAATAAGTGAAAATGACTTTAGATAAACATCACATTTGTGTTTGGTTTTTTTGTTTTTATTGCCGAAGAGTGTTGAATTTTCTTCTGCATAGAGCTGAACGGTTTGTTTGAGCAGCGCCCTCTACCGTACAGGCGTGAATTTGCATTTTTTACATTTGCCAAAAATTGAACTTTTTTTGTTATTAAAAACAATCACACCAAGCCCAGTAATGCAAAAGTAACGTGTAACATTACTTTCCATAAAAAGTGACTAAGTAACACAATTAGTTACTTTTTAGAGAGAAATGCAAAATTGTAATGCATTACTTTTCCCCAACACTGCTTGTCACATAAAAACCTGGCATTTCTAAAAAAAAAAAAGGGTTAGAATCTGTATCATGTTGTGATTCCATTTCCCTTAAACTTCTCTTTTTACCCACAGAGAACCCGTAAATATAATATGTCATCAGAATAAACCAATACATTGGTGTAAGATGCATGTTTGCATTCAAATGGTGTGGTTACAACACCTGCCAGCAGGGGCTAACAGGCCAAACCATGACCCCTTGATCAAACGCGTAACTCATGAAAGTAGAGTGTGACAAGAGCAGTTGAGAGTGTGTGAGAGATACTGCAGAAGGTGGGTGACATGCATAGATAGAGCAGCAGGCTCTAAAATACATTTTACAGATAGGCCTTTTGGCACCGTCCAGTGGGATATACGCACACTTCAAAGCATAATAAATTACAAAACGAATTATCACAACTGAGGGTAAGCCGAATACAACGGTCTTTTTCGTTTTTACTGCTCTCTCTCTCTCTCTCTCTCTCTCTCTCTCTCTCTCTCTCTCTCTCTCTCTCTCTCTCTCTCTGTTGCCTTGGTCACAGTGACTGCAGTGAGAAGTGCTTTGTCAGTAGACGTGGCAGAGAGGAAGGTGACAGTAAGGTCTGCTTTAAGAGGATTCCTTTCAGTATTCTACCTCACTTTCTCATTTAGCTCTCCTACATACACTGTTTATATTTTGGGGTTTGCACTAGGGTTCCAACTAACAAGTTTTTTTGATTGTCAATTAATCTGTTCCATTGCTTTGCAAAATGGAAATTTTTGATGGCATACTGATGCCAGTTGCACCAGCTTTGTGTAAGTTACAATTTAGCAGTTTTGACATAAGAGGCACTAAGATATAACTTACGCACTACTAAATATTTTTGCATTGAAATTTTATGTAAAATGTAATATTTATGGAAGCCTCCAATCAGGATTAACGGTTGGAATAAAATAGCAGACAGACTGAACTGCATCAATAAGCTCTCGTTTTACCCAAAAGACTTCAATCTTTTAAAAATGTATGATGCCGATGACACTTTTATTTTAAGGGATAGAACATTATGTGAATATGCTTACTTCGTTAGTGGCTCTTCAACACAAACCCGATCTACAGCGTGCCTCTGTGTGTATTGGTTCGTTTTGTGAATGTCAAATGAATAATACATTTCTTCTATTTTTTTTATTTATTGATCCTTATTCATTTCAAATACAGTTTCTCAATGTTATTTACATGTAAAAATAGCCTACCTATAATGTTTTTCATGATTAAGTAGAATTGTATTGTATTTAATGGAAACATATTTTTACCATTAGTTACGTTAGTTAAAAGGAGTTAGAATGAAGGATAAACTGTAGCATTAAAACACAACTTATATCTTTAGCTCATAATTCGAAGGCTGCTATTGGATCATTGAAGGTAAATGTTATTTTTTGCGACTGTTTTATTTTACGGAGAGCTTACGACCTATAGCTACGTTCTGCCTGAAGAACAAATGGTGCAACCTAAAAAAGTAGTTAGTTACAAACTAGCTAGTAGTTACTAAGCCTCTAGTGTTCTGATTTAAGAAGTTACGAATGGCTGGTGCAACCCTACCCTTATGTGTAAGAGTTTTCTCTATTTTTTCAATAATACAACTGTGCTCTCTGCACAGTGCTAAGACATGCCTTATGACTTCATTTAATATCGATAATGTTCAATTTTAGTGCTAAGTTTGTTGCATTTTTAGTTTGCGCTCTTTCTTTATGGACTCTGACTTGAACCTACTTTCTTTCCTCTTTCATTTGTCTTACTACAACCCCCAGAGCTCTCTTTGTATTTTACCCTCATAGTCTCATTCAGGTGAGAAGTGTTTTGGTGCTCCTTTGTAACCCCTCTATCAATGTCGACTCTCTCCCTTTCTCCCTTTCTTCCTCTTCCATCGTAAGAAATGATTGAGTGCATGTAGAATGCTAAAATCAGATAACGTCCGCATTGGCAGTCCATGTGTGACTGCGTCTAGATTTGCATATCATTTGGAATTCAATAAACTAAATGGACCCATGCTCACACTGACAATAAAAAGGGCTATAAATATTATAATACTACCAGTTCTGACTGTGTGGAGATGGCTGGCAGGTCCGATTTCACTACAAAAGGCCCTTAATCGTTTAATTTATTGTTTTTGTGCAGTTATTTATCTTATATGTTCTGCCAGGAAGTAACATCAATCTATTCCATTTTTATATGATCATGTTTCTGTCAGTTTGTGATCTCAATCTCTAGCATGATGACATGGGGAAGGGATCAGCTTCTCACTATGAGCTCAGCTTGAACTCCAAATCTATTTGTGCCAAAAAACATATTCAAACCAGATGCTGAAACAGTCCTTCCACATTGAACTCGCAGTGGTTGCTTAAATGAGGTGCCACTCAAAAACAAAACGAATTCATCAGTGTGTTTTAATTTCACTATGATATCCCCTAGTTCTTCCCCTCTGTTGCTTTTATTCAAGATTATTTTCATGATAGGACAGAGCATTTTCAATTACAGCGCTCATGGCGTGCAACAGTGGGTCTGCGATCCACTAGCATTACTTTTATTATTTGCTAACATTTTTTTAATTTCACACTTGTTAAATTTTCATGTAAAAGCCCTTTTAAGAGAGAAGCTTCAAGAGAGCGTTATGTCATTTCAAATCTCTGGGGGTCTGAGTCTTTGGGGCTTGAAACGGGATGCTGGCTTGGACCAGAGGCAAATTGTAGCTTACTCAGAAACTTTGTTATTTAATGCATTTTTGTAAAGTTTTCATACTATGGAATAACACAATGGAAGTATGGGAGTTATGAAATGACCCAAATTGTTGAATGTCGCCTCCTTTTGTTAAGACCAGGGGTAGCCAACCCTGCTTCTGCAGTCTACCTTCCTGTAGACTTCAGTCCCAATTATGCTCCAGCACACTTGCCTGTTATTGTCAAGTAATCTTGAACCCTTTGACTATCTGGTTCAAGGGTGTTTAATTAGGATCGGAGCTAAACACTGCAAGATTTTTTCTTCGTTCCGCTTATAGCACACAGTTGTGTCCATACATCTTTTAAATACTCAACCGTGGATAGACGCGTTTGTTTTATCTTGCTCTTTTTGCAGTCTTTTCGTCTACAGCACAATACATCACAACTGCGTATTGCCACCTAGAATGGACTCGTCTGTCTTAACATTCACCTTGCACATGTTCACGCACCGTCACAAAAATTAAGCCCAAAGTATACTTCGTCCACGCAGAAGTCATTTTCGTCATTACTTCGAGGGTCCTCGAGCGTGCACGTACAACAGCACATGTGCGAGTGACTTGCATCAAAGTCCACTAGATAGATGCATTCGGCACATGCACACTTTCTGGACTCACAGCCAAATGAGTATACTTTGAAAGGCTTGCACACTCAACTGTGCACGAAATGGAGCGGAATTCAGAAAATGAAGTACACCCGGACCTTTAGGCTGCACTCGGACGTCCACGGACCCTCCCGATGACGAAAATTAAGTCACATGGACAGTGTGCAGAGTAGACCATCATACAGCTGAAGTGTAATTTGGGCTTAACCTAACTTCAGGAGGTATCCACCCATGCTAAGTCCCTCCTCCTGCATCAGGATTGGCTAATAGGAGCTGCTTGTGTCTGTGATTGGACAGTTGTAGTAGTAACCATAGTAATCAGAGAAACATCACAGCATGAATGCAGCAGAAGAGCTAACAGGCCTACAGAGGTTTTTTCCCCGTAGAATATTAACACACCAGCTATAACAGTAGCATATTATACATGACAGCGGTTCCAAACATTTTGACATTTCTGTAGTTTCTTTAACCAGTTATACATGTTATTACCCTAAACTTTGTTGGACCAACATGAAAAACATTTTAGAAAATCTTTGCAAAATTTCTTTTACATTGAAATGAAGACATGATAGAATATTTGTTTATGACAGTGGGCTGCAAGATGAACATGAAGATTGTACAAAATGTGAACAAGTTTGCATGTGCACTTAATGCATTAAAAAAAAGTTTATTTAATTACTTTCAATCACTTCATCAAAGCTAATGCTAATATGACTATTTTATTCTGATCAAAGATCATGAGAATAATTGTTTTTTTTATCAGTTTGTAGCTTTTTTTGTTATACACATTATTATCATTATAATATTAATTATTTTCATCTAAGATACACTTTCAACTTCAGTAAGTATACAGTATTTATAGATAATTTATTAACCAATTACTTTGTTTTACTGTAATGATAAAAAAAAAACAATTGCTGAATTTTTGGAGCAATTATATATTTCGTTTCATTTATAATATCAGGCGTATTGTTTTTCTACTATTTTTAAAAATTTCTACATGGAAAATATAAAGCTGCTTTTTACATTTTAGAAAAGAGGTCCCTCAAGGGCATTATCATTGGTGTTAAAAAGTTTGGAAACCCCTGATTTAGGCAATACTTTGAAAAGCTGACTGCTAGGCTGGAGTGGAGATCGGTTGAATCGGGCGCATTAGTTGGAGAGGAATTGTCTCAGGCAAAGTTGTGATTTAGACTGAAAATGAGATGAGTTCAAGGAAGAAGGGAGAAGGAAGGTATTGGGACATTATTATTCATATGGACAGTTTGATCATGATTGAACTCATAAAACTTTAAATCAATTCCCCAGTGGATGTGCTTGGCTAGGTTTGATTAATCAGATGAATGGCGTGGAGATGGTATGAGTCACCCTGTTTTAAATTAAGACACAAATAGACACTCACACTCTTACACTTATCAAGCCTAGATCTCAATGAGCCACCAGTTCTTCCACCCATCTGAAAGTATGACACACTTACTTCCTGTCTGATGAGTCTAAGGCTAACGTCAGTGCCGGGTGTCTGTCCCTCATCATGAGGTAGCTGTGAGATGATGATTTCATAAATCTCTTTCCTGTATTTAAATGCAGATTTCTGTGCCTGTGCAGTCCGTGACAGGGGAGTAGTATCACACCTTCAGCCGCAGAAAGGATGTTGAGTGTAGTAGCGATGTCTTAATTATTACGTTGATAAGGAAATATAAGGAATGTCATCATTCCAGTGGGATGAAAGATGTAACAGTTATTTGGCAAAAACAATGCATTACTTTTTTTTTAGTAAGCTTATAAGAGACTTCATTCAAAAACATAAAAAATGTGTGTGTGTGTGTGTGTATCCTATATACATATATATACACAAGCATGTATGATAAAAGTATTCACCATATTTTTAAATGAGATAATCTTTTGCTTCCATTTTTTTTAGCTGTACAAAACAGTCTTAATTATAAACATACTGCTTTGTAGCGCAAACCGTATTACCGTTTACTGGACTTCTCATTATTTTCCTATAGTGGCTGATGAATCAGATGTGACACATTCACAGAAAACCGTTTATTTCTGCTTTTACAAATAATAGGCTAGACCTATTTGTATAGGTGCATAGACCTCTAAAAGTCTGGTATCAGATAGCAGTAGATAGCATTCCTCATAGTTTTGGAATAATTTAATGTTGGAGCTCATATTGAAACTTCTGCCGCTTGATTCCAGACTTTGGAGTCTTGGCAAATCTGAGCACAGCTTGCGCTTACAGCTCTTCTGAAACTTCAGAGGAGACGTGAGGTTACTAGAAGCTTTTTTTCAGGGGGGAAAAAAATCAGAGAAGCAGGAGGATTAAGCAAAATGTCCATTTGATCTCCAGTTATCACTTGGCTGTTGATGATTTTCAACATGATTTTCTTTCTTGTAGGATATTGCTCACATGTCCTGGTAGTCGTGTTTGTGTGTAATGTTTCAAGTCGAGTCACTGTGTTTTTTTTTCTCTATAAAATCAATCTGTGTTCACTTGTATTGTTTCCTACTAAGTTAATCAAACTGCAAACTTAACCTAAGACGTTATTTAGTGTGTTTATGCGATTTCCCCTCATGGTGTATTTACTTGTCCCCACAGTTTAGGTGAGTTCAGATTTTACAATCCTAATGGGGACATTATATACAGTATATAATCCCCCCAGTACACACACACACACACACACACACACACACACACACACACACACACACACACACACACACACACACACACACACACACACACACACACACACACACACACACACACACACACACACACACACACACACACACACTCTTCCTCCCATGTTTGCTGTCTCCCTCTCTCTTTCTCCTGGTGCTGCATTGATTTGATACACCTTGCAGTGATTTACCACCTCCTGCACTGCAGTGCTGCCTGGATATATTCAGGACATTTACAAAACTCACAATACATAATGTAAACACAACCCAGTCAAACTCAGAGTTAAGTCCATTATACTATCTATCTGTCTGTCTGTCTGTCTGTCTGTCTGTCTGTCTGTCATTAGCTCTGTATATTTTTTATCAATGCGTTTGTATGTGTGCTGTGATTTTTCTCTCTCTCGTTTTCTCTGTGAATACAAAGAGAGCAGAATCCTCTGGTTGTGGATGTCAGTCATCTGCCAGGTGAAACCGCAGGAGTGTATGTGAGCCTTCAGTCATGTTTTGATCCTCTACCCCCACAGTAGACAGACCTCGATATATGTGTATGTTTGTGTGTTCACAGATGTATGTGTATATTTATGTCCAAGCGTCATCCGATAGCATGCTACATTCAAGAACGCGTCAATCACCTTAAACTGCTAATTGTAGTAAATTAGGCATTTCAAAGCCAAACTCCCTGATGCAAAGTATTACACATAAGCGTCATTTTTTTTCTCTACCAGTTTTGAAGCCATATTGGTCATGCAGCTCATTAATGTGGACACAGCACACTGTTCTCGTTTGTTCAAGTAAGGCACGTTCTTTGTGCAGATCTTCAGACTGATCGTAGTGTGTTATGAATCTGCGGTTCCGCTCTGTCGGCTCTGTCAGACCTCATGTTATTCGTATTCGCTCTCTCTCTCTCTCTCTCTCTCTCTCTCTCTCTCTCTCTCTCTCTCTCTCTCTCTCTCTCTCTCTCTCTCTCTCTCTGTCTCTCTCTCTCTCTCTCTCTCTCTCTCTCTCTGTTCTTTTCATGTTTTCTTTTTTTATCAAATAAATTCAAAACACTGAGGTTGGGTTTGCTATATGTCGTGTAATGGAGTCAGGTCATTCAAGTGTACTATATGCTCTGGAAATATTGTGTAAATTCTATGGACTAATCGGAAAGCTGTGAACCACTGGAAATATTGCTTCACTGAGCATTCACTTTACTGTTTTACTGTAGACTATAATGCTGCCTGAGACCCACACAAATCAATTTCTGCTTTGAATGAATTGTTGTATTATTGTATTTTTTTTTTTAAAGACAGCAGTAGTAATAACATATGAAACACCCTTCAAATGTTTGTGGCTGCCAATTTCTTTAAAAATAATGTTTTTCTATTATGCTCACCAAGGCTACATTTATATGACCATAAACAGTAAAACCAAAAAATATTGTCAAAAACTGTTTTCAATTTTAGTAGGCTATATTTTAATTTAAATGTATTTCTGTGATGGCAAAGCTGAATTTTCAGTATCATTACTCTAGTCTTCAGAGTCACATGATCCTTCAGAAATCATTCTAAAATGCCTTTTTCATCTACGTCAAAAATATACAACAAATAACCACCAATAAATAATTTACTGCCAAATATGCAGTAGTATATTTACATAGTAGTAACCTTTTCATTTTGTTTTAAAGGGGTGGTATAATGCCCTTTTCACAAGATGTACAATAAGTATCTGATGTTCCCTGAGTGTGTATGTGAAGTTTTAGATCAAAATACCACACAGATATTTGTATATAGCATTTTAAAATTGTCACTTTTTGAGGGTGAGCAAAAACGCACCGTTTTTGTGTCTGTCCCTTTAATGAGCTGCTGTTCCCGGCACAGAGGGCGGAGCTTCAACAGCTTGTGTCATTTTACCTCACACAGACATGCACTGAAAATCTTTAAAACTTTTAGCCTTTTACGTTCAAACCGGAGTCGGACAAAGACAGAGAGACTGCTGATGTTGTTTATGCTCAAACACCAACACACTAACTGAAGTTAGAAAAGTGAAATCATAATCAACCACCCCTTTAAATCAGTGCTGTCTAGAAAACAGGTAAAAGGGGCTCTGCTGTTCCGTTTTGCCAGAAAGGTTGGAAAACTCCAACACCCACAATGCACAGGGATCAATCTTGCTTTTTGTGAGCATTGATACAAAAATGCGGATGTCAAATCTGTACATTTTCACAAAAGCCCTGGAGCTGTCAGAATAATTTTGCTGAACAATAAACAGGAACATCTGGGTGCAAAACAGAGTACACATTGTTCATTTACATATACTAGAGACACTGTAACAATACAAGTTACCCTTTAAGAATTCAATTGACATCCTATGTGGCACAATACATTAAAATTGTAGACCTAGAACTTACTTTTCATTTTTCAAATATGTCTACTGCTCATGATCAACAGGAAACAGCTTCAGCCAGGACTGGGTCAATCATTTCTTCTCTCTCTCTCTCTCTCTCTCTCTCTCTCTCTCTCTCTCTCTCTCTCTCTCTCTCTCTCTCTCTCTCTCTCTCTCTCTCTCTCTCTCGCACACACAGATCTTGAGTAGCGATGGGAGGGAAAGGTGGGCTAGAGCGTATGAGAGGGGGAGAAATAGAGGGTTAGCAGGAAGTGAAGAACAGATTATAATGACTTGAGTAAAATATAATGTAATTCTGTCTTGGAATGAAGTGTTCTGTCAGCTTCATGACAAAGGCTACATCCTTTCCTTTTCATATCCTCTCCACCCTCTCATGCCCTCACCCCTCCTCTTCTCCAAATCTCCTTTTCCTCTCCATTTTCTCCTCTCCTCACTCTCCCTCCTCTCTTGCTCTCTCGATTGGTTTATTGAGGTTGTACAGCAGCACCTGATGGCATTTGAGATACTCCTTTATTCTTGTTGCGCTACTTGTCAGCTTACTGTGTGTGTGTGTGTGTTTGTGTGTGTGTGTGTGTGTTTTGACTATTAAACTAGCCACTAGAGAATGACATTTACTGCAAATGAACTGTTCCTCTGACACATGTCGTTGTTTAATGAACTGGGGATATGTATTGACACTGAGGCTTAGTCCTTAGGTGTGTGTGTGTGTGTGTGTGTGTATGTGAGTGAAAATTACACTGTATCTTGTATCTTTATGTGTGTGGGTCTGTATGCTGTTGAAACTCTGTATTTTGATTTGGTAGGATGTGTTTGCATTGTAGATCTATATGCATTGAACGGGTTGTACGTAAACACACACAGGAAGTGATAATGGTCTCTACTGAACATAATGCATCTGGCAGCAAACATACACTGTAATTGCTGAGGTGGAGGCTTGGAAATTAACTTTTATTTGAGTATTTAATTATTCATTTTGGGAGTTTTAATTATATTTTTTATCTTTTCTCAGAGGCTGCAAGTGTCTGTTCTCCACATTAAAAGATCTTTTAATGGCCATCTGTAGTAATGCAATCATCCAAACACACAAACTGTGCCAATTTTGGCAACTTTTTTGCTTTCAAAGTGCTCTTGGCTCTGTGCTGTCTGCACTTCACATGACAGAGACTCATTATTGTTGATTAGACTGATGTGGATGTTGAACACAAGATTCATTACTATTAGGTATGCAAATGAACACTCAAAGTTTCTCTTTTATGCACTCGCTCGCTCGCATCCTTTAGGACTTTGTAATGTTATCACGACACAGGAGACAATTATTTTTGAATGCAGAACTTGTGACACTCTTTGTCTAGTCTGCAAGTTCAGCAGAATCTTTACAGTCACATTCATTCATCATGAATTCATTCATTCATCCCACATCACAATTCTAGCATTTGTTCATGTTCTCATCATATGTCGGTATGATTTTGATTTTGTATCAACGCCGGCTCCTGCGTCAGAATCGCAAGCATCGTTTTTTTTTTTTGTGCACAAAAAGTCTTCTTGTCTCTCGGATTTCATCAAAAATTATTTATTTGTGTTCTGATGAACGAAGGTCTCACGGGTTTGGAATGACATGAGTAATTAATGACAGAATTTACATTTTTAGGTGAACTAACCCTTTAAGTCCCTTTAAGTTAACAAACAAAACCTCGTTTCTCAATCACATCATCCTCCAGGAAGTTACAATTTTTTATCTGAAAACAGCAGCATAATAGTAATTTAATATGAACAATTGTTTTACATGTAATATTAAGTTATTAAACCACTTCAGTAACTTTTAAATCAAAAATAGTACATATCAAATAAATTATATTTTACATTATACTTCTGGTGCCTTATGAGCATTACACATGCACAACTAGAATGTGATATATCCAGCATGATTCTAAGGCTTTTCTATGCTCTTTCTCCATCTCTTTCTGATTGGGTTGGACAAATGCTCACAATCACAGACACCCAGGCTGACATTGAGAACACAACACTTCTGTCACCTGTTAAAACAGTAGCGTTGCTTTGTAGGACACTGCATAGCCAGGCTACCCAGGAGAAAGAAAGAGGTGTGGAGGTTAAACGAACAGTCAGAGCTCAAATGGAAGCCATGGACACACAAGGTTAAAGAGGCCTTGATATGAAACGCTAATATGGAAACACACACACTCACACAGGGGCAGGGGGTGCTAAAGGTGTGATGGGGTCTGGAGGGTGGTGTGTGGTTTATTTTTAATGAGACACTTCTGTCATGTTTATTTATTCATCTCTCAGCTTAATTAATAAAGCATAACACACACATGTGCTGACAAAGTATGTGTGTTAGCATGCGGCTTCCTTTTATAATTAGGAAGGAAATACTGTGGAGCCCAACCCTGGAAGGAAGCTCTTTATCTGAAGTATCTTTTTGAATTAAATGAAGTATTTTCCATTACAGATACTCCCGGATCATTAGCATTAACCAATATGAAATCCGAGAGAGAATTTCAAGCACATCACCTCAATTTACTTGCATCTTCTCAAAACTGTCAGGCTTAAATCAAATAATTGCATATCATCCAGCATGTGTGCGGATTTATGACTGGTGTTTGTGTGACCTCGGTATGCGGCCTCAAATCTTAGATATTCATTATCATATATATGGACTGATGGTGCAGGGAATATTCTAGAAGGCTTTCAGAAAGCTCACCTGTCCTTCCTCTTCACTTAAAGTGATTAAAAAGCCATCTCTTCCCTTCTCATCTAATATTCCTCATGATTGACGGCCCACTGTCCTTTATGAGGGTGGAAATCGTGGATGTGCGTTAATGAAAATGGAGTCCGTTGGTTTGCATGATGAAACGGGCTTAATGTGAATGCTCGCTAACAAGGCCATGTGTGTTTGAAAGGTGAAGGGCGAAGGCAGGGGGCAGGAGAAATAATAACAGTCATATTTAGATGTTGGCTTCAAGGATTAGTTATATTTGCATAATGATGTACACCTGCTGGTTGAATAGTATAAGGTTTATGGCGTGGATGAGCAGGTAACGTTTTCTTAGCGTTCTGAGGTGTTGCCTTTGGTGAAATAAGGAAGTCGTTGACATGCTCTGTAGCTTTTCGTATGAATGTGATTAAATATTTTACTTGGACTAGGAGTTCTGAGTGGATTTCATTGGATTTCACGGGCTGTTAGAGATGAGCTCCACCCAGTTCCATACTTGGTCCCTTGTGTGTGTGTTTGTGTGTGTGTGACTGTGTGTGTGTGTGACTGTGTGTGTGTGTGTATGTGTGTGTGTGTGTGTGTGTGTGTGTGTGTGTGTGTGTGTGTGTGTGACACAAATGAAGAAGAAGGCGACGAAAAGAAGGGTATTAATTTGTGCTTGAGGGGTTAGTTGGGATTTAATGGTTGAGTACGGGTTAAATTGTGTGTGTGCATGTGCATGAACGTGGCCTAAATTAACTGAATTAATAGGCTTGGCTCCTAAAATCACAATGACATTGGAGTGTTGATAATTATATTGAGTAAATAGGGACATGAAGTTATTTTTGACAATAGAATTAGTATAGTAATACAATAGTATTCATGATTAATTTTTTTTAACTTAAAATGCACATTTTCAAAACCACATGATTTAATGTGGTTTGTAAAATATTTTTCAAGAAAAAATGTACGTGTTAAAACGATCAAGTCAAAACTAATAACATGGTTTTCTTGCACATTTAATAGATGTGAATGTACATATCTTAATTATTATTTTCATTATATTTTACAACCAGAACGTAGCTTTTTTCATGATATAATTTGGTCAAATAATGTGGTGTTTTAAGACACTTACTGATTTTGAAAGTAGTACACGTTTCTGCACGTTGATCGCTCCAAATGATTTGGTCTCAAATGAAGTGGAGGAATTTTTTTCCTGAGAAATATTAAAATCACAAATTAATTAATAAGGCTTTATTTTAATGCCCCCGTCCCCCAACATTTTTTTAAATTCATTTGAATTCAGAAGTTAAAAACGTGATCATCATTGAAGAGGTGTGTTCAGGTCATTTCATGTTAGACCTGCTGTTTTTTTTTATTGTATTATGTAATAAATGAATAGATATAGGTTAAAAAAAGCGAGAGAATTGTGTCGTTGACCCTCATGCATGTTGTGCATGTGCATGTGCGAGTTTGTCTGTGCCCAGTCCCCCATTAATCTGAATATTTGCAGACAGAGGCAGAATATGAATCATTGCTCCTCACTGCAATTAGCCTGAAATATGTATGTCCTTAGTGTGTGTGTGTTCTTTGAAAGGGTGAGGCAGGCTTAATGTTGCTGAACTCACTGTGTGTAAAAACAACGTGGAGAAATGCACTGTAAAACATGCTGGGCCAAATTAAAAATTGTAAATTATTTTGTTAATAAAATTCTCAAGATTGAATTGAGAGCATTCTTTTATTATTTTAATGTTACTTGAGGTACACTTATAATGTTAATAATGTTTTGCACAAAACACACACACACACACACACACACACACACACACACACACACACACACACACACACACACACACACACACACACACACACACACACACACACACACACACACACACACACACAAACATATAACGGTTATTTGCCAACTCTCATTCTGAACCTCTGTCTGAATGATCAATTTTTAAGGTGCGGCTCCTTTAAGGCTTGTCAGTAAACGGCCACTGTTATGATTGGTTAACATCATTGCATAGGAAACAGTATCAATGCCCACTCGCTATTGCAATTGAGTAAGTGTTTTGAAAACATAATCCATATAAAACCGCCATTTACAGACAGAGCATTATGAAATCATGTACTTGCGGTTTGTGATGCAGCTGCAGTCAGATACAATACAGTTCGTGCTTCATCTTTTAACAAAAAAGTTTCTTTGCGATCTCTCCATTACACTGTGTCTCGTTTACAAAACAACAGTCAAATGCTCTGAACAAACATACAATCCTCCAACGCGATCGATGACGCCATTAAAAATAATCTTGTTCCTGATGGTGGGATTCTTCTGAAGTTTCTACAGAAAGTGTTCCTTTATGCTTCCCTTTACTCTTCCATTTGTCCTCTTGTCAGCAGACTCAAGTGCGTGGAGTATGTCAGAAACCGAATGCACATCTGAATACTGTATCCAGTGTTGCAGCATGAGTGATTATAATGGATTCTTTTTGCAGTGGGCAGGGCCTAAGGTGTGATGATGTATAACTATTCGTCAATGTTTTGCCCTGGAAGCAGTCATATGCAAATGTATTTGCCCATGTGACCTCACAGATGCTGCAATATCAAAACAACCCATTTTTGGAGCTTGATTAAATAAATGCTTTGTCTATAATGAGGACATTTGAAGCTATAATACAAGATGATTTAATGGTACAAAGACCTCTTATACGTCAAAAGATCAAGGCAAATTTGATTTCTCATGTCATGACCCCTTTAACATATCCTTGTTGATCTGCTTTTATTTTTGGGTGGACCAAATGTAGGAATAGCCACTTACTTGAAACCTGAGAAAGACAGAGAGACACATGATGGACCAATTTAACCCTGCTGTTGTGTCTGTAGTCTGAGACCTGAAGGGCCTTTTAATATCTACAAAAACATACTTCATAAGGTCGAATTGACCCCGAAGAGAAGCGACACTAATATACTGGATGCTATTCCTGAAAAGAGCATGTCGTCTTTGTGACACAGAAAATCATTGGGTTACAGCCTCAATGGTACCCATCAAACTGGATTATACTGGGTCAGAGGAAACACTAAACTAATCAGAATGGAAATTATAGTAATAAAGACTTGCTATAAATTGTCATTGTGCACTTTTAGAAGAAAGGGTTCTGTCAGGCGTTTTATATTTATAACTTTTTTGGGATCCCATCATGTGATAATTTTATGAATTTAGTTTTATTTAATTAACTTTGTTTTAATTCATTTTTAATTTTGATTAAATTGTATGAATTAAACAGCTCATAAACATACTTCATCACTAGAAAAAAAGACCATTAAACATGAATGCATAATGCAATCAAGAAATAAATTTCTTCTTAGACCCTTTTTTGCATAAAGGATTCTTTAAAGTTGAGTCAAGAACCCTATGGTTCAATATAGATTCCCACTGAACTTTTTTTCTCTCTAAGGACTGGCTTTCAAAACTTCAAAAAAGATGCTAAAGTACCATTTATCATAAAAATCTTTCTTTCAGAACACTCATTAAAAAGAGTGGATTCATTATTGAATTGAACATCACTATTTAACTCTATTTAACTTTCAACATGGAGAAAGATGATCACATTTGAGTGCTGACAGATGAAATAGGAGATTCGCCTGCGGTCAAAAAAAAAAAAAAAAAAAAGAAGTCCACTTATAATTTTAGCCAAGTATTTTCCACCCTCTTTATATGAAGGACCCATTTTTGCAGCTTATTTTCAATAGATTGTCTTTTATGGCCAGGAAACTTTGGGTCCTGTAAGTTTCACTATTTTCAATGAACTCTGATAAAATCTGATAAAAATTAATTTTAACCCTTAAACGCATACCTTGGGTCTTGAGTGACCTGGGATGTCATTCCCTACTCTCCCCCTCATTCATTTTTTTATCTGCACAACAATAATTTAATCTTTGATGACTCAATAAGAGCAGCTTTCCTTTGTGGCTGATACACAATGCACTTCCAGTGGCGTTCCACTCGTAGTTATCGCAGGCAGAAAACAAAAGAATAGGAAGTATCATCAGTAAAACTTGAAATGGCTCAGTGATTTACTGCAGAGCAAGAACACAATCATATATTAGTGTCTCTGTCACTTGATGGTGGATCTGGTGAAGAAGCTGTCAGCGATCAAAATATTGATTTTTAAGATGTTGAAAATGATAGTTTTGAGAATATGTTTGAGATTGCGAATATGAGCCAGATGCTGAATGTACTGGGAATTGAGCTCTGATGAGGACAGTGATGATGGTATAAAACATCTCCTCAAACTGAACCCTTCCAATCACCAAAGGGTAACAAAACATTCTTTATTTTATTCTTCATTCATTTTTACTCTAATATCAGGAGAGTTTTATGTTATCGAGACAGGTAGAGATCCATCCGTGTTAGATTTAGATCCGGGTCACTAAAGACCAGAATATGTAACAATGAATGGCGAAACATTCATGGTTACGTTTTAAGGGATTTTGTCAGTAGAGCCCCTGGCTCTCTAAAAATTTTACGCAAGACAACATGACACACACTTAAAAATATAGATAAGAAATAGTCTTGTTTAAGCAAATTACCCTTAAGAAAAATGTCTGTAAACATCCCGCCTAAATGCTGCTTTTGTGACTGTGGTAATGCCAGTCAAACAATCTACCAAACTGCCAGTCAACAGGGATGATGCGTGTTCAAGATCCAGTGTGGGACAGCATTGTGTTTTCCAAAGACTGTTTAGGTTCTGCCTCTGCTGTGTTTCCCTGAGAGAACAGGAAGTTCCTGCCTCATCTTCAGACTGAGACAGGAAGTGGAAAAGCCTTCTGGGCTTTGCAGGAAATGGGCAAATCTGTTACTGTAGCAACACAGTTCTGCCATATTAGCTCAGAAATAAATGAATCCTGAGGAAATCAGGGTGAATGCCCAAACCTTCCAATTCTGTTTAAAATCTCTCTCCTTTTTTACTTTAAGGCTATCTCTGTTTCAGGTCTCTTTCCTTTCTCATAATGATTTTTTCCTCATTCTTGTTTTGGCTAAAATGTAGTGTGTAGTATACACTTATGTTTGTGCGGATATGTTGTAGATGCCGATATTTTGATGTAAATCAGGTAGTGTCATGCTCTGAGGAACAGCCGCATATTTAATAAAGTCTGTGTGACGTGTTTGTGCTGCTGGGTGAACATTGATTCAGGCCTCTGTTGCTTATGTCCACACAAATTCTAAAGGATTTCTGAGTGAAAAAAGAAATAGAAAAGGAGAAACAAGGCTTTTGCCACTGGATGGCATCAGTCGATTTGAGACGCCTGTTTCTCTGATGTCTCTGGATTTATTTCAGTGAGTGAATCTTATTGTCTATGAACATGAGTTTGAGTTACAGATACTGCATTGATACATGTATTGATTCATGAGGGAGTTATAGCTTGTGATAAATTTGACTGGATGGAAGTGCTCTTAACTTTCTTCTTGTTGAGTAGTTAATGACTTTTTTGACGTTTGCCATGTCATCTCATTTTAGGGACTTTTATTGGAAGGCACCTGTATGTGTGTATACGTGTGTAAGACTCCCCTGTGAGCGGCAGAATGGAAACAGAGGTGAAAAAAAATGAAAAAACGGCAGTATTGAGTGTCAAAAGCTTCTGCGGTGGAAGCTGCTATTTTGAGGGTCCTGAAAGACTTTTCCAAATCGCAATGGAAAACCTCTTCACTTTCCTAAGGGCAGGGTTAACATACAGGGTTAACTCTCACAATCCAGACTCAACGGATAATCCTGTAGCAACATTGTTGCACTTATCACGGCAGTTCCGAAATTTTATATCCAGTGAATTAAATGTCCAATCCTAAACCTAACCAATGAACGAACAACAGCAAACATGAGATTAAAACGCATTTGCTGAAGCAACTGTGCTAATTTATCTAGCTTATTCACATTTTTGAGCTTTTCACGGGACTCGTACCAGAGTTTTTCTAGAAAAAACGAACGTTCAGTTGGACTGCGTTAAGTAAGGAAAGTCTTGTACGGTTAAAATAACTAATTGGTCCAAGCTGGTATTTTTCTGGTCAACTAGCTACTATGTTCTAAAAACCTGATAGACTACCTTTAGCTGGTGTGTTGCTGAACCAATATGGTTTACTTACCAGTTAACCAGCTACTGACCATCTTGAAACCAGCTAATGACCTGTTTGAACAGGCTAATGAATACCAGCTAGAATCCAACTAGTGGCCAACTTAATAACCATCCTTGTCCACATAGTAACTTTATGGTTGTGGTATATTGCAAATTTTGTGAAATCTGCCAAAAAAACTGATTGTTGAAAAAGATTGTTGTTTTTCTATGCTCATTTGTTTTTGACTTTGATTTTTGTGGTCACACACACACACACACACACAAAAAAAGCCACTGAAGCCCCCCATATCTGTGGACGCAAAAATTCTTTTGTAAAACCACAGACAAAAAAATAAAAATAAACATTCATACCACCAAACACATCTGTACCAACACGCACATCTTCTGAGCTTCTTTTGTAGGTTCATTCATGCATCAAGAGTGAGTGCAGAGATATATTGTAATTCTGCATTGGTTTTTCTCCTCACACATCCCTTTGTTTAGCCGTCTTTATGTCTGAGTAAGCATTTGGTCCAATCATTTGTGCATATGCAAAGCCAGCATCACTCTCATCTTCTCACATCTTCAAACCACAACTTCAAAGAGCCTGTCTCAAGCCCAGTGAAGCAGAATGCTGTCTCTCTCTCTCTCTCTCTCTCTCTCTCTCTCTCTCTCTCTCTCTCTCTCTCTCTCTCTCTCTCTCTCTCTTTCTCTCTCTCTCTCTCTGACCGGTTCTGACGGCTTCCCTAACTTTCCCTTATCGTCCCATTCTGAACCTCCCATGCGTATTCTCTCCCTCTTTCTCACACACGTTCACTTTCTCCAGTCGTGATCAAAGTGCAGGTCAGGATGTAGCTCCTCTGGAGCCTTGATCAATAGCTGTTGCACATGAAGAAAGAAAAAAAGGGACTGGAGGAAAAGGAGAGAGAGTGGATGGACTTCTCTTTGTGTCCTACTTAGTATGCATTGGCATGGGCTATGTGGGTCTCCTCTAATATTTTAGAGTGTTTAAAATGTTGAAGACAAAGTCTGTTTGTACTGCGCAAAATTGTGGATGTATGATATTGATACTTTGCTGTTGTTCCTATATCTCTTTTCAGAAGTAGGCCGATTTTAGGGTTCATATTTCAGTGGTCGTGTTAACTGAATATTTTCCAATATTGATTTTTTTAGCAGTGACGGAAAAATCTGAAGGCCACTGAGGGTGATCTATTGTGACTGTAATTCCCACCTCCGTCCAGGTGGTTGCAAGCACACATATTAATTAGCTATCTATACTATTGTCTCGTCTTGATCTCGTCTCAAAAATTCCCAGATTACAAGTTGTAATTACGAGCTTTGTGACAGTTACTCGAGTAGTGTAACTCGACCTAGGACGGTGACACAAAATAAAACGTTGCGCTTTTCTAAGCGTGTAAAATGGATAACTATATTGTATGGCGGAACACCATAGCAAGTGCTTGGGAGCACTTCGACACGGCGCAGTAATATCATCACTCGTGAAAAATCCTCTCACCCCCCCCCCCCCCCCCCCCCCCTGTTGGTTCTATTGACGGAAATGAGAGGGAGGGAGGCGGAGAGCACTTGCTATGGTATTCCGCCATACAATATAGTTTTCCATTTTACACGCTTAGAAAAGCACAACGTTTTATTTTGTGTCACCGTCCTAGGTCGAGTTACACTACTCGAGAAACTGTATTTAAATAAGGAAAACGTGGAGGTGTTTGGTAGCTTCTCTGCTTGGCACGTATTGAATGAATGGGCAAAGCTAAGTGTTAACAAAGTTTTCGCTGCAAGACAGAGCGATTTAGTGCACGCACTGAGACGAGAGATGTATGTATCAACTCGTCTTAGTTAAGGGAATAACATAGTTTAATATGAAAAACCAGTAGAGTATCCCTTTAATAGAGGTTTGCAAGGCCACAATGATGCTGTTTTTAAAGAGGTGCCTGCAGAAGGCGCTCTAGGAGCAGCAGAAATATCGGTTACAGCGGGTAACGGCTGTAGACAAAGCAGCGCAGCGCGCATAAACGCTGCTTTATCAGGAAAGATTAAATGAAAATAACATTGAAACTTTTCTAAAAACAGTCAGTTCCCTTCAAAGATACATTCATATAAAAAAACACCCGCACCGCGTTTTGACTTTGAAACGTGCAATGCTCATGTATATTCAACTATGTCGAAGCCTTTTGGAAAATCTATTTGTGGCGGGCAGTGTTGATATTGTGAACCAATATATTGGAAACACTGTAATATAATTTGACAGCTATCAAGTATAGTTTACCCTATGCATCTTTACCATCACACTTAGTAACACATACAGCTGTGCCTCACCACAGTGCAACAGTGAAAAGGGACCCTCTCTGTGTCGCGCTGCGTTCCGAACGTTGTTAAAGCGACATACACCGGTATTGCGGTATATTAAAAATTCATATCATAAGAAAAATAAACCCGGTATTCGGTATGAATTGGTATACCGCCCAGCACTACAAACAACAGACAAGCACCCAGTTTAAGTCCATGCAAGCCAGGAGAAATATTTGAGTTACAGAAAATCAGATACAGAAAGTCGATTGAGTTTAGTTCAGTAATTATTTTACGAGCTTTGTCGTTCTTGTATTCATTATTGTATTTTGCAATATTGTGTGAATAAGTATGAACCAGTAAAAAACATGACCCAGACTCAATGCCACTGGAATATTCACGCCTGGTTAGTGTAGTGCGAAGAGCCTCTCTACTGTGTCTCTCCTGCTGTAAAGCTTTATTACTGAAATATCAAAGACACCTCCAGAATGACAGTTATTCATTATTCAGTTAAACTTTTTTAAACCTGCTTAGCTGAAAGTTGTGCTGTTTCATTTGAGTTCACTCCCTGAGAGGAAGACGCAGCAGTCCTGCTGAGTCTCAGTTCAAGTACACTCTTAAGCATGCTGAGGCCTTGACACACACAACAACAATAACAAGACTTTGCAAAGATTGAGTGAAAACAGCAGAATGTATATACCTGAGATATATATCCCATGGTACTGTATGATTACCATATTCATGTACCATGGTATTATATGATCCTTTAGAGAATGCTATGGTTTTACCCTCGTAGATGTCCAAAAAACATGGCATTTATTTCTATGGCTTCTATTTCCATGTTTTTATAAACATGGTGATATCATTGGACATATTATTGAAAGAAAAATCTAATAGTATTTTAAATTAAACCCCTTAATGACAAAATGAAAGCCATATATAAAGACTACCAACAAATATGTAATTTCAAATTTGTCTTGATTTTTTTTAATTCTTTTTTTTATCCAGAAATATTTTGAATTCTAACAATGCACTTTTGCATCGTCTTTTTTCCTAACAAATACTACTACTACTAATAAAGGATCATATACTATTGGATTTATTGAATTAATACATTGATTTGGTTGTTATTAAAATAAACAAGACTAATTACATTTTTAACAACATCAAATCGATTTAACACAGTGAATGCAGTTGCATTATTTTACGTTTTCACACTTTATAATGTGCTTATCCCAAAACCATAGTAAAGACCACATGCTGCAATACAGCATAACATAACAAATAAACAAATATAAAATGATAAATACAGGTCTGCTTGCTTGAAAAATTGGTAATGTTTCCCTCATGGTTTCCATCTTCATTAAGGGAATGCATTGCTGACAGTCGTAGCCGTAGGCATTCCCAAAACCACCCATACTGCTTCAGCCTAAAACTTCTGCCTGTCCCTGTCATATCAAATTATGCCAAACAGACTGAGAGTTTTATGAATTAGAATGAGTCAATCTGGATCAGTGAAATATGCTTAGCATGCAGAGATGCCATGTTTGATAAGTCCTCTGACTCTGTTAGCTCTGAGGTGCTGTGTAATTGGGGGCGTCTCTGACTAAAACCCGTCCTTGGATCACAGGAGGCGCTCTGCGGTGGATTAAAACTCATAGCTATCCTGCTGTCTACCTGATTTTGGAGGTAATTGATGTGAATTAGCGCTAAAGGGACAGTAGGCTATTAATATTAGCAGTTGATTTCTTGAGGGAAAAGGTGCAGTGACTTGAGCCAGTTATGTCGCTTTCACATAGAATTTTAAATAGCTTATTCAGTAGCTGAGAATGGATAAACATTTTTATGGGGTCTACTTTTTTTTACAGTGTCCATGTTTCATATGTTACATGTACTTACTATAGTTATAACAGTAAATCATGCATCATTACAAGCTATACTTACCCTAAACCAAACCCTAACCCTATTTATAAAATAAATACACATTGCTTATTAATATTATTCAGTTCTTAAACGTATAATTACTCTGTAACAAGGGCATCTTAATATAAGTGTAACTGAATATTTTTATGAACCCCTGTAAAATGTTGGAATCACAGGTTAATGGGCTGTCCTTTTGAAATATCGCAAGTCATGCCAAATTTGTCCCGAAGAAATGAAGTTTGGTAGAATGCGGAATGGACATTCTCAAATATGCAAATTTGTTCTGTTCTTCTCTGCCTTTGATTTTGCTTCTTGTCATTCAAAGACATGGACACATGCACTGTCCTCTGTGGCATTGGGATTGGCTGGGATCATGAGCCAAAACAATAGCTTCAAGACATCTAAGAGTTTGGCCAATGAGTACACATACACACACACACACACACACACACACACACACACACACACACACACACACACACACACACACACACACACACACACGCGCACACAGCCACTGGGTTAACTCCATAACAACTCATGGCCTAGAGTGATGGGTCAGCACACAGAAAACCAGTTCAAGGACAGCGTTCGAACAGAGATCTCCTAAACCTGCTCGGCTCTCTGTGCGCATACAGAATGCCTGTGCTGGGGTTTGGAAATAAAGTAGCAAGCGTGACTTTCACACTGATGAGGCCAAACCTTCATGTTGTAAATGGAATTTTGCTGATGCGTTTGGTCTTCTATTTACAAAATATTCCTAATGTAAACTGATAGAAGATCAACTTCAAGGACATGTTGCATAAATCAAACTGCAGAGCACATTTAATACTCACTCTCACACTGTAGCCAGACAGGTTTGCTAAAACCAAGGGTAACACAATATCTTGAGCATTTGTTTAACAGTAACAGCATAGTGTATATACTCTCACACAAAGGTCCACTTTATAGCATCAACGCGTTTTATATCCAGCTGGATTACATTTACACTTTGCATTCCAATGGTTATCCAATATGATAGGTCCAGCCCACTAATTTCCTGTCATTCATTTAATTTAAAATAATTTACAGAAAATTCCAAATTCTTTGACTGATTAAAAATAGGTTATCTATGGTATTTCCTTAATTTAGAAATATTCTCACAGGGATCAACTATAACAAACTTTTCTTTTTCTCTTGGCCCGGTCAGGACAATATTTCAGCTTTCAGCTATATTTCACACATACTTTTAATCATGACATATTACATTTATTTACAAAGAATGTTGCTGGAATAATAACTGGAAATGGTACAGTTATTATACTTAAAAAAGATATCAGTCCCAAAAGTATATGTGAAAGAGGATAAAAATAATTTATATATATCGTCGGCAGCCGTCCGTCTCGGGAGACGATGGTGTAGCTCGGGTCTATCTGCACCGCCGGGAATGGCTGTGCAGACCAATTCTAGAGTGGCAGTCCTTGCTGCACTGGGCGCAAGAGAAGGGGGATGGCTGGTCAGGCTGCTGTTGCCACTGCTTCCGCCTAGCTCTCTTTGCCACGGCAGTGTCGTTTCGTGCCGCTTCTGCTTTGATTATTACCTGCCGGACTGCTTGTCGCCAAGCGGGGCGATCATCAGCCAGTCTCTCCCATGCGCTGGGGGCAATGCCGCATTGCTTCAAGTCCTTTTTGCAGACATCTTTGAAGCGCAATTTGGGGTGCCCTGTGGTTCTGGTGCCTTCAGCCAGCTCGCCGTAGAGGAGGTCTTTGGGGATGCGGCCTGCGTCCATCCTCCTGACATGCCCAAGCCACCGCAGCCGTCTTTCGCTGAGCGTTGCATACAAACTGCTCATGTTGGCTCGTTCCAGCACCTCGGTGTTGGGGATCTTGTCCTGCCACTTGATATGCAGTATGCGACGCAGGCACCGCATGTGGAAGCTGTTGAGTTTCTTCTCGTGCCTTACGTAGGTGGTCCATGACTCGCTGCCATAAAGGAGCATACTGAGCACGCAGGCTTGGTACACGCGCAGTCTGGTCGTCTCAGTGAGGCTGGAGTTGTTCCACACTCGCTGATTTAACTTGGCCATGACTGCGGCTGCCTTGGCGATTCTGCTGTTGATCTCAGAGTCGATGGATAGCGAACTTGAGATCGTGGACCCAAGGTACGTGAAGTTCTCAACAACGTCAAGGCTGTACCCGTCGATGGCGGTGTTTGGAGGGGTCTCTGCTCCCTGCATCATGACGTTGGTCTTCTTCAGGCTGATGGTCAATCCAAACTCCTTGCAGGCGTGTGAGAGGCGGTGACAAGCTGCTGGAGTCCGTCTGCCGTGTGTGAAGTCAAGGCTGCGTCATCAGCGAAGAGCATCTCACGAATGAGTACCTCTGTGACTTTGGTCTTGGCACGGAGACGGGCTATGTTGTAGAGCTTGCCGTCCGACCTGGTGCGGATGTAGACACCCTCGCTGCAGTGTTTGAAGGCGTATTGGAGGAGCATGGAGAAGAAGATACCAAAGAGTGTGGGCGGAAGGACGCAGCCTTGTTTCACTCCGCTGCTGACTGGGAAGGCTTCGGATGTTGCGCCGTTGTAGCATACTGTGCTGTGCATATTCTCGTGGAAGGACGTGACCACTGCAAGCAGGTGCGGGGGGAAACCAATCTTTTGCAGCAACCTGAAGAGTCCGCTTCTGCTGACCAGATCAAACGCCTTTGTGAGGTCGATGAAGGCGATGTAGAGTGGCATGTGCTGCTCCTGACACTTCTCCTGCAGCTGGCGTAGTGAGAAGATCATGTCTACTGTTGATCGGCCATCCCTGAAGCCGCACTGGGACTCGGGGTAGACGCGGGAGGCGAGGGTCTGCAGGCGGGCCAGAGCGACGCGGGCGAACACTTTGCCTACAATGCTGAGGAGGGAGATGCCCCGGTAGTTGTTGCAGCCACTACGGTCTCCCATGTTCTTGTACAAGGTGACAATGTTAGCGTCTCGCATGTCCTGGGGGATGTAGCCCTGTTCCCAGCAGAGACAGAGGAGGTCGTGAAGTGGTTGTAGTAGGGCTGGTTTCCCGCTCTTTAGAACCTCGGGAGGGATTCCATCGCTCCCTGGCGCCTTCCTGCAGGCAACGCAGTCGATGGCTTTGCTGAGCTCGTCCATGGTTGGTGGGGTATCTAGCTCCTCCATGACTGGTAGGTCTAGGATGGCGTTGAGAGCCTATATATATATATATATATATATATATATATATATATATATATACATATATATATATGTTTTTTTTTCCTTTTTTTTCTCAAATATAACTCATAGATGTAAAATGTTGATTACTGGGTCAAAATAGCCCCAAACGCATAAGGTGTAAAAATCACTCCAGATTTAGATTTTTTTTTTATTTTATTTTTTTATATCTTCTGGGTCAAAACTGACCCGAATGCATTATTTCTTGAAAATTATTTCATAGGCCAATATTGCAAAGCATCACTGATTGTTTTGAATTTTTTTTTTGCTGATGATCATTCTTGCAATTTTGAAAAAAAACTAAAAAACTCAATCTGTGAGTTGATTAGTTGTTGCTAGATGTAGTTAGATTTGACAGCTAAATAAAATCATCAAATTTGCAGATTGTGGTTTAAAAAAGAAAAAAAAGAAAAAGATAAGCCAAATTCACAACCAAATGTTACAGAAGACCAAAGTTTCAATGCATAAAAATGCTTGTACATGATCAAAATATGGAAGCTATAGCACTGGATATAGCATTGTATAACTGACCCGAAACTCTCTCTCACTCTGACCCCGGGTCACCGGGCTACCCTTATTTCTGGGCCCTACACGGTAGAGGCCTGATTTACTTCAAGAGATGTCGAAAAAACAAGGCCTTAAAGGATACCAGTAGTGTAAAAACAAAATTTCTAAATTACTTTTTTGTTTTTATGTTACCCTAAATAAGAGCTTTTCTGTTGTGATCTGATTACCAGTGTATTCTTAGTTCCAGGAGTAAAACCCTCTTACATTTTACTGTATGCTTTCAAAGGCTGTATTCTGAAGTCCTTCACATGACCTTTCACAAAGTGCTTTAAATCAGTTCTTAAAAATGCTTATTTGCAATTTAAAATGTAAGGAAATGTGCTGAATTTCAAGTTCTAATATTACAAACTCTCTAACAGCCTGCGGTCTCAGGGTTCCTGTAAAGGGAAGGTGGGATTTTCTACCGCAGAACTGTCATCTTGCTTTGTGTTGATTGCTCTTTGTTCTGCAATGTAATGCTGGATGAGTTCCATTCTTAGGTGGCCCAATGGGGGCTCAGGCAGACAACAGGTCCAATCCAGTGCCATTGTCAGGCGGCTTAGCTGCCATTGTCTGTGCCATGGAGACTCTATGATGATCTCGTTCCGTTTTCAATAGGAGAGCTGTGACAGTCCCCAGTGCTGGGACGAACATGTCTGTATTATGAATCTGGAGTGATATGGTGTGTGTTGTGGTGTCTTGGACTTGTGTGCATGTGTGTGTAAGATTGCACCTCTTTTCTATATTTATCTTCAAAGTGTGTCACCTCTCATGTGAGCTCTAGCCCAGAACCTGGAGGGAGGGAAGAAGGGAGGGAGAAAGAGAAATATAATGAAGAGGAGGAGGGTTTAGATGAACCATGTTCATTGTGTTAGTTGGTATCTGGGACACTGCTATGCCACATCTCACCCGACCATTGTCTGCTTTCATATTGTACTCTGTATGTGTACATGTTCATGTGTGTATGTAAGTGTGCTGAGTAAAATGCTAATGAAACAGAACACATGAAGATGTTTTTGTCTGCTTTGAATTAGAGCTGCATAATTCATCGTTAAAAGATCGCACCCATGCAATCTTATTCCTAAATGACAACTGTCTATTAAACCTTTGACAAAATCACACCAGGTCATTCAATGCTGTGTTTGCGCTGCGTAAGAGAAAGAGAGCAGTTAACAGGTTTAGGTATGAAACAGCTTCACGAACAGTCTTTTCAACCACACAGTATCGTTATTTCTTTCTTACAATAATTCAGATGATCACAGAAGTACTGGGATAAATGTTTATAGTTCAGATATAAACACTGATGTTTACAGTAGCGATCAAAATAGAGCAAATCACCTTTTGAAAGTAACATGGGGCTTCAAATAATGATTGTATCAATTGTATTGGATCACACACTGTTTTCTGTGAAGCACACACATCCAAAGCGTGCGTTGTTAAGCCATTCAAGCGCGAGACGACTTGTGATGTTTTCAGTGCTGCAGGCATGTGTTACTATATTGAATCTGTGCAACTTAAAGTGACAGCAGCCTAATATTCCTGCTCCGTCTAATAACACTACTGAAAGAGCAAAAGACAAAGAGAAAATTCACTCGTTCTTGACTGAATACCTTTTGTAACTGTAACGTAGTACTTTAGAAATGGAGGCTGGATCCAAATGCAGTGTGGCTTTATTAACAAACTATAAACTCTGACAGGAACAGGTTACAAGGACTCGGAACAGGTTATAAGGAATCACCGACATTAGCATACATACATTCATGCAACAACTCACCAGGACAGGGCAGAAACACAGGGCTTAAATAATGAAGTACAAATGAGCTAACAGGATAACAAGGGGGCGTGGAGAATGAGAAACACCTGGGATTACTAATAAACAAGACAGGGAACCACTGAACATGACAAAACAAGACAGGACGCAAAACCCACATTACGACAGTAAATATATTTGAAATGTATATTTTGTTTATAAAGTGCAGTGTTATTTTACATTCGATTACAGTTTACCTGAATTCCTGAAATCTTAAAATGTTGTTTATTACAATCGTATCTTCGTTCAGTTGTGTCTTGTTGTGATTCCTATTTTTTTTATTTGTTCTTTATTAATAACTGAGTATTTACTATGGTATTTTTTTAAACCACAGGAAACATTCCTTCTGTTAGTGTTCTTTAGCCTGTTGATTTTTGTTCATGATATTCAACTACAATTAAATGTTTTTCAATAAGACTAAATGTGAACGATATCTTTTTTTACCTTATTGGAATTGAAATTAGGAATCGGAATCATTAAAATTAAAACGATACCCAAACCTAATCAACCTTCAATTGGCTGATTTATTGACCAAAATGTTGCTTATTCAAATATTTTTGTGATGATGCAAACTTTAGTGTGCAGGTCTGTGGAATTTATATTTTTGGGGTTTAAATTGCTACAAGAAAATGGAGACATCACAACAACTTAATGTACAATATGGAAATTCATTTTGAGATTGAAAAAGTGCAACTTTTAAATGACCAATATTGGCAGATTTATAAATAATACTATAAATTAAATTATATACATATATATTTTAATCATAATTTTAGTTTGATGTCAGTTTAATTACGACCATGTAAGTAGTCCTTTTTCACCAGTTCAATTCATGTGGATTTGCACACCAGTTTTAACAGTCTAGATCAGGGCAATGGTGTGTTTGAGCTGTAGTGTGTCTGTGAGTATTTGTGTGCATGAGGATTAACTGGATCCTTTGTTTTAAACCTGCCGTTTGGCCCCTATCATTCAGTCCCTGTAGTCTTTCACTCCATTAAGCTGGGCTCAACACACGCATTAGTTAGCTATCAGACAGAAAAAGAAAAAGAGAGAGGATAAGGGATACTCAAAGTCCAGCCTGCAGGCCAAATCCGGCCAGCCACCACAGTTGATTTGTATTGCTGCATACAGTATGTGTTTGTGCTAGTGGAGTTTTATTCATAAATGAATCTTGTAAGTGAATGATTCATTCTCATTCGCTAATAATGCGTACTGTATAAGATGGTGAAATGGTTGGTGTTGGATTAGCTAAACCTAACCCTCCTCTTCTCAAACTCTAGACCTAATCATGATTGTAGAATTCATATTTGTGTAATCCAAATTGTACAAAACCATTTGATTTTGCCATCTTGTTCTAGCTTTCATGAGTGTGTTTACATCGGCCCAAACTTCAAAAGCTTAACATCAAAAATGTGTAAAGAGACAACCGAAACAAACCAAAAGGTGCATCAAAGTACTAATACATTGCCATCTGATACCAAGCACTCTACAGTTCTTAGTAGGAAAGAATAACTAGTGTAAAAATCTCCCAACTGATTCTAATTGTCATAATCAAACAAGGATCTGGACAATTAAATGCATTTGAGCATCTGCTAGCACTTGTGGTTTTCCAAGATGAAGCTATCCTCAATGGACAAATATTACAGAATTGTCCATGTCTATGACAGAGACAAGGATTCCAGTCATGTTCCAATCTTTTGTCATTGTCATAGCAACACAGGTTTTATTGTTCCATTGTCATTGTGATGAGAACACGCACGCTGGTCATTGTTTCCTGTTCTCAGGAGTGAAAACATCACCTGCATCGTCTTGTTCTATTCATGTGTGAATTCCATTCTTGCCCAAGCTGTTGTGCACCTCAGAAGGTTGCAGTAAGAGCTTGTTTGTGTGTATGCAGCTCTGTAAAAATGTCTGAATTTCAATTGAAGATTGCCAAGTGATGTAAATTAAAAGCCCCAAATGTCCAAATAACCATTCTGTGCTATGGCACCTTTGTGCTTGTATAGTTAGTCTAAGTGGAGCGATTTTTCCCTCTATATGCTCTTCAGCGTTAATGAGGGCTGAGTGCCTAGTAAAGCCCTTCCATTGCTTCACATATCACACTAGAAGACAAACAATATTAATTATACAACCCATTCACATTTACCCAAACACTCCCACTGCATCTTACTGTATGTGTGTGAAACGTAATCCAAGCACAATGAGGATTCACTATCATATATCCATTCATTTATTTACATTGTCGCTTTTGTCCAAAATAGCTTTCAATCCATGCAACGTATAGAAAGGCCACTGTGAAATGTGCTTTTTCCCCTAAAATATTTTTTATAAAACAGCATAATAACTTGCCTAATCAAACTTTAACAATTTAATATTATTAAAATTCTTAGAAAACGGTCGGGTGCTTGATTGTGATTTGCTACTTGCTAGTTGGTTTTAGTGATGTTAAAGGGATAGGTCATCTAAAAATGAAAATTGTCAACATTTACTCACCATTTCTTTACTGCAGACCACAAAACAAGGTAGTTTGAGACACGTTATGCAGTTTTGGATGGAGAAAGAGGAAACTAAAATATTTTCTCAAAAATATTATATGTTAGAAGAAGAAGTCAGGGTTTGGGACGACATGAGGCTGAGTATGACAATTTACGTTTTTGTGAGCTGTGTCTTTAGAGGGAAGGTCATTTTTAGTCTAGAGCACATCTGATTGGACAAAAATCAGTCTAGAGCAGGATGAGTCATCAGTATTTTAGGTTGGTTTGCCTAGAAGAGAATGACTGTATATTTTAAATTTGTAAATCTGCTTAAGTGTACTAGAATATGTTTTCATGCATGATTGGTCAAAAAACATTATTTTTCACATATTTTATAGGGGTGCAATGGTTCATAAAATTCACGGTTCGGTTCGATATGATACAGTGGTGACACGGTTCGGAACGATTTCTATACAGCAAAAAGAGAAATTTCCTTGATTTATTTATTTATTTTATTTATTAAAGCTAACATCATAAAGTATGATTTTTTTTTACTTTGAATAATGATGGAGCTATACTTGACCCATCTTCTCGGCTGTCTTCTTAGCAGCATATAAAACAAAAACAGCTCCTTATAAAAAAATGAAATGTAATATTGTAGTAGTGATAAACAAAGGTTTATTTTATTTCAGTTTTATTTTAAGTTTGCAAGGCTCCAGATTAAGATTTTAGGGCAGCAATTTTATTCATAATGTCGAAATAATAATTCAAAAGCAAACCGATTAAAATAAATATTTGGGAGTGGAAATGGCAGCCACCTACTGGTTACAATGGTAATTTAATGTATTTTTTTATTTTTAAATAAGTGTGAGTTTAATAATAAGATCCTACATCTTGAAACTTTTAGTTTTATACAAATAATGTTTTGGTCATCACATTAAAAATAACATTTAAATATGATAACATTTTAGGTTTGAAGTGCTGTAAAAAGATGTGTGACAAATTTGAAAGCATTTTACTGTTCCTGCCAAACTTGGTGAATGTTGCTCCAATGATCTGTGGACTTAAAGTTGATTTATGGCACAATGTTTCTCCTGGTTTCCACGTCAGCGCTGTTTGATCTAATAGATCATTAATCTAATATTCTCATTTACGTAGATTCCTACCTAATTAATCTATGATTAATAACAGAGAAATCTGAATGCTTCTTTCTTGAGTTCGCAGCGATGTTATTACTTCAGTGGTGAATTCAAATGCTTTCTTTACTAGATCTCTTAGTGCTGTATAGTAACGGTGTCGCTTGATCAAAATTTGGGTCGGCAGGAAAAATGGTCCAACGAATCGTTTAATATGAATACATGTATCGTTACACAGCCCTAATATTTTACATTACAGCTCCTCTCTACCCAGTCTGGTTGAACGCATCGTTTTCAATGAAGCCCCTCCTTCTGAAATATGAAATGTGCTGTGATTGGTTAGCTGGTCCAGTGTGTTGTGATTGGCAGAGCTTGGCGTGTGTTCGGGAAATGTCACACCCCTTCACAACCGCGAACTCTACTCAGATGTGCATATTAACCAAGGCTCAATTTCAATTTCACAGAACGTTTCAGAGTGGTGTGTTTTTTGTGTGTGTGTAATTTTGGACTTTGAGCTTTGCAACCTTGCAGGTCTTTTTATACTCCAACAGCAACATTTTTAATACAGACTAACCAAAGTTAAAAAAAGTGAAAAGCATAATAGGACCTCTTTTTTTATAGGGCGCGTTTATAAAAGCTACTAGTTGAACTAAGGCCTAATCCTGGCTTATTCTAAGCCCTGCTTATGAAGCCAGACCATAATCTAGATCTTTTTTAGACGAAGGATATAACCATTCCAAGACCCCATTCTAGCAAAAATGGTTTGTTGATAAGACGTGGTTTTTTGCTAAAGCTAAGGAGCTGCAATAAGCATATGTATTTGTCTTGTTATATCAAGCCATGAAAGTAGAGCAAAGACTGCATTCATTTGCCTCCTATAGACTCTATAGACTGATGGAGAAATGCAAATGTGAGGAATAGATCTGTAAAGGGAGAGAAATCAGAGAGAATGTTACATGTTAAATGAGCTTATTATGGGATTATAATCAAGTAGATAAAGCCATTGAGACTGAAAGATGCTGCACAAATCCCTTCCACCAGCTCCTTCTTTCCTTCATTAAGTCTTATTCATATACAAATATGTAAATGCATATTTATTCTCTAACAGTCACTGTACTGTATTTGCCTTTGTTTTTGGTGTGTTTTAAGTCCATTTTATTTAGTCCACTCCATGCCTTTGTTTCTTTCTCTCCGTTGTCTTGTGTTGGTATGCAGAGTCAGTCTCTGGTGTTGCTTCCCAGTTCAAACTCTCTCTCTCTTTCACACACACACACACACACACACACACACACACACACACACACACACACACACACACACACACACACACACACACACACACACACACACACACACACACACACACACACACACACACAGCTGTGTTTTTGTGATTTGTGAGGACAGTCCATAGACGTAATGGTTTTTATACTGGACAAACTGTATATTCTATCCCCTTACACTAACCCTATCCCTAAACCTACCCATCACAGGAGACATTCTGCATTTTTACATTTTTAATAAAACACTGCTTAGTATGTTTTTAAAGCCATTTGAAATATGAGGACTCAGGAAATGTCCTCATAAATCACGTTCAAGTTGTAATACCAGTGTAATACCCTTGTCATTATACACATTTGTGTCCTCATAAATCACAAAAACAAGAGCACACACACGCACACACACACACACACACACACACACACACACACACACGCACGCACACACGCACACACACAGCGTACACACACAGCGTGAGATTAGGATCCGTGTGAAGCCGGCACAGAGGTGGAGCTCTGAGAGAATGGTTGGGATATACAGGGGATGTGGACAGCTATTAGGAGTGGGTGGAGTCTTTGGGAATGGGTGTGGCTATGTAAGCAGTGTGGAAAAAGAATAGTATTGAAAGGGAAAAATTAAAAATATGGATTTTATCTTTTAATTATTATTATTATTATTAGTGGTCGACCAATATGGATTTTTTTTTTATGGCCAATGCCAACATCTTAGACTAGAGGATGACCAATCACTGATATAAAGCTTATAGACCTATATGACATCACACTATTTCATTTAAAGATAACTAACAGTCAATAACACATGCATAATTTCTGCAATTAAATGTATACCTATTTTACATAATATTCAGTAAGTAATTACAAATTAATAATTTGAAAATTAATCAAATGGAGAATTTTTTTTTAATTTGTTTAAAAAAATGAAATCTTTAAAATAAACAGTGGGTTTTCAGTGCTGTCAAAATAACAGTCCTGCATCCATAACTTACCAGCCAAACAGAAAAAAACTTAATGGTCATTGCAGATAATAACATAAAGCTAAAAATGATAACGGCTGATAACAACAGCAATGGTGATATATCAATCAACCATTATTGTTATTATTATTATTATTATTATTAAAATAATTCATTATTTTCTCAATTCCGTTTGGTGTCACTAGTTGTGCTGAAATCACTTACAGCAGCAAGCTAAGATAAGAATGAAATTAATCCTGCATTGACTACATTTCATTGGACTTCCAGTTGAAGAGAGATGAATCTGAGAGGTATAAGGTATTTGTTCTAGGTTTGTTTGTGTAAATGATGTGGTTCCGCTTGGACGGGTATCGTCTGCGTACATGGATCTTTATTAAGCACAGGCAGCTCTGCACAACAGAGCCCCACAGACCCTACAAGACCCTACACACATTTAACAAGCACCTTTCTTGTGTACTGTGATGTGTATGCCTGTCCCGCAGATCATGATGACCTTGTTGGATATCTTGCCGTGTGGTGTAAGGCTTTGTCCAGGGTATCTACACCAATATCTGCTCCTGATAACAATTACTGCCTATATCTGCTGTAGGAGGACAACCAGAATGGAAATAAACAGGGAATAACACAATGTTCCATTTTGTTTTCTTTCTCACTGCTGAGTGAATTATAACCCCAAAAAGCCTGGAGAAGAGAATAACAGTGTTCATGTAAATGTCACATAAACGCATTACCAAAGCTCCAAGAGACAGGGCCAGTTAAAGCACTCATGGTGTCGTAGTGTGATGGAGCCGATCAGGGCAGGCATGGCCACTAATGCATTTCCTCTTTAATTGATGCAGGCTGTTACGAACAGGCAGGATGAGTGGATGTATGCTCAACAGCTCACGATAAGCTATTAATGATCTTTAGCAAACTTACTTTTCTGGCCAACTTTGTGGCCTTTCTTTCTGTTCTTCCTTTTAACCAAATATCTTACTGGGTTACTGCTGCCTTTCACAGGTCATTCACAAAATTTTTACTAGGTAGGCATCTAAATTAGAATACACAATTGATTTCTATTGTTTTTATGTAAAGCTAATCTTACTTACTAAAAACTAATATTATATATACTGTATATACATATATTGAATATCACAGTTAGGGGTGTCGCGATATACCGGTATTGATGATAACCGACGATAACTGAAACGGGAAATGTTACATTAACCTGTTCATTGCTGACACCTTTCTGTGTTTTGTTATATTTCCATCCCTTGAGGCTTTTATTCCAAAAGTGTGCTCATTCGGATAAAAACTCATGGATTATCGTATGTTTACTTCAAATATCTTTAGAGAATAATTTTTTTTGTTGTACTTAAAATAGGGCGATGTGAGCACACTAAAATGCTAAACCCTCACATCTCACATGCCCTTGCGCAGAAAGTCCACAAGTGAGACCCATAGAAGTATTAAACTTTTGATGTTCTAGGAAATCCCTAATATGGACAAAGACATCCAGCTATTGCCTTAGCTGAATACAATGCAGATAGAGACATTTTGACTGATTAAAAGAAGAGAATTAACATTGCATTGTGACATTATATGGTTTATCTGTGTTCTTCAAGCCATCTTGGTTATTTCATAAGGATAATATATATAATGCAATGCTAATCGACATAGCCTTTTGTGGCGAACAGGACGGCCGAGGGACGTGAGAGAACGGCGCGAGGCCGGTGGTGCGATTGCTAATGAGCAACACCTGTGAAGCACACCGGTCTCGCATCTCTCACGGAGGAGCGGAAGCATAAAGGAGGAGCGACGACGTTGATGATCGAGAGACCGGTGTGCTTCACAGGTGTTGCTCATTAGCAATCGCACCACCGGCCTCGCGCCGTTCTCTCACGTCCCTCGGCCGTCCTGTTCGCCACACCTTTATCACTAGAATATTATCAAATAAAACATTTCTGCCTCATTCTGTGATAAGAAGCCACATGAGTTCACAGAAGGAAGTTATTTCAATCACTTGACTGATGCTATAGCGCGATTTTGGAGTAAAATATGCTGTTATTCTCATAAATTGTATTTTGACGCAGTGCTAAGCTAAAAACAGTTAGCATTTTAGTCTCCTCTAAATGAAATCACATAGCATGGTCTTAAAACAATTCCATAAATCTCAGACTTGTATCATTGATTTAATTAATTTGTGACGATATGACAACAAGCTGCCAAATGGTTTCTTTTAAATTAGAATACAATGTTTGAAGTCCAAAGGCTTCATGAACTATGTTTTTTAATTTGGGTATACCATTTCTTGGATTTGGGTTCCAAAATGGGGATTATATCCCATTTGGTATATGTCTTTATACATTTTATCCCTAGAGTGTCGTAAGCACACAAACACTTGCGTTGGTGTCCATTTCTTGTTCATTTTGTTAGTCACACCTTACTCTGATCTCTTTTTCTTTCATCTTCCCTTCATCCCTTTTGTTTATTTGTCTCATCCTGTCCCCATCCTTCCTTTTTCCATCAAACTAATATCTTCTTTCTGTCCTCGGTTCCATCCACTTTTTTTTCTCCTGCATATCCTCCAAGCCTTGCTCTCCTGCCAAAAACGCTCAAGTGTATGTGTGTGTGTTTGTTTGTGCCATTGGAGGGCGTAACACAGTGCTGTTCATCCTTCTCCAAGTCCTTTTTGTCTGTCTTTCATCCAGACTCGCCACCTCTGTCCTCTTTCATCCGCAAACCCTCCATCTTGAGGTGGCAGTCCCACCGGTCATAGCAGGCCGAGTTCGCTGATCTGTACCTACAGTGACAGGATGATTCGTGGAAACCAAAAATCAATCATCTTAATTTCTGGATCCACTGAAGTGAACTCATGCAATCTAATGTGCACAGACTCAGGCGCAGTTAAACACACCATCGGCCCTATTGATCATGGCACCTGCTGTGTATTTGTGTTGTGTTGTGTGTGTGTAGTGCAGAGAGAAGACGTTCCATTCATGCACAACTATTCACTGTATAATCTTTTTCAGTCTTGCCTCCCAGTCCTGCCTTGTTTTCATTCCTCTCCCTCCCTCTCTGTAGTTTATATCTACAGCGATTCCAGGCTGCTTTATGACACTCAGCTGAACAATGGAGACAAGCCTTTTTCTCTTTGTCATTTGCACTCTTTTGATCCTGCTTCCTTTCTGCTGCTACGTAATTAAAACCAACAGCTTTCCATAGCTCTATGAGAGATACAGGAAAGATTATAAGAAACGGTAATACTAAATGATTCAGAACATGTGAAACTCAAAGGGGTAGTTCACACAAAAATGAAAATGATATCCTCATTTGTTTTACCTCTGTCTCTCCAAACTCAAATGACTTGCCTTGTTCTCTGTGGCTTGAAGTGGTGTTCTGAAATGAGGCAAAGTCAAAATTTTCACTTTCACCAATCTGATTGCTCACTAAAATCCTCTCACAGTCATCATGTTTTCAGACCATTTCAAGTTTGATTTTGACGTGGCATAAAGCGGTTATATCTAAGTTGGTGAGTTTGCTTACATTAGTCTTCGCATTAACGCCATAATTTTGTTCATTCAGACTGATTCACAAAGGTGGAATGCACAAACACAAGAGGGGGGATTTATCGCACAATCCAATCATATCCAATCATAGTGCGATGGAAGCATTGCCTCCTCTCATATGACTTTGCCCCATTCATTCTCAATTACCCACCAACCAAACCCACTGCATGTTTAGGGGTTTGTTAAAACTAGGACAGGGTATCGAGTTCGATACTTTTTAGGCACCGGACGACTTTTTAGGCACCGACCGACCATTGAGTATCAAATAATTTCTTGTCGTTCGATACCTAAGGAGTTAAAAACACTAGTTTACACTCAGAGTTTCGCTCAGAGATGTGGCTGAAGAAGCACTTGAGAGTTCATGGAATAAGCTTAAGAGCAGAAAGTTGCTCCATCTTCGACTGCAAGAAGAACTGGAGCGTGTCACAAATGAACCGAAACTCAGCATATATAGGCTACTTGCATCATAGACATGAGAAAAAGACATCTACTGTAGAAAGTTCGAAATGTCTACTTATAAAACGAACCAATTCAAATTGAAAACAAATACTCTCTGATTACTTAATCCAAATGAAAGATACATTTCTCTCTATAGGCGCACACGTGTTCACTATACTGCGGAGATGACGAGTCAGAAACGTCAACTTCATCTTTGCAGCCAACACTGACTCAGAAAATACTAGTTTATTAATAAACACTTAAAATGTATCCTTGCTATTTTTTCCAGACACATTCAGAACCCTCTACTTTACATTCAGCACCCCAGGCTACTTTTGCCAGCGCATGGCATATATTCTGCCCTCAGTGGCCTATATGAGTCTGTAAAAAAACGTGAACAAAACAAACTGAAAAAAAAAAAAAAAAAAAAAATTTTTTAGGTAATATGTAATGTAACCGATTTCATAAAATTGGTTATAAAATCAGGAACCGGTATAGAAATCAAGGTATCGGTATTGAAATTTTTGGAACAATACCCAGCCCAAGTTACAGCTCAAATGGCTCAAGGGAGGCAAGGGAGACATGGACTCCAACTGTAACTTTACCCATTGGTGTCGCTGTTGAACAGTGTTAAGTGATTCATGCACATTTTGTCATATTTGCTATTCCATATTTTTGCAATATGGATTATTTTCTCATCCAATTTTTAAAAAAATTAATAAAAGACAAAATCAAATTCAAGGCAGACATTAAACATACTGCAAAGTTCCCTTTTGCCCAATAAGAATCTACTGGCTTATGGTCTTTGTATCCTTACCACACGACAAGCTCTCTGCTGAGATTGCCATAGTTAAATCAAGCTGTTGTGTGCTCTGACACCTCTGATTTCAACCAGTAGGGAGTCCAGGGTCCGTCACGGGTTAGCAGGCTGGTGAAGTTCCTCTGAAGCCTCCCCAATCGATTTCTTTCCTACCAGAAACCCTGGTGGCAAAAAAAATCTATCCCACATAACATCAAATAGCTCTCAGACCAGGCGTATGTCCTCTGGCGTATGTCCTCTGGCTTTCTCCCTGCTGCTGTTGGGAGCTGACAAAGGCCACTCAAGTCATTTCCAGAGCTGGCGTTTGGCATGTCGTCCCTGGGAGTGTGATTGTGGGTCCTGCGGACTGTGTGAGCTGCTAAAAGCTCTTAATAACAACACCGGCCACTTCAACACTTCTCAGAAGACACAAGCGGAACCGTGACCTTTAGTCTAGTCAAATCACAGCACTGCAAAAAGCACTTTTACTCGGAGTACTTCCTTTAACAAATAAAGGCAAATTCAGCTTCTCCTCAGTGTTGAAGAAGCTACTTGGAAACTGTTGATTTCCAAGGTACAAAGTTTACATAACTTTCGCATAACTCATACTCATACAAATCTTAAATGTTTATATGTGGAATGGATGGATTGATGGATAGAACTTTGATTATTGCTTCAGTTTTGCAAACAAAAAGGTATATTTCTCAGTAGTTTAGCAATAAATGAAACGACTCACACAGAAGTCACTTTTCAAACCAAACTGCCTTCTGTCAACATACCGAATCCGCATGACCAACTTAAATATATAACACCCTCACGTGAAACTCCTGATTGTGCACATTCCTATTGAAATGACTAGATTTTACACCTTGATTAGAGAGCCTTTAATGCAAAGCTACACTCGGTGTGTTCAAAATCATAAACTATCTGAGTAAGTACTATATTTAAATTTACTTCACCTTATGTAGCCCCGCCCCCTTTTCAGCGCTGCGCTCGTTGTCTTTTGACTTCCGGTCTGTATTTTTACATTGATCTTGCGTATTTATGAATGAACGGCTCGTTTTAAAATCTTCCCGGTCTACTGACATTTGTTAAGACATCTGCTCTAAACATTAAAATCCACATGAGAACTTTAGTTAACTTTACAATAAGTAAATCCACTTCACCAGCTAATTACTCCTCCAGAGTCAGTTATGTCGCTTCACTGCCATTCATAAATCCTCTCCCGTGGCCTCATGGGATAGTAAAGTGTCCTTCGAATGCGCACTTCAGAATCTTAGACCAGGCCCGGCACCACGAGGGGGCAAAAGGGGGCATTGCCCTCTCAGATCTGATTTGTGCGTCATGTGTGTGTCATGTGACGTGACAAATATGATGCGTCGCCATGGAAACAGTAAGGGGGAACGTTATAAAATTCCGGCCGCCTTGAAAAAACACATTCTGGGGAGTCAGAATAATTTAAACTTAAGCGTAAAAGGGTTAATATATGCTTAATAAATGACGTTGGCTGGCTTATCTTTTTATTACGTTGTTTAAACTTTGCTGGTCAGTTTCTGGTTACCTGTGCAGTTGCATATGAACTGTTTTAGGGAGCTCTGCATTTAAAAATCTGTTGTTCCTAATCGAGTTCTCAATGTGTATGTTTCATTGATGGTTTAAAGTTAAGCCCCCTTAACAATTTCACATGCACAGGCAAATGAAGCTCTGTAATATGAATAAAATTGGTATTTAAATAAGAATCCAGCTGATCTCCTGTCAGACCCGGCTGTCTCTCCTCCCATTCATTATACAGCCTTGTCACTAGCGTCTCTCTTTCACTCCTCATCTCCCCCTTTTTCCTTTTCATCCTGCCATCCTCCAGCAAGCACCCTTTGTAGTGACAAAAAGCATGTGTGTTTGTCTATGACAGGTGTGTTAATGTGCCTCTGTTTAGCACATTGGGTGCTAATGGGAGTCTTCGCTGTGAAAGAGAGTGAGCATGACAGGGTAACCTAAAAAATCATGCGTCCAAGTTCAAGAGGTGAGACTGATCTCTAATTTGCGTCAGCTCCAGACAAACCCCACTGTAATCCCATATCAGGCTGTCAAATAGGGCAGAAGATCCAGGATTCTCTACCTGTACTCAAGGACAAGGTAAAAGTTTAGTCGAATGAATTTCCCTCAACTCTTCAAACCCAAATGGCCGGAGGTCTGTATGGATTAGCGATTTCTCTTCAAAGCTTCGGATCAAGATTTTGACTGCTAATTTACACATTTGAACACAGTGTCAAAAATGCTAGTGGTTTTGTGTGCCAGGTAATGACTACCTTTGAGACGGCCCTGCCAAGGCAAACCTTGCTCATCAATTTAGCACATCACGCAACCCTTTCCAGCAATGCTAATGTTGCTTTTTAAGGCAGTGAAAACTGAGGACGCGTTCTGCTGTGAGTTTCTTTGAGGTTGGAGTGTGGTCTTAGGAGGTCTTGATTTATTGTGTGGTTGAATTAGCGGGAGTATCTCTCTTGTAATGCTGGAACCTTGCTGGGCCATAATATTTTTCAGAGCTCTCAATCTTGTTCTATCTCTCTGTGCAGTGTACCGATCTATCGCTCAAAGTTGTTTTTGTCTCTCCTCGGTCTGCTTATTGTGTTTTATCTGTACAGAAAGCCATTGTGCTTGGCAGTGTCCGTGCTTCTCTGCTTTTTTTTTTTTTTTAGGCTGGAAAGCTGGGACCGGTCTGATGAGTAAATATGTGGTACTTAAATTATTTTTTCATCTCCGCTCTCTTCTTCAATTCAAGAGGGATGTGACCCATCAGGTCTGGGCAATTCTAAAAACTAGATGCTATTATCTACTTACCATTTTACTAGTGACCGAGTCCCAAATTAAACCGTAAAACTGCGAGCTGTCAAACAAGTCATTGTGAAAATTGTGAAAATTCACAAAAGTATAGCTGTGAAAATTAAATATGATCATGTAACATTGATTTTTTTTTTAGTGTGATTTGATTCTAAAGTTAATAAGAGCCACTTCTGCAAGATAAAGTTTAAAAGGTTATTTTGTGCTAATTAAAGATTTTTCTTTGAAGTATGTTGAAGATAATGAACACTAACATGAGATGAAGATCCATCTAGAAAACAATCCATCTAGATTTTTTTTTACTACATGAGGATACCACTATTGTTATCAATTAGCCATACAGTTAATACTGAGTAACATAATCTTTAGACACAATATTATCAATTAATTATGGCATCTATTTTTACTCCAATTTTTACATCAATGAAAATGAAGCCACAGCACAATCAACCATTGTCTGTCTCAGAGCAACACACGGTAACGACACTCCTTTATTAGTCAGTGTTTATGAATAAAAGAATGAATCAATCAAGTATCTGATTCAATGACTCACTCATAAAAACAGACACTTGTTTTGTTTCTCAATGAATCAGTGTTTTTGAATGAATCGTTGAGTGAATGAAAGTCAGTGAACTCAGTCATAAAACAATCACTTGTTTCATTCCTGAATGTGTCTGAACAAAATCTTTTGAGTGATTTAGTGACTCACTCATTTGGTTTGTTCCTCAGTGAACCACCAGTGTTTGAATAAAGTTACATTTTCAGTGATTTACTCATAAAAAACGTAACTTGTATAATTTCAAGGACTAGACAGTAGGGGCTTCTCATTTCTTATTTGTGCATCCTCGTTTCCTTTCCTCGTATCTTAGCTCCACCCCCTTAAAATGTGAGGGATGGATACACTAGTGTGTCCTCTCTCATGACTGTTCAGGAAGCATCCTTACTCCTTATTCCTTACCTAATTGCGGTGCAATTAAAGATTTGGGATGTCCTTCAAGATGGGTGATTTCGATCGTTTTCCTGGTCACGGGCTGGAGGACGGAGGATCGAGGAAACAAGGAAGCATCAATTTGAGTGTTGAGAATCACCCAGTCACAAATCCCCCCCCCCCCCCCCCCTTTTAATGCATCAGTGTGTTTCAATGAATTGTTAAGTGAATGATTAATTGACTCACTCATAAAGACAGTCAGTTGTTTCATTCCTGAATCTGTTGAGTGATTCAAGGACTCACTCATGAATCAAGACGCTTGTTTTGTTCCTGAAAAAAAAAGTTTTTGTATTAATAAATGTTTCTTTCTCAGTCTTAAATATATTATTTCTCAACAGTTGTAACCCGCAGAAAGAGTTGCTGAAAAATCCTCACCTAATACATGGACAGTCTTTCTGTAATGTCTTTCTGTAATGTGCAAACACAGACAAGCAAAGTAAGTAAAAGAAACAGTAAAAAGTCTTTGTGTTATTGGAATATGCATCAGCATTCTTGGAGCTCTGGAACTCTAAATGTGCACAAAAACGTGTTGAGTGCACCATTAATGCGGTTTTTACTAGTTCAGACATTGCTCTAGTAAAAGTTAGGACATTATATACCGTTATATACTTTTATATACAAAAGTCTAGAAACATTACTATTTTTAATGTTTTTGAAAGAAGTCTCTTATGCTCATCATGTCTGCATTTATTTGATCAAAAATACAGGAAAAAACAGTATTATTGTGAAATATGATTACAATTTAAAATACTGGCTGTCTATATATAACTTGTCTGTGATAAAAAAAAAAAAAAAATTAACCAGTACAACTGTTTCCAACATTGATAATAACTGAGTATCAATCAGTATTTTTGTATTTTTTTTATTTTTTATTTTTTTTTATGTGACACTGAAGACTGGAGTAATGGCTGAGTATATGTATATATATGTATATATATATATATATATATTATATATATATATATATATATATATATATATATATATATATATATAGCATATACATAAATATATATATATTTAAAGTATATTAAAATAGAAAACCATTATTTTATTATATATATATATAAATGTACATATATATTTTTACAAATATTTAAACTTATAAGTTTTGCAGCTGTTATCTGTATTCCGATCAGTCATTGATTGAAGGTGTCCCTGGGCAGTCTTCTCTGACCAGGTGTGTGGAAAAGCAGGTGGCACTCTGGAAATAAAGAGAGATGAGCAGTCAGCCACACCTGGCGATTTGAACCTAAACCCCCTCTGATTATGTCCATTATCCGAGTCACTGGTCCATGCTCCCATAATGCCACTCAACCAAACTATAGTCTTTTCTCTGACCTAATCCCCCCTGCCTCTCTGGGTAGTGGGAGTCAGCCTGAACTTTGATGTCTAGTGACGGAGAACAAATACCTGCTCTCCACTGAAGACAGGAGTTGATTTCTCCACCTCCGAAGGTTTACCCAGCCATCCCCGCTGCAACCTGACATTAAATACACAAGGGCTGAGGGCAAGAGGTGTTGATCTGATTTGAAATTGAGGCCTCCAGAAGCATGAGTAACAAACTGAGACAAGCCTCAATAGACTGTTTTTAGCTTTAGATGGACGCCACAAACACTTTGGCGAAGAAGCAGGATATTAACACATTTAGGAGGAAATGTTCTTCAATAATAATTCTAAGCAGAGTGCTTTTATCACATCTCTCGGTATGAATAATGATGAGCTAGATTCACTGTGTCTACGTGTGTGTTAAGCAAAAATACAATACATTCACAACTGGTTCCTTATTAAAGACTGCATGCAATTTTACTTGAGAAGGAAATTGTGGAGCATGTATCATGAGAGAAAGCTATCTATTAGCATTTGCTTGTGTCTCAATGGCTGTCACATAATTTATTGAAACATTACCAATATTTGTTACTTGCACAAAATTTTATTTAGTCCGAATACAGAAATTGTTTTGAATGGCATCAGTGGAGAAATATGCTTTTTAGAACCGGATGGTGCAGGGTGGTGTAGCAACCAGCTACAACTTGACCTCTTGATCATCTCATTTGCTCATATATAGTATGCTATTGTTCATGTGTATTTGGATGACAATTTTTTTAATAGTGTATCAATTGCAGTGTTTCTCAGAGACCTTTTAGGACCTTTTCATCTGTGAAATATATTCATCTGTCTTTGTCCATACTATGAAAATCAGTGGGACCCAAAAATCTAAGCTACAAAAAAGAAGCATCACAAAGGTAGTCTAAAATTAAGTCACTTTGACAATTGTCACCATATTTGATGTACTTTTTATATGCGTGCGTCTATCAATGTTTTGGTTTTCGTACAACATGAGTAAATGATGACAGAATATTCATTTTCGGGTCTCTTTAACTGATGACATTGAGGTCAGAGGTCAATAGTCATGTCACTTTTGTGTTTTGTATTGTTAAATAGAGTAACATCTCACATCTTAAGACTGGTTTGATGTTGTCCACATGTTTAAAACAGTCTTCTAAATTGATTATAGACCTAGAGGATTGTCTATCTTAAAGTCTTCACTCCTCAGAAGAGAATGCTTTTATGACAGAAAAATAGTAACATTATTTCAACAAATCAAAAGCACCATTAAAACCTATTTTATTTCACTTACATTCTTTTATATCATATTCAACCTCCAAGCCATGCGACTTTATATGATCTTTTCCCTTAAGAAAGATTAAACCATCTGCCGTGTTTTTCACTCCCCACTTTAGCAATGAAAATGTTCATAAAGGATCTAATGAGAGCTGTATGTTTTGTGTCAATAGTGAATTAGACCATGACAAATGAAATCAGAGTAAAAAAAGCCAGGCGGGTCGGGGTGGTGGAGCGGTTCCGCGCCTGTCAATGACAGGATGTGACACGTGTGAAACTCGTATATGTTAGCTTGACTGCAACACCTGCCACATGAAGGCTCTCAGACTGCGAAAGTAGGAATGAGCGCTGACAGTTTACATTCACATTCAGACCCACAACAATGCTGTTAATTACTTTTATGACAATTTTTTTCTGCTTTATGCAGTTCCATCAATGCACTCAATCAAAATCAATTCTGTCATTTCCCTAAAAGGTCTCCATTATTTACAGTGTTCAGGAAGCTGCTCTAGAAATGCGGCTTACAAAACTGCAAGCTTCTCATAAGGGGTAGTTCACCCAAAAATTTAAATACTGTCATCATACTGTCAGAATTTGTCTTTATTTTGTGGAAAGGAATATATATATATATATATATATATATACAGTACAGTATATTATAGTATAGTATATATGTTACAATTAAAGTCTATAGGGTTTAATGTTGTTTTGGATCCCATTGACTTTCATTGTATGGACAAATACAGTTTTTCTTATTCTTATGTCATACAGGTTTGGAATGAAAGATAGGTGAGTAAATAAACATTTTCATTTTGGGTGAACTATCCCTTCAAGCCACATTAAAGATCTACTAACACAAATTGCTAGAGTGAAGGTATTTAAAGGGGAAATACTTCTTAATGTTATTATCCAATTACTCAAAGTTTGCAAAAGGAACAATATTTATCTTTTGAAAACACAATACATTTTCCCAAATAGGGTAACTGTATCCCTGGTAAATTTAAAGAAAACAGAATGAATAAAACTAGCAAACACGCTGCATTAACTGGAACATATCAGTTTGTTTTTAACCAAATATTGAAAACACTACATAAATGAGCATGTAAAATGTTGTTCAAGGAGTATTTTGTTGATGATTCAAATGCAAAGGTGAATAATTGTTTGACCATGGCCATTGAAAGAAACACCAATTTGAATGAATCAGACTTGAGAGTAATGAATGAATTGTTGGAGAGTAGATTTGAAATGCTTGTTTGACTATTGTTTGCTCTTTCATTGTACATTTGGTTGTGGAGTTGAATTGACATTATATAATTTGGTGTTTTGTCATGCCAACCCACTAAAGCTTGTATAGTAAAAGTGACATTGTGCGTTGCAAAATTTATTTAATTTGAGTTGTTTTTTAGTTAAAATTTAGTTTTTGATGCCTTTTTTGAGGCCAGGTGTTTGTCTGCTTCCCCTCAGACTTTCTCCAGTGTTAATCCACTGCAGTCTCTCAAGTAATCCCATCAACCTGTTCTCCGCCACCGAATGAGAGCATAAATTACTTAAAGGCATTACTACTAGGGAGAGCATGGTGCTGCTTTTTATTCACACACACACACACACACACACACACACACACACACACACACACACACACACACACACACACACACACACACACACACACACACACACACACACACACACACACACACACACACACACACACACACACACACACACACACGTTCACTCTTTTTCTCTGGAAGATTAGCTTGTTTTGATTTCAACATTTGCATTTGGAGACCCATAACCATCAAGAGGAGAAATGACAAGGTGCGAGGAATCAACATTGTATGATTTCATGCTGAGCGAAGGAGGTAGTGTTTTCACACGAATCTCATAAAGAAGGATTAAAGAGATTACAGAGCAATGCCAGACTCAGCGGGACAACACAACAATCTAACCTCTATTTTTAAATTCATATCTCCTTGGAGTGAGAATGGCTTCAACATCACGGAGAGCCCTAACTTATCTCCAGCAATGGTAATGGGGAATGAGCTATTCTTTCCCACTGTTTCCATATGTCACCGGGTCAACGACCAACAAGACTGTCAACGATAAAGAAAAGGAAAAATATTTAATGACTTTAATGACATTGCATTCTATATACATAGACATTAATATGGAGTTGGTCTCCCCTTTGTAGATAACAGCTTCCTCTCTTCTGGGAAAGCTTTTCACAAGAGTTTGGAGTGTTTCTGTGGACATTTTTGCCCATTCGTCCAGTAGAGGTTTCCTAGTTTGATCTTCCACCACTGGTAAAAACCTGCTTATAATTTTATATAAAATCTGTTCTCTTTCTCTCCTCATATCACATCGCGTACTAAATCTGCCTTTGTCCACCTCCAGAATTTTGCTTGTTTACGTCCTTTCTTAAATATCAATGATGCTGAGACCCTAGTTTATGGTTTCATTACTTTCCGTCTAGACTATTGTAATTCTCTCTTTTTCGGCTTACCCACAACAACACTAAACAAGCTCCAATATATCCAGAACTCCGCAGCCATGGTCCTCACACATACCAAGAAATCCTCCCACATTACTTCTGTTTTACGCAGATTACATTGGCTACCCGTTCGTTTACATATGCATTACAAAGTGCTTCTAATCACATTCAAAGCCCTCCGTGGTCCCACCCCTCCCCTCCCCCCCACCCCACCCCCACCATTTATATGGTCAGGCACTGATTTTGGATGAGAAGGTCTGGCTCACAATCTGTGTTCGATGGGGTTGAATCCAGTCCGGTTCTTCCACACCAAACTCACCCAACTATGTCTTTATGGACCTTGCTTTGTGCACTGGGGCACAGTCATGGAATAGAAAAGGTCTTTCCCCAAACTCTTCAGACAATGTTGGAAGCTTAGCATTATTCAAAATGTCTCAGTATGCTGAAGTTGAAGATTTCCCTTCACTGGAAAGGGGCCTAGACCAACACCTGAAAAACAGCCCCATACCATTATCCCTCCTCAACAAAACTTTAAAGTCGCCACAATGCAGTCAGGCGGGTAATGTTCTCCTGGTTTCTGCCAAACCTATACTCGTCCATCAGACTGCCAAAAAAAAAAAAAAGAGTGATTCATGACTCCACAGAACATGTTTTATGCTCCAGAGCCAAGTGGCGGTGCGTTTGTGAGCTTGGCATTTTAATTGGTGATGTGAGGCTTGCATGCAGCTGCTCGGTCATGGAAACCCATTCCTTGAAGCTCCCGCCGCACAGTTTTTGTGCTGATATTAATGCCAGTGGAAATTTGAAACTCTTCAGCTATGAGATCAGCTGAGCGTTGCTCACTTTTACGCACCATGCACCTCCACACTCGGTGACCCCACTCTGTGACTCTGTGATCTTCAGCTTTGTGGCTGACCTATGGCGGTGCCACTTTTCCACTTACAGTTGACCGTGAAACATCTGGCAGTGATGAAATGTGAAACCTAATTTATTGAAAAGGTGGCATCCTATCACAGCACCACGTTTGAATTCACTGAGCACCTTAGAATGACCCATTTTTCCCAAATGTTTGTAATTGACTTGGTGCTAGATTTTATGCACCTGTGGTAATGGGTCTGATTAAAACACCTGAATTCAAGAATTTAGAGGTTTGTCTCAATACTTTTGTCCATATAATGTAGGTGTGTTCAAAAATGTATTATTTGCATGAATTAATAGAATATTTTTGAATGAATTAATAGATAAGCATCGCATCATTGATCCCACTGGTTCTACATGATCTTCAGAGTCGGTGTTAGTTCTGACTCAACTGTAATCAACCTGTAAATTAATCTGTTCTCACGCAATAGCCTTTTGCGTGAGATTCATTGAATGAATCACTCTGTGTTGACAGATTGATATACCTCTAGTCCTGCATCTCTTCTCCTATTAGTCTATTTTGCAGTTTATCTGATAGACAAGGTGCTGGAACAGCGTTACTCAGCTTTGGAGTTAGTTTGTTGAGTTTGAAGAGGAAACTTCGTGCCACCAGTGAGTGCTTGATGCGTGATGCTAATGAGTGCTGTTTCAATGAGTTGTGCCTTCAGGCCTGGGGAAGCTTGGAGAGCATGCTGAGCTGTCAGACTACTTGTTTTGAAAGCCAAGAAAACACAATTCATTCTCTTTTCTCTCCAGATCATGCCTGTCACATATACAGTATGTTTACAGAGCAATCACCTGGCGGCACTTCTCCCAATGTTCTTTTCAGCATTTCGTCCTGTTGACTCTTAATGTAAAAGCGGCATGCTATTTTGAGCTATTTCTTTTTCCTTTAGTTCACACTGCCTGGTATAATTCTGTTCAGCTGTGCTCATTTGATTAAAAAGTGTTGTTCAGTGGCCACCCTAATAAGACAAATAGTTATATTCCAGAAACATCAAATCCCTCTTGGCGGAGGGGCAATTCGTTTTGTAATTAGAGGTTTAAAATGCGAGCTGGCGAAATCAATGTCATTAAGAAAATGATTGCTGTGACAGGGTGACATAACCGATTGAGGGAGTTTAACCCCTTTTCTCCAGTACAACTGTGTTTGTGTGTGAGAGTGTTTGTTATATTTCTTGAAAATGCATGCAACTTATGCTATTTTGTTATACAATCCAAATACATTGCATTTTTACATTTAAATTTTTTATTTCAATTTTATCTCACATAAAATGCTGTTCTTTTGAACTTTATCTTCATCAAAGAATCTTGAAAAAAGTATTGCAGTTTCCACAAAAATAAAAAGCAGCACAACAGATTTCAAGAATAATAAAAAGCACCAAATCAGAATATTGGAACGATTTCTGAAGGATCATGTGACACTGAAGACTGGAGCAATGATGCTGAAAATTCAGCTTTTCCCTTTACAGGATTAAATTACATTGTAAAATGTATTAAAAGACAAAGCAGTTATTTTAATTTGCAATAATATTTCAATTTTTTTCTGTAATTTTACTGTATTTTTGATCAAATAAATGCAGCCTTGGTGAGCATAAGAGACATATTTCTTTCAAAAACATAAAATGTATTGGTAACACTTTACAATAAGGTTCATTGGTTAACATTACTTAACTACATTAATTAACATGAACTAATAACAAATTGCTCGTATACAGCATTTATTAATCTTTGTTAATGTTAATTTCAACATTTACTAATACTGTGAACTAACATGAACTAACATTGAACAGCTGTATTTTTATTAACTAACTTTAACAAAGATGAACAAAAACAGTAACAAGTGGATTGCTCATAGTTAGTTCATGTTAGTAACTAATGTTAACAAATTAACCTTGAACCAAAAAATCTTTCTGGTCATAAACTTTTGAATGGTAGGGTATTTATTATTTTCACAATTGCAGCACACACAGACAGCACATGAAAACAATGTTATCAGAGCATGCATTTCAGAGTGAATTTCCCACAACCCTTAATTCCCTTTCCTAAAAATATATTGATATTATTTGAATGAATGGATTACAGTAAAAGCACAAATTAATTAGCAAAAACATTTAACTGAAAACGCGTTTTAAAATAAAAAGGTGAGACAAAGAAATAGGCAGATGTTAGAGAAAAAGAAGAAAGGGGAGAGACTGCAGCTATTTGTAAGCCATCCTGCCAAGTAATGATTCAGACCGCTCCTTCTGAGCCTTGGATCCACATTGACTGGTCATCTTAAATCAAGACCTTGTGCTTTGCTTGAATTGTGTGCTGCCTTTGCAACCTTGCCCTGGAGGAAATCAAACCAGCTCAAAACCCCCCTTCCCTTCGTGCTATCATCCCCCGGACCAATTCCCTCACGCAAATTATTGACAGCTAAAAATAATGGATTGCTTCACCTCTAAGCCTATCAGACGGTGACCGAGTCTGTCGGGCCAGTGATGTGACGTATTTACACCCTGGCTCCATGCTGCAACGAACGCTGACCCTGCGTTGGGCGCCATGTTCTTTAAACGCTCACACTAAATCAATGACACGTGACACAGCAAGGCTATGGTTGCATAAGAGCACGGTGGCAGAAATATGATATTAAAACACTAGGGAGGAATGTTCATAGAATTCCAAAGTAGAGGCATTGACTGTGAGTTTCTCGGAAGCTAGAGTACACATCTCCATTGGTCGGTGGGAATCTGATAAATGGTGATTGTGAATATAATTTATGTTCTGTAAAGTTAATTAAACAGAGGATTTATAATAAAGCCACAATATGCTGTACATGTTAAGATTCAATACTAGTCAAACATATTTGCATATGAATATTGTTGTTCAATTGCAGGATGTTTCAATGAGTGTAATGGAAGCAAAATGGATAATACTCAAGGCGCAGATTTGTTCCAGTAAAAAGACAATAGTTCTATTAGTGGAGAAGATCTTTCTGGCATATGCTGAGGCTGTTTCATTTGTGGCATTGTGTGGGAGCAGAAGGCACAGATGTGTCGTGATGGGAGCGCGGTAAAGCAGTAGATGTGTGGGTAATTTGTCTATGATGAGTGAAATGTGACAGACAGACTGGTGTGAGGGTTCACTCTCCTGCCTGGCACTTGGATGGTACAGTGGGTGACTGTGACTTGCTTAAAATGGTAAGAAACCAAACTGCTGCTATGCAGAGAGCATTGGGCACTCAGGTGAGCATATCAGACTGTTTAGACTATATCTCCGTATAATTGTCGAATCAAAAATAATTTAAATCTTTAATACCATGTGTTTTAAAAATGAAGGCAAGGAAGGGACCCTTCATCTAAAAACATTTACATTTTATAGTTTTTCTTCCTGTAAATGGCCACTCAGTGTGAGAATATTTCTAGATCCAAAGACTTGTTTTGATCTCAAGCATCTAATTTGGAGCCAAGTTGTGTTTGTCTTTTTTTTATTATCATTATTTTTTAAGTGTGAATCGAGTCTCCATTTCTAGGACTATGCATTATGTAAACATACTCTAACTATACATACTGTACCTCTCTCGCTCCTTCTCAACCTTCATTTCTGCAAACATTGGTCATTCAGAAATCATGACAAACATGATCATATGATACGACCACTATATTTACCTAGCAGTGTTCAACATTCACAATTCACTTTCTTTCATCTAACTGCTGGCATTGTATTCACGGACATTTATTTAACGAGAAGACAGTCAGCAGTCGTGTCTCATGCTTTTGCTTCACACCGTCTGCTGACTCAGAGTTTCATCTCTCCTCATTTACGGCTAAATTATCAAGTCTTTTGACTATAGGGGTAACAAGCAGTGTGTGTTTGAGATTTTGTCAGTCTAAATGATCAGTTTGGCTCAACTGTTGGAAGTTTGAAATGAGACAGCCACCCTGAGTTTATAGAATCATCATCCGCTAATGTTCTGGTTCCTCATTATACAGACACAGATGGAGCCACTTAATTTATGTTCCAACTGGTTTTCCATTCAGAGCTGGAGATGTAATATAAAGATTAGGATCAGCCGAAGCCCAGCTTTAACACTGTTTGCTCTTATAACACCTCCAAATGTGCACACGTGCACAAAAATAAAATACGAAAAAGTGATCAGTATAATGTCTTGTTTTCCAATAAAAAAAAAATGTTTAGGATCCAATTCTCACTATTGGCTGGTTGCTTATTAGCATGCATATTACTGGGACGTTGGCTGTTTATTAATGCACATAATAATACCTTATTCTGCATGAACATATTCTACATCCCTTAATCCTATATGCAAAACCTAAACTTAACAACTACCTTACTAACTATTAATAAGCCGTAATTAGGAGTTTATTAGGAAAAAGTCGTATTTAATAGTTAGTTAATAGTGAGAATTGGACCATAAACTAAAGTGTGACCAAAATATATGTAAGTATCATTTCAATTTATTTAGAATATTTAAAATAAGGAAAATAAATGTGTCAAATATTTTCTTATCTGTATCATGGATGTGAGAACTTGTCATTGACTACTTAAAACAATAAAAAAAGCCCTAGTTGCCAGCACAGTAAGAAAAATACTCAACTCAAGTTAACTAAAGATTTATTCTCATAGAACAAGTCATTTTAACTGATACAATATTCCTTCCCCAGCCTGCTTTCATTGAGTCAACTGCGTTCAATAAATGTGATTGAAAACATAATATTATTTATCATGAATGCAACAGAATCAACTGATTAATTCCATGAATCCAGTATTAGATTAAATAAGGATTCTTAAACATTTGGATGTCTGTAAAGTTCCTGATCCGTAAATAATTTAAAGGTACCCTAGAATGTGAAATTGAATTTATTTTGGCATAGTTAAATAACAAGAGTGCAGTACATGTACATGACATACAGTGAGTCTCAAACACCATTGTTTTCTCCTTCTTATTTAAATCTCGTTTTTGAAAAATACTCCTGAAAAATAGTCAAATCTCCACATAACACCGACTGTGACGCAACAGTCGGGATCATTAATATGTACACCTCCAAACATTTGCATACGCCAGCCCATGTTCAACGCCAGACGGAACTGCAAAGCCGAAGCACAGCAGTTGCTCAGTGTTTGGATGTACACATGAACACAAAAGCATTCTTTAGTTTCTTCATCCGAGCCTATGAAGAAACAATGGCTTAATTTTATTTTTTCTGGAAATGCACCGACACAACTTCCCAAAGTTGTGTATGGTCCAAACGTTTCACCGACGACTGTTTCCTCAACTTGGGCCAATACAGAGCTGGCCTCGATGAACGTCTGAAAATAAATCATCGAGCCACCAAGCAACAATTTCTGATGTGTAATTGTTCAAGTTCAGACAGGTAATCTTTCTCTCAAAATCGTTCAATGCTGTTTATGCATCAGTACGTCAAGCCAGCGACTAAAATATGGACATTGTTTCTTTTAGTAGGATGAAAAAAACCTTATTTAAATTGTGAATAAATTATATACGGAAAGCGATCAAAGAACAATCTTAGTCGTTATGAAATCAATGACGCACGTTACACTGCACAACGAAGCTCTTACTGCATGTATATCATCGTGTTTGCATTGGTGAAAGCATTATAGAGAGTGCATAAACTGCGTTGCAATGATAAGAACTTCATTCTCGCGATCAACAGACTGTCATCTGCTTGCTCAAAGCTCATCACGGCAACATTTTATGTGATGGGAATATATCTAAATACTTCTCACGATTCGTTAATCTCGATAGCTGTAATGGTAAAAACGTATAATAGCTGTAGTAAAAGTATTCGAGAGAGTTTCACGTGTAATACATAGCCATTTCATATGCAAGCATGTCAGCCAATCACAGCAGTGGCTGGTTACACTGAATCCCACAGCAGACACGCCCCTTCAAACAGAGCGTTCAAATCAGAGGCTAAAATCAGGCTAGGAAAAATGCCTTTTATTTCTAAATTATGACTATTTTTGATCTAAAAACATACTAACATTATAAGGGCAACCCAGGAAACATTATAAAATAATAAAATAACCCCATTCTAGGGCACCTTTAAATGTTGAGATGATTCAATATCATACATTTCATTGTCTATGAAAGTGATTTTACGTGTGGTAGAACCACAGTTTACGTACAAATACATACTCATGAGATCATGTTGGCTTCTCAAATAAATCTTTCGAGGATGTTTAAGTGACAAAAAAATACTGACTAAGAGAATGATTTCATGCCCTACACATTGCTTGATGACTTCCTGCTTATTAATCTCAATCAGCATGTGTACCCCAATGCATAGTATATTGTATTGTTCTCCTGGTGTACATTCTGCTGATTCCCAGCAGAAATAAATGAGACCTCCAGTAGGACGTTTAATACTCTTAGCAGAGCAGCGGCACTGTTGGACAGGCCTGATACTGCGGTACTGAAGAGCCCACGGCCACGGCCAGGACCTCCACGCTGGAGCAGAATGTTAATTAAGAGAGTAGGAGGATGGATCACGCTGGCTAATTAGAGCGAGTAGATGCAGAGGGAGAAAGAGAAAGAGAGAAGCGCAGAAGAGTGTCCTTAACTGAAGGGTGTAAGTCTGGGGAGTAATTAGGATAGGCAACAGATCAGAGAGGGAGAGAAAGAAATACAAAGCATGCCACCATCCACTCTTGGTGTCCCGCCACCGTTTAAACAATATCTGCAGGCCTCATCCTATATTGCAAATGTCATTGGGCAAATTAGAAATATCAATAGTAATACGCCACAGTGTTTAAGCAGAACTTCCTTATGGAGAAAGGCCACCTCGGGCCAGGCCTGGCTGCCCACATATATGGCTTATTAATTGGATATTGATTGGTTGGATTCCACAGCATAGGAATCTACTAATGCATGATGACGCCTGCAAATGGTCCATTCGCTGCTCTCTGGTGTTTGAGGGCTTTAGCAGGCATGTTGTGCTGGTATTGATGATTGAATTAGACAGATTAATATATCTAGATTATAGTGGGTCGTATATAATGGCCTTGTAGGGGTAAAGAGCACACAAGGTGAAACGGGATCTTCCCCAGTGTGGTCTGGTGAATGCCTTTTATATGATGTGAGCTTTAACCTCTGTTTATCCTTCATTAATGTGTTCAGTTGTGGGTCTCTTTGTGTGTTTTGTCTGCACTGATTGTATGATGCGTATTGCGTACAAAAATAGAAAGTCCTGGCTGAAATGCCTGTTCCAATATGACTGGAGGGAAAAAAAGATTGTGTCAATATTATGTTCTATTATATATTTTGTAATATTCCTTTAACAAACAAGAGCCAGTTCCTTAATGAAATCATCAACCAGGAAGTGACATCATTTTGGTGAGAAAACAGCAGCATAAACCTCAGCTAGTGTTAGATAAATGCATTAATGCTTTATGGTATTAGTTAGTGTATCTTGGTGGTGATAAAGCTAATTCTCAATCCCTCACTAAGCAACGGCTAACTTTAGCTCCGCATTTCCATCCTGTTAATTGTATTAGCATAGTACATATGGCCTTTAAACTCAAACTCAAACTTAAACTCAAGCGTATTCCGTTTTTTTTAAAGTTAGCATAACAAACCCTGTTGCGAATTCAGCTCACATCCCAGCATTCCTATCTGCATGAGTGAGAGTGTTTACACGTTAGCATCGGGCCAAAGGGAAGCTTTAGCCGACAGCAGATTGTTTCTTCTTTATCTGGCAGGTCTAATCCAGTGTGTGCGTGTGTGTCGGTGTTTGTATGTGTGTGTTGTGTGTTGACTCTCCATTAAGCCGGTCCAGAACTGTTTGCTTTGTTTATCAGGTAGCTACAGGCTCGACTCAATAGACACGCAGCGTTCTGTCACTCTTACCCACAGTGACAATCCAAGAGACAACCGTCTCTCAAACAGTAACACAAAGCCCAAAACATAACTGGAACTGGGGTTTTTCTTTACTCACAAACACTTATATCAAAGGCCTAACCACATTGGCCCCCAGAAATACCTGATGCTGTTAGCGCTGGTGCTTTATTTTGCTAATACTGTCTGTCTGAGGTCTGTACAAGTAGGTAAACTGCCCTCGGGGTTCGATGCTGTCAGCGGTGCAGAGGTTGACGGGATTGTTCTGTCAGAGGAGTCATAGAGCACATCAAGCTCATTCTTCAGCTCTCTATTACCTCCGAGGTAACCCGTTTACTCCCGAACCACCTCCTCTCTCTCCAGTGCCGCCCCATTCTCCATCTTCAGGACGCCACATCACAGCCGCAAACATGATTCCGCCTCTATGGAGTCATTTTTAACGCTCCCTTAGTGTCTCTTTTTGTCATCTTCTTTCTTATCCTTATTCTGGCACGCAGATGCACGTATATTTTCCCACCGGCGAGCCGCAGTACGCACCGATATGAGCTAATAAAACTTATCCTATCAAACTTCATGTTCTTCCAAATCACTGCCAGAGGTTTCACTCTAAACCAATTAAAGGAGGATCTATATACCGGTGTCTTCTTTTTATTGCCATCTCCACAAAATGCCTGTTCTACGCTTTTCATTTGAAAAGTGTGGCAGGGAAAAGCAATTCCTTTTTCCTTTTATCTCTTGCCTCTGTCAGCCTAAGTGGAGTTGACACTCGAGTACATGCTGCAAGAGAGGCCAAGAAGAGCGTTTTAGCACTGAGGAGCTTCTGCTTAAGTGTATGTAGGCGCGCTACCTAGAGATTAGCCTTCACTTCAGAGATGCTGACATGGCAAAAGTAACAAATAAGATGTTTGCCTTCGCAGCGCATTTGTTTTGGGTGCGTGTCTGGGATATGTTCAAGGATATTGCTGGATCAGATTTTTGCATCTCGTTTTTGTCTGTGAGAATCAGTGTGTTTAGCAATATATATTGAAAAATATTATCACAATTTAAAATAGCGGTTTTCGATTGAAATACATTTTAAAATGTAATTTATTTCTGTGATACAAAGCTGAATTTTCAGCATCATTACTCCAGTCTCCAGTGTCACATGCTCCAGTGTCACACACATCCTTCAGAAATCATTCTAATATGCTAAATTGCTGCTTATTATCATCAATGTTTAAAACGGTTGTGCTGCTTAATAATTTTGTGGATGATGTAATTTTTTTCCCTTCCATTTTAATGAGTAAAAGATTCAAAAGTAGAATTTTTAAGTGTCTTTACTACCACTTTTTAACAATTTAATGCAAGCATTATTGATAAAAGCACCTTGATAAAAGCATTATTTTTTTTAAATGTGTAGTTTAAAAATAGAGAGTTCTAGTATACATCTGCACATCATATAACATTAAGATCAATGAAGCATGAAGCTAAAAGTCCATTACAAATCTTAAAACATTTTTGCTGAATAAATTAATTAAATTGACATGGTGACATACAAAATAGTGTAAAATATACTATTTATTCTTGATTTAATTTAAAAAAAAAAAATCAGCCCACCCAATAATTGCTTTAATCGATTAAAATGATAAAATGGGAGTGGGAAATACATTTATACCACACTACATTTCCCATCACACCTGTTTGAGCATTAGCCTACATGCTCCTACTTTGCTCTTGATTTTGTATTTGTGTTAAAAATGTCCAAAATGACAAAGGAGAGAAGAAATATAACAATGTCAAAGCAAAATCACATAGTGAAAGGGTAGTCACACTTTTCTTTCTATTGACTTCCATCCATATGACAATTCATATGACTTTTCAAATTAGGAACTTCCCATCTGTGATCAACAGTATAAACACACTCTCTTTATCAGGTCAGATTTGTCCCGATAAAGATAGTCTGAAATCTATGTCTTGATGAAAATCTCAAAATATTTGTTGGAGATTTAGGGTGTTTAAATTATCATTAGCTAAGCACAATAGAAGTCAATGGAATGTTCTCAAGTGTGTGTGTGTGTGTGTGTGTGTGTGTGTGTGTGTGTGCGTGTGTGTGTGCGTGTGCACGCACATGCCAGTGTTCCAGTTTAACCTTCTGAATTTGAGGGAAGTGGTCATAAATATACAGTAGCATCTGTCCAATATCAGTCCTGTCCTGCCAGGTATGGGTATCAGCCTGTTCCCTCAGACAACCTCTGATCTACCCCAGCAGAGAGACACTTCCCAATAACCAGCACAGATGGATTTGCATATGTATAAATCTTAAAGTATGGGAATGCTTCTGTTTAGAAAACCACACCATATGGTGAGAATTTCATATTACACTTCAAATCTTATCCTATTTTATGCAATTAAAAGGGTTTTGTAGTGTTTTTCTATGTACAATGTCATGAATATTTAGATTTTCTCCGCTTCATAGAACCATAGTTCAGCCCCACTTGCTGTCACTTCTAAACAGGAAGTGACACTTGAGGACATGGTTATGGATGGTGCCTATAGCCTAGCTTCAGTGGGCAAGTGATAGAGAGAGTGAATCAGTATGTCAGTGTCAGAGGACGCTATGGTGACAAGCACACTACAGATGAACGGTTGTGCTGTTCATAACTGCTGTCAGAAGTTTGAACTAAGTTCATTAATTTCTCAGTAGGACTTCAAGTACAGGCGCTTTTTTTGTGTGATGCATGTCAAAGTGTCACCCGATGTCTCTATCGGAGTTAAGAGTAAACAGGAATGCAAATATTTATAGCGATCTCTAAACCGCTTTGTTTGGCCCTCTGAAAACGAACTACTTACCACTGTGAAACGTTCCGCTCAAGTCGTACTTGCATAGTTGGCTCTGATCAATTGGCTTGATCATCCGCATTTTCAGAATCCGACTCAGGCTCGAAGTTAGACGGTAAAACATACAACAATATTATTAACTGTGTGTTTACAATTGCTTTACACCTTGGAAGCTGAAGCTCAAGATAATGGTAAGCGGCGTTACATTTCCGACACAGGGTTGAGGTGTTTGGGCAATCAAAACACACTGGGTCAGCTGGCCAACCAGAGCACTTTGAGCTTTTCAGAAAGAGGGGCTTTGTAGAAATCAGTGTGTTTCAGACAGACTGGGAATAGAGCTGCAATGTACCGTATTTGAGAGTGTTTCTTTGAGCATTAAAGCATGTCAACCTATTTTATTACATATGATAAACTAAATAATGAACTTTTAGAATAGCATCATATGACCCCATTAATATGTTAATTAATATATATATTTTTTATTTTTTTGGGGGGGTGTATAGTTTGCTTTTTGCAGCATATCATTTAAGATTATATAAATACAAAAATATTGCAACATTATTTCACTGTTTAGGTGAAAACTTGGTGACCCTGTATGGTTTGATTTTCATATTAAAATGCCACTACCAGTGTTAAAATCAAAACTACACTCTTGCCAGAAAGACCTGGCGTAACCTGCAATTGATACTTTAACTATTTCTACTTGATTTAACCCATGAAAAATAGTTTTGTTGGCATAAATGTTTTTAGATTGATTCAGTGATGTTAAATAATATGTTTTACTTATAATAAAGCCAGATAATTTAGATGTTACTGTTTTCAGTGTTGTTGACCAGCCAGTTAGGTTATATGGGGAAAAGCACCGCTATGTTTAACTACCAACTAGACCAGCACCAAACCAACATGAACAGCATGCTGGTCTTTTCAGTAGAGATTGCTGCATTATAGAGCAAAAATGGTTGGAGGAAAATTGTGGAATGAGCTTATAGACAGCTGGAGATGGCTGTAAATATCTTTCTCATTCACCATCCATCCATCCCTCCACCCACCACATGTTTCATTTGGCGGCTGCCTTTCTTGAGGTTTCCCTGATGGATCTCTCCACAGCTGCAGCCAGCCCAAACCTTCTGTTTATGAGTATTGAATGAAACATGTCTCAATATTGAGCTCTGTCAGGGTTCACCAGTGGGCACGTGGTCAGCTGTAGCTACAGACTTCATTATGCATACACATCGATTGCTGCAGCTTGTGCCACCAGGCAGACTTGCCTGAATTTTGCAGTATGTTATGTTTTTTCTTCACTCTTTCAAAGCAGTAGAGAATTATGCCGGTCATGTCTATAATCTCACCAGCAGGAAAGAGAAATCACATAATGATATCTGAATTATAAAGGACTTGTAGACACTATCTGTACTGTATGTTTTTGCTTGGAATCCTCTAATCCACTAGTTAAGCTACAGGAACATCACTGTACCATTTCTTTAAACGCAGTTTTAACTACAAATCGTCCATTTTGAACAGAAGGTTGCAGTATGTAATAATGACTAGTGGTTGAAATGGATCCCCGCCCACTGCTCCTCAGACTCGACGTTCACGCTTGTTGCCAGTTTGAGAACACGCAACAGGAACGAGTGCAATGGACAACGCAAGGCGATGAGCCTTAGGCCCTGTGTCCACCAAAGCATTTTTTCAACCGGCTGGCGTATTTGGCTGTAATTGTTTTCAATGGGAGCGCCGCGTTTTTAAACCACCAGAAGCGCTGAGCATTCTGCGGTTTTTACCGGTCGCCAAGAGTTTAAGAATGTTCAACTTTTGGTAAAACTTTAGCTCATCACTGTCACTTTTTACCCAGCCGTCCAATCATAGTGGAGGAGGGGCGGGACAAATACCACACCGACCAACCGTCATATTCTACTTGTACAATGCCAACAAATGACATAATAATAACGGAACAAAATAATTTAAAACAAGAGCCAGACAAATACTTTACATTGTATTGACATTTTATATAGAAACAACACTAAAACAAACTATCTGTTAAATTAGATACTAGTAACACTTCTGCGGATCATAGCAAGCAAAGCTTCTCAACTGAAAAAAACACTGCGCTGCCAAACCGCTCTCAAGCGCCGACAGCTAGGTGTTTTTTAGCAGAGCGACTAGCGTTTTCAGCTGGCTAAAAACGCTTTGGTGGACTCGTGGCCTTTACACTGTAAGTTAAGTTGATTTATCAGAGTTTCAGTATGCCTCTGGACATAGAGCTTTTAGTTGGATGCTGAGGCTCTTTAGGTCGGATAGAATCTGCGATCTCTGACCTAGTTTGTTTGCTGGCTTCTATGCTTTAGTACAGTCAAAAAAAGTTACATACAGCACCTTTAAACAAACTACAAATGACTCACTGTATGTTTGAGATAGATTAGACAATAATAATACCCAGCATTCAGAGGTGTTTGCTGTTTTTTTCTGTTTTTTTTTGGTTTTGTTTTTTCTTTTTCTCAGTGTTATAAATTACAATGCTGCTCGGACTAGTATTCTGGTGTTCAGCCGTGTTGTGGCTTGTTCTTATTTTGTTCTTTTCAATTTCAAAGTCCAACATTGCACAGTCACAAATACCCCCCTTAGCTATGTTTAACTACAATGAAATATCCCACCACAATGTATGTGACAAATCAGAGTATAAGACCCTCCTCTTCGGAGCAGTAATACATTTTGCGTACATGGCTGGCCTACAACTGTGATAGAGAACAAATTGCCTGAAGTGTGTCAAGCTTTTCTCTTGGATGCATCCGTGCCCGTTCCCTCCCGCTACTCTCAGTTCATTGTAATATTTAAATGTGTTAAAACCCTGAAATGCTTATTTATTCCTGCCCTCCCCTCTACAAAAAAAAAATAAAAAAATCCATTTTTAGCTTAGTGCTTCATATATCCCGGAGGTAAGGAACAGTGATTGCTGGGCTGGACATGTATGCATTATGCATGACGTTTCCCATGTCTCTCTATCTCTCTCTACCCTTCAGCCCAGCTGTAGTATTTTTTCAAATGAGAGGGCGACTGAAAGAGAGCAAGAAACGGAGAGAGAAGGTGAAGGATGGAATGGCTAACTTCATTGAAATAAGGAAGTGTGCGGTTGGAAACTGCTCCTGCTGCGCAATCCTTCACACTGTCTAATCTATTGCATTCAAATATGACTAGGAGAGCTGTAAGTCATTGAAGGTTCCCTCAGTCAAGGACAGAGGCACCAGGTCTTCTGGACGGCCCTGCAGGCAAAAGCACAGGTGTATGTGTTTTTGTGTGTGTGGGGATCAAGAGATATCCGACAGATGGTTGGAGGTGGTTTATTCACAGCAACAGATTTGTAGTATCGCAGAGCTTGGCATTCTCATAGGGACTAGTGGAGATGAATGATTTATACGTCATGAATTATCTGCCAAGGAACAAACCTTTGGAATGCTGTTGCCTTTAATTAGGCAAAAGTGGCCAATAGTCACTTAATGATACATTTAGTTGCATTAGTGGCTGAATTAGTGTCTTACCTTAGATCAGTGGATCTCAACTGGTTTTGCTTCAGGGGCCAGGTTTGACAGTGGTGGTGTGGCCAGATTTGATGATGTGTACAGCTGGGGGCTGGATACCTCTCCTTCATTTTATATATGTTGACATTGTGTAACTGCATAATTTGTAAATTATGCGTAGCGGGCCACATATAATATATTTTAATAGACAAGCTGTGGGCAATTTGAAATTCATCCTCGGGCCATAATTTGCTCGTGGGCCAGGCTTTGGACACCCCTGCCCAATGCAGTACTGAAATTATCAAACACATGTCCTTTTTTCAGTTTAATAATATTGACATGAACCAGACCCATTGATATGCAATTTTGATTTCTAAACTTACAAATAAAATTAAGGATATATATATATATATATATATATATGTATATATGTGGCAGGGCGGATTAGATCCCGCCCTATTAGTTGTGGTGAGTGATGGGTGTGACAGCCTATCGGCAGCCAGCCCTGGCATATTTAAGGCGGAGTTCAGGCCACCTGTGTATGTGTTATTGTCATTGTCACCTTTGTTTGGGTGCGCGCGCATCTCTGCTGAAGGTATGTACCTAGCTGTTTGGCTAATGTTGCTGTTAGTACACATGCACTATTAAAGTGGAACTGTATATGTGTTAGCCAGACTAGGGTCCGGATTTGTGCGACGTCGCTGTTGGGTGCAGGCTGTCCTCATCACAGGTATGTTACTGCTAACGGATTACTGTTAGTTTCGGTTTGATCTCCGGATTTGTGCGACGTCGCTGTTGGGTGCAGGGTGTCCTCATCACGGTACAGCTTATGTGTTTGGTCAGATGGAACACCGGTACAATTGCGGCTTGCCTATTATAACCGAGGCTGTGAGCAGCTGAGTCTTCTGTGGGTCTAGCGATCTACCATTGGAAAAGGTAAATTAATCATTGATTTTTACGGGTGGGTTTCTTTTTAAATTCCTTCATTAATTGTTTGTTTTCTTTAGTTCATCAAGCTGTTTGTGAGTGGTTCATCTCGGTGGACTGCGGGGCAAAATGCTCCATAGACAACGTTGTTAAGACTGCACTGTTTTGTTCTGCTGCCACTAATCCTATGTGATCGTTTATTATTTTGATGCATTACTCGTTCCCTTTCAAGGGAACTCGCGTTGCGTCGAATTGACGCTAAGGGAACGCTTTGCGTGATGATGTATTGAAGCACATGTAAAATCAGTCCAATGGTGTGACGGAACGTCAGAGGCGGGTGACGTCATGAACCAGGAAACTATAAAACCTGCCCAAAACAAAGCGGCGTCAGCTTCTGTGTCTTCACAAGCGCTATATGTGAAACTGTCTGTTATATTTGGTGTTGTCTGTTATATATATATATATATTATTCAGCATGGCGAGCAAGCAACAGTTCAGAGCGTGTGTGCATCCCTGCCCTCGTTATTTAACGGGTGGGGACACGCACGTTCTTTGTGTTGATTGTTTGGGAGAGGAGCATGCACGGTCAGCGCTCGAGGGCGCTGGCTGTGAGCACTGTGAAGTGCTTCCATTACGAACGCTCCGATCCCGCCTGGCGTTCTTTAGCGAGGACGCCCAGGCTCGCGTTCCCCAAGGCTCAGGTCCCGCAGCTGCTGAGGCACTGCGAAGGCTTCAGACTTGGGGTTCGCAAATGGATCTGTCAGCGGGGTTAGAGACGGGCCCGGCCTTATCTCTGCCTTCACCTGACAGATCTAGTGCATTGTATCAGGGTTCGGAAGCACGCGCTGCGGTTTCTTCCGCCCTGATACAGGCACCAACACTACAACTATCTAGTTCCGAGGAACTAGATGTTGTTAGTGTTGACTCACGTGATGTTGAGGATTCGCCACCTCAATCTCACGCGTTTGAGGAGCTGATTGAGGTTGTGACGAGAGCGGTCGAAAGATTAAATATAGATTGGCCGTCAGATAAGCAGGACGTTCGTTCAAAAAGTAAACTGGACGAACGCTTCCTGCCCTCTCGCGCACAACCTCAACACCGGGGTCTGCCGTTTTTTTCCCGATCTCCACACCGAGGTGTCGAGATCGTGGGGAAAACCAGCATCATATAGAGTTTACAGTGCACAAACATCTCACTATTCTTCTATATCCCAATATAAAGAGCACGGTTATGGGGAGATGCCAAGGGTTGAAGAGACGCTCGCGAGCTATCTCTCTCCCGAATCTGCATCTTCCCTTAAGGCCCCGGTGTTACCCACCAAACCAGTTAAATTAACATCAAATCTGGTGGGTAAAGCTTATTCAGCGGCTGGTCAGGCTGCAGCATGTTTACATACCATGTCTTTGCTGCAGGCTTACCAAGCTGAGGTGTTAGGAGACTTAGATGAAGGCGGGGGTATTGGCCCGAACGCTGTTTGCGAACTGCGTCGGGCCACAGATTTGTCTCTCAGGGCCGCTAAGGAGACGGCTAAATCTATCGGCCGGTCTATGGCAGCCCTGGTGGCCACTGAGAGGCATCTCTGGCTGAATTTAAGCAACATTAAAGAAAAAGATAAACATTTTTTAATGGATGCTCCCATCTCTTCTTCTGGCCTCTTCGGCGACGCAGTAAGTTCGGTCGTCGAGAGGTTCCAGGAGTCAGCCAAACAAGCGGCTGCTTTTCAAAAGCTTCTCCCTCGCCGAACTCATGTCTCCGGGGCTGCTGAGCGGGAGCAGCCCCAAACATCTAAAGCCAGCTCCTCACACCGTGCCACTCAAAAGCAGAGCGTGGCCTCCCGTGCTCCCCCACAAAAAGACTGGGGACACGGGGGGCGCGCTCAGCAGCAGCCTTGTAGGGGTAAGACGGATCTGAGGACCGTCATTATTTCAAAGAAGGCTGCAAAGAAAAGGCCTGACGTCCGAGTGCGCAGGCCATCGAGGGCAGTTCCCTCCCGAAGTAGAGCGGTTAACACCTCATTACACGGTGCCCGTCTCTCTTCGGTGCCCTCAGGGGACCGTTATGCTAACTCTGCCACCTCGTGTGTTACAGGGCGCAGCGGTCTCCAGCGAGCACATATCTCAGATGCCACCCGGAAACGTAGTGGCCCTGGGATGCCCGCCCCCTCCGAGGAGGGTCCTAGAGCAGTCAGTTCAGTCGTTTCCTGCCGGTTCGCCGTTACAGGGCGACGGGCTGATTGTTCAACAACAACTAAATCCAGAAGCCAGTCTTGAGAGGCTGGTACCTCTAGTAGAATTTTTGGTAGCGTGGAAGCTACTGCCAAATATTTCTCGTTGGGTCCTGCAGACCATAGAAAAGGGCTATCAAATACAGTTTGGGTCTCGCCCGCCCAGGTTTATGGGGGTCCTTCCCACCGTGGTGGGCCCCGAGCAGGTTCTGGTAATGGAACAAGAAGTAAAGAACCTGTTGGACAAGGGGGCCATAGAATATGTACCTCCCTCCAGCAGGGACACCGGGTTTTACAGCCGATACTTCATCGTTCCGAAGAAGGACGGGGGGTTGCGTCCCATTTTGGATCTAAGAGTTCTGAACGAGTCAGTCATGCAGCTGAAATTCAAAATGTTGACTTTGAGACAAATCGTGCACAGATCAGATCCGAGGACTGGTTTGTCACGATAGATCTCAAGGACGCATACTTCCATATTTCCATCCTTCCATATCACAGGAAGTTCCTGAGGTTTGCTTTCGGGGGCAAAGCATACCAATATCGAGTTCTTCCATTTGGCCTAGCACTATCACCCCGCACTTTCACGAAATGCGTAGATGCAGCTCTGGCGCCACTGCGTCTGCAGGGTATTCGCATACTGAACTACATCGACGATTGGTTGATTTTAGCTCAGTCGCACCAGTTGGCGATTCGGCATCGAGATGTCGTCCTCGCCCACATGAGAGAGCTGGGGTTACGGCTAAACGCCAAGAAGAGTGTGCTTTCTCCATTACAGAGAACCACTTATCTAGGGGTAGTATGGGATTCTATGTCGATGCGGGCGCGCCTGTCTCCGGCACGCATAGAGTCCATTCTGTCAGCCGTAAAGAGGATAAAGCTAGGCCAGTCACTCACTGTGAAACAGTTTCAGAGACTGTTGGGTTTGATGGCAGCAGCGTCCAACGTGATAACTTTTGGCCTGCTGTACATGAGACCCTTGCAGTGGTGGCTCAGGACCAAAGGGTTTTCCCCGAGGGGCAACCCCTTTCGCATGATCAAGGTTACGCGGCGTTGCCTACGTGCCTTGGTTATGTGGAAGAAACCTTGGTTCCTGTCCCAGGGCCCCGTGTTGGGAGCTTCTTGTCGTCGCAGGATGCTAACGACAGATGCCTCCCTCACGGGCTGGGGAGCGATCCTGGAGGGACGCTCGGCTCAGGGTCTGTGGGGGGACCATCATCTCTCTTGGCATATCTATCGCCTGGAGATGATGGCCGTGTTTCTTGCTCTCAAGAACTTCCTCCCAGATCTCAGGGGCCACCATGTGTTAGTCCGCACAGACAATACGTCGGTGGTTGCCTATATAAATCATCAAGGGGGTTTGCGTTCACGCCCACTATGCAAACTAGCGCACCAGATCCTCTTGTGGTCCCAGGGCAAGTTGCTATCACTCAGAGCAGCTTACATCCCGGGGGCCCAGAACATAGGAGCAGACATCCTGTCGAGACAGGGGCCGAGGCCCGGGGAATGGAGGCTCCACCCCGAGGTGGTGGAGTTGATATGGAGGGAGTTCGGCCAAGCACAAGTGGATTTGTTTGCGTCTCGAGAGACGTCTCACTGTCCACTCTGGTTCTCCCTCACGCATCCAGCTCCTCTCGGACTGGATGCGATGGTACAGACGTGGCCGAGGCTACGTCTGTATGCATTTCCCCCGATTGCTCTGCTTCCGGGAGTTCTGGAGAGAGTTCGCAGGGACCATCTGCGCCTGCTTCTTATAGCCCCGCGGTGGCCGGGCAGAGTATGGTTTGCGGATCTAGTGTCTCTTCTCAACGGGCCTCCTCTGGAGCTCCCCGTCAGAAGAGATCTACTGTCTCAAGCAGAGGGCTCGATATTTCATCCTCGTCCCGAACTGTGGAACCTGTGGGCTTGGCCTCTGAGGGGGCCCAGCTCATAGAGTCAGGTCTCTCAACCGAGGTTGTGGAGACCATTCTACAATCCAGAGCTCCCTCCACGAGGAAACTTTATGCCCTGAAGTGGAAGGTTTTCGCTTCATGGTGTAGTGGCCGTCAGCTAAACCCAGTTAACTGCCCGGTTGGTACAGTGCTGGAGTTTCTGCAGGAGCGGTTCACTGCAGGTCTATCCCCGTCCACGTTGAAGGTTTATGTGGCGGCCTTAGGTGCTTACCACATCCCTTTGGGTGGAATGTCTGTGGGTAAAGACCCCTTAGTATCTCGTTTCCTCCGTGGCACGTTGAGGCTGAGGCCTGCTGCACGCACAAGGGTCCCGACCTGGGACCTGGCTATCGTCCTCCAAGGTCTTTCCCAGGCTCCCTTTGAGCCCTTGGAAGAGGTTCCAGCCAGGTTTCTTACTTTAAAAACGCTGTTCCTCCTCGCTATTTCATCTTTGAAGAGAATAGGAGATCTCCAGGCTCTGTCGGTTGCACCCTCGTGCTTGGAATTTGCGCCCGGCATGGTTAAAGCATTCCTTCATCCTAGGCCGGGTTATGTTCCCAAGGTCCCCACTAATGTGGCCCGATCTATAGTGCTGCAGGCCTTCTGTCCTCCTCCCTTCCAGGATGCGGACCAGGTAAAGCACAATTTGCTGTGCCCGGTTAGGGCGTTAGATGCTTACGTCCACAGAGCTGCCCTGTGGCGTAAATCCGAACAACTCTTTGTCTGTTTTGGACCCCCTAATAAGGGGTCACCAGCATCTAAGCAAAGAATGAGCAAGTGGGTGGTCGAGACTATCTCACTTGCTTATGAGTCGACCGGACTACCATCACCCATGTTGGTGCGGTCTCACTCAACTAGGAGTATGGCGGCTTCTAAGGCCTTATTGTCTGGAGTACCTCTTCAAGACGTCTGTGATGCGGCAGGCTGGTCCTCACCTCACACATTCGTCAGGTTCTATTCTCTGGACTTGGACTCTACACCAGGGTCCCGAGTGCTCTCGTCCTAGTGCTGCTCGCCTTGATTTCACACTGGACAGGCACTTCTCGCTATGGTGGCGTTGGTATAGACGTTCCCTTAGCGTCAATTCGACGCAACGCGAGTTCCCTTGAAAGGGAACGCCTCGGTTACGACTGTAACCTCGGTTCCCTGAAGAGGGAACGAGACGTTGCGTCACCTGCCATATCTCCTACGTGCCTGTAAGCTACTTGCTCAGACCTTACGAAGCTGACGCCGCTTTGTTTTGGGCAGGTTTTATAGTTTCCTGGTTCATGACGTCACCCGCCTCTGACGTTCCGTCACACCATTGGACTGATTTTACATGTGCTTCAATACATCATCACGCAAAGCGTTCCCTTAGCGTCAATTCGACGCAACGTCTCGTTCCCTCTTCAGGGAACCGAGGTTACAGTCGTAACCGAGGCGTTTTCTTTTCTTTAGTTTATTTTGTTTTGTTGAAACTTGCTTTAAGCCAGTGTTGGTGGTCTAAGTGCGTGGCTAGTCTCAGAGCCATCATTTAACGCGAGACGTGCTATCAACTGTGTAATTTAGCCTAGCTACCTTTTGTAATATTGCCACCAGCATTTTGGTTATTTTGCTCTTTGATCAGTGCTTTCTTAAGACTGAAGAAATGAGCTATATTCTGTTTTGGATTTGTTTTCTGTGATTTAATTCATTCTTCTCATTTTGTATTGTACTCTATTTTTTTCTGTTTCATATAGCATTTGGCTGCTCTAATGTTTGTTGAACTGGCAGTCCGAGGTGAAATCCTTTGGAAACACTAGCCGGTTTAACTTCTGTGACCAGTAATCTGCCAAGTGCTAGCTTATTTTATAGTCATAATTTGTTCAACTATAATTTGTTGTTACAGGTGCTGCTAATTGTGATTGTATTGTGTCCCATTTTTGTTTCTTTCAGGAGCTGAAGGGCCCCCCGGTGTAGGGAAGCTAGCTGGTTATGCCCTTCTGGTGGTGGTGTTTCCTTCACAGTGTTTTCTTCCATTTGCACTTGCGTTTCTTTTGCTTAGCTAGTGTGAGTGTTCGTGAGGAGTGGGGTTTTGAGAGTGGTGTGGTCTTAGGATGCTCACTGCCCAGCTAGCTCCTTACTGGTAAGCCTCAGCCCGAAAGTGTGTTGTGTTTTGTTTTGGACCCACCCTGAAAGAGTGTAAAACTCTTGCTCCTCCGTAGTAAATAGTTTTTAATATATATATTTAAAATAAGTAGGATTGTGAAAAATAAAGTAGTTTTGTATTCAGATTCACGTCTCTTGTCCTCTGTGGTAGCGAACCTGTGTGTTCTCGTGAAGTTTCCCCGTTCATTTAAACGGGGTGGCGTAGTCTGCTTTTTCTTTTGCTATACTTTTCCCATAAGTGTAACTTTTGCCATACCTCCACCTCGCCACATTCATATATATATATATATATATATATATATATTTTTTTTTTTTTTTTTCTTTTTTTTTGTGTGTGTGCTGTGTGTATATATACTGTTTAGTAAATGTAATAATAAAAAAGTCAAATAATAAATTGAAGACATTTTCAGATTACTTTTTACAAAGTTTTTTTTATTTAATTCAGTTTAAAATGTTGTTATACATTCATATAAAAATATTAATATAAATATTAAAATATTAAATATTTTAGAATATAACAGTAATCAAATTTCCAAAGAAATAGAAATCATTAAACCTGTTGTTAACACTATAATAACTGCATGCTATGCATTGTTAGTTAAGCATTAGTAAATAATTAACTCATAATTTATAAAGCATTAATAGACATTAATAAGCAGTTATACAGGTATAAATGCTTTATTCTTGATTTATAAGAATATCTGTAATGTTTAATAATTTTATTTTCATACTTTATTAATGATCAATTTATCATTTCTAAATTAAGCATTATTTACAAATTATTCAGGAGTTGTCAGTGGTTCATAAGATCATTTAGAAAAAGCAAGTAAATGATTAATAAAGTATTTAAATAACATTTATACATCTTACAAGTGAACAAGTCCTTAGTTATTTTTTGTGATTTTATTCCATTGTGTTTTGAAAAAAGCTGGGCCAACCTTTGACCTGACCTTTGATTGGTCAGCTAGATTGCACTGCAGAGAGAGGCAGTGACTCAGGCTTTTTTGACAAGTTGCTAAGTAACAGAGTGATGTGGCCTCCATACTGTCTAAATGCGGCTCTCTGCCTCACCTGCTTCATGCTCCCTATAGAGAAAAACAGAGGAAGTGTTCAGGGGATTTTTGTAAGCTGACTGAAAGTAGATATTACTGAAGCCTTGTTCCATGGCCATCACTTTGTTTTAAAAACTTGTTGTGTTGGGGTGGGGGCTCAAAATGATGTGCAGATCACAAAATGGTGAAGGCTTTTCGCTCATGAATATTAGTTAGGCTATGCACTAATAATGAAATCAAAATCAATTTATTCTTTTGCTAAATAAATAGTCAATGTGATAGTCTGTAAAAGAGTATTTGCTAATTTCTCAGTAAAACCTGAAACAGTAACATCACATTTAGGGCTGTCGATTTAACATGTTAATTTAATCAATTAGTTATGGAAAAATATTGGTCAAAATAATCGAACGCATTTATTCCATCTGCCCCGCAAGCCGCAACAGACCTACATAGATAATCTTACATTTCATATAAAATATCATACATTTTGATTGGTGACGAACATGATGCAGGGCAACAACCAGCGTGCTGATGTAGCCTATTGAATGCAGTTACAATGCCTCTAAAAGTCAAGATTTCAGAGCAAAAAATGAGTTTTTGTCTCATATATAGGTTAACTGAAATCTTCCCTTCCTGGCAAACATTTTAAAAGGTGTTGTTGCATAATCACCTTTCTGTTTGTAATCTTTTTAGCAGTTTCAATCTGTTTTTTGAAAATTTCATAGCACTGAAATTCCCCTGTTTAAATGACTTTAAATACTTACACCATATAATCCTAACCGGTCTTTGCTCTTCTCAGCATAGTGTGTTGGTTGTCCATACAACACGATGTTCCATGGGTTACAGAGCTTTTTATATTGCTGCTCAGAGGTAGCCTGGTTAACACCAGACCCTTCTCAGTCGTAACTGAGTTAGGCTCTGGGTAAAGTTCATTCACAGCTCATTTCCAAAGGGGCGTCACCAACGGACGTCACTCAAATGCCTCTGGGTGCAATTGGATAGACCTAAAACCAATCAGATCTGTCATCATCTTGTAAAGCCCGCCTCAACGTTTGTGATTGGTGCCTCGATTTGGAGAGATTGGAAATGAGCTATTGTTGATTTATTTTGTATTTTCCTTATGTTTTTACTTTGTAATACTCTTTGAGAAGCTCCTTTAAAGGCGCTGTAGAAAATAAAGAAATAAATGATTATTATATTTTATATACAATATTGTCTGTTTTTGCTCAATTTTTTTTCCATAGAAAACATTAAAAGTCATAGCAGAAATGTGTTCCTAGTAGAGTGTGCTGGAAGAACATTGCCCTTGTCACTTTCTGCCACAGATTACATCATCAACAATCACTCAGGAAAATGAAATGACAAATTCCAGTGCCAGATTGGCCCTTATTATAACACGCATGAAACAATGGCAGTTGGTTGTATTGCAATAGAGACATTCCTGCCTTAAACTATTTTATAAAGTGTTGTGGATGAAATAAAAAGTGATGGGGACATGCCCTACTCATCAACACCATAATTGACGCCTATTAGAAAGGACATCAGAAGAACAAACAAAGAGATACTGTATTACAAAACAGAGTGAGAAAAACAGATTTATAGAAACAAAATAAAACAAAAAAATAATTAAAAAAAACAGATTGAAATAACCATAAAATGTATGAAAAAAAAGGAGTTTGTGGCAGAAAGTGTGCTTGACTTTTGACCTGACCTTTGAGAAAACTCTCCGTCTTCTCGCTTTTTTTCTCCTCCCCTAGTCTTCTTCTGCCAAACTGTCACATCGCATTAGCAACCCTTTCTCAACCTTGCCCAAATGTCTCTGCCGAGGAGCAACAACACATAAATTAATCAGCAGAGATCCGTCAGATAATTCTGATCAGGGATTTCAGGGTCTGAGCCAAAGAAGTCTTGCAGCATGAGAATACCCTGTACAATAAAGTAGGATAGCACATACTTTGATAGAGATATGAATACATCAATTTCTATCACCATCTCCGTAAGAGAGGGGCCATACATAATGAATATGGCGGCAGCCTGCTCTATAGAAACCACTAACCATGATACATCAGGCCAAAGTCTTAAGGCCTAGTGGTTTTGATAGTGCGTGACACAGTGAAGGAAATGATAGGGCTAAACTAACCCAAGAAACATCCATCCATCTCTCTGAACATGTCTCTTTCATTTCTGTTTCTTTAAAGCTGGGAATATTCATGATGAGATGAAGTTCTATAGACTCTGCCAGTGTGCGTGCAAGAAGAGGTGGCCAGTTCCCGTTGAGCTGTAGTGCTCATATAGACACTGCATCTGAAATCGCACATCCATACAGTAGTAGGCGACAAACAGTATGTGACAAAAAAGTATGTTAGAATTCACAGTACTCATTAAAGAGTACTTAAAGAGTAAAGAGAAAACGTAGTTCCATGCAGTTACAGTTGATTTAACATTCTCCAAATAATCCAAATGGAAGTAGGTGGAGTGGCCAAAGCAAACATTTAAAAAAAAATTTTTTAAAAGGTTTTTATCATTGTTTGAGTGTTTGAAGGAATACAATTATAAATATAAACAGATTATAACACAACTTTATTTATTCTTTGTTTGTTTACTTATTTACATATTTAATTTAGTTATATTTTTTGTTACTTTTTACAATTTTCATGTTTAAATGCATCCTCCAATAAACAATATAAAAGCCCCTGTAATATTTTTCCGAAACGAGTACTGTGCCCACCCCCCATTTTTGACAATGATTGAATCAGTTTCCAGACTTGACCCCAATCAGCCTCAGTCTCAGGGCACTGACAGCCACCCCCCACCCATCAACCCTTTACAACTGTCAAGCCCCTTGTCTATTTCCTCTTTACATAATGGCAGTCATGAAACCCACTGTGCAGTAATGAGGCCTGTCTGCTTTCTGAGGAGATCCAATGAGTCCACAGTGTATCCAATGTGGACTCATGCTTTTTCTGTAAAGCTGCTTTGAACAGATGTGTATTGTGAAAAGCGCTATACAAATAAATGTGAATTGAATTGCATTGTTTCACTGCTTTAACACACACACACACACACACACACACACACACACACACACACACACACACACACACACACACACACACACACACACACACACACACACACACACATGAGAGAGAGAGAGTTATGTGCACATTTAAACACTTTTAAGACTTCCCTACATGCCACCAGCAATAACAGAATTATTTGATGATTTTCCGATTGTCTACTTTGCCCTGCGGGAGTGCGGGTGCAGATTCACATTGATGTTTCACATTGATTTTTGATTAATATTGTTTTTTCTTCGCCAAAACAAACACCATATTTTTGTGAGAGTTTTTCCCGAAGTAGTTGGCTTGTGACAGCTGGTGGGCTAGTCAGAGCGCAGACCGCTTTGAATTAGCTGATTGCTTTTTGAGTAGAGTGAGCTGGAGGCTTGGATAAGGATCTCTCACTGTGTGACTTTGTGCCAGGGAACCTGTGGCATTGAAACAATATATTGTTTATCACACTTTTTCCTAACACACACAATTTCTGAAATAATGGTTGTAAAATCATCTTAGACTTGTTTAAATGCCTCTCATGCTACTTCCTGTTTCTTTACAGACATTTCCTATTTAAATGCACATAGTCATTTGCACACTCGGGCATGCATATTGTCTCTCCTGGTATTGTTACTCTTCTGATTGTGAACAAATCTGTAATGTGAGAGTTAAAATGGCAATGCTAGTGCCTCTGATTGGATATTCGATGTGCTCTGTTTGGAATGGAGAATATTTATTCAATTCTAATGAACGTTAACAATAATTTAGTGGCTGGTAAACTAGACAGACAGACAGACAGGGATAGGCCGAGAGACAGGTAGATGGGTGGAACAGGTAGACAGATAGAGATTGACAGATGGATAGGTAGGTAGGCAGATAGGTGGAGATAGACTGAAAGTCAGGTAAATATAGACAGCAATACAGGTAAATTGGTAGACGAAACAGGCAGACAGACAGGTAGATTGGTGGAAGAACAGGTAGACAGACAGAGATAGACCGACAGATGGGTAGGTAGGCAGATAGATGGATAGAATGACAGACAGGTAAATGGGTAGATGGTATGGGTAAACAGACAGACAGACAGACTTAGACAGTCATACAGATGGGCAGATGGAACATATAGAGATAGACAGACAGGTGGGTATGAAGATAGATGGATAGATAGATAGAGAGACCGGCTGGTAAATGGGTAGATGGAACATACAGACAGACAGACAGGTAGACTGATGGACAGACAGACAGAGAGAGATAGAGAGATAGATAAATTGTTTGTAAATATTGGGTAAAATACTTTTTTTATCTCTAACATTCCCATTGTTCCTCTGTTTATCAGAGCCATGGGCTTTTTTTTGTTTGTTTGAGGGAATGTCTCACTGCCAGTGTGTGTGTTGTTTTTGCGCATGTTTAAGGTGTCGTTTGTGTTTTTCTAAATGACTGTGTGCATATGCATGCCTGTTTGTAGTGTGACAGAGGGAGTGTGAGAGAAATATATAGGGCAAGTTTCAGGCAAAGCTATTTTCAAAAGGTCACATCTCATGTAATGTGAAATAGCTCTCTGTTTCTTATTCACACCAGCTCTCTCTCTCTCTCTCTCTCTCTCTCTCTCTTCATCCATGTGTGCTTCTTTAAGGTGGCTGTTTTAGCACATGTGACAGAATGTAACCGGCCCACATGGCTTTAAAATGCATTGGAAAGGAATTACGGCAACACACTTTCAGAATGAACTCTGAGGTATGAAGTATCCGTGTAGATGTAGTCATCATTCATTGGCTGGAAGGTGCGCTTTCTCAGACATCTGTGCCGTTTGAAGGGAAATGCAGATAAATATGCTGCCATCAAGATGGAAATAAAAGATGGTGCATACAAGCTATGAACCCACAATTCGGCTCCAGCTATCAATTATTCAGTGATGCCTATTGGCAAAATGAAACGGGGGAGGGGGCTTGAACATATTATAACATGCAAAAAAATACAAATGAAAAAATAAATAAGCTACATGCAGATCAGCTTAGAGAAAAAGAGACCAATGTAATAAATGGCTTTTAGAAGGAAAGGAGAACATAACTACAGCTTTTAGTTAAGGTCTGGAGAAAGGGAAAAACACATGAAAGAATAAAATCAGTGCTGCAAATCTGCGACGATAATAACCATTTCATTTTCTTTAAATGGACTTGGTGCTTTTGAACTCTAACAGACCATCATAATTGTGGCATCAGAATTACACACTAATGTTATTGCATCCAGTCAATTATACTGCAGAACTATTTTTGCTCCTTTCCCTGATTAGATCAGTACTAGGGCTGGGTTGAAATGCATCGATTTTAATCCATTTTAATTTTGATGATGATATCAATTCTTAAATCTCAAGAATCGATCTTTTAATCTATGCCGTTTTCAGTTGCTGCATGAACTGAACTTCACTTAACATTATTTGTAGCGCACTTCTTATCCAATAATCACAATAAGCTTTGTGCTTTTCTTTTGATTATTAAACACATTTTAGCTTTGTTTTATTACGAAATGCACAAATGAAATACCGTTTTGGCACTTTTTAATGTGGCGTTTAATGTTTCAACAAATGGTCATTGAAGTGAGGTGTTTCGTCTACCCCAGGAGATCAAACTAAATATTATATGAGCTGTTTTACGTCACATGTATTTTATATAAGGTTTGTCACTTTTGCACTGATGTGGATTATTATTTTTTTTAGCAGTAAACATACATTTAAACCAAATTAAACAAGTATTTGGTTTAGTAATTCAATTAACCATTTAATTCAATTAAACACAAATAAAATATGTAGATTTGATGTTAAAAACCTACATGATGTGTTATGTGTTTTTATTTTAGATAATTTATAAAACATCTGATATTCTCCCTCGCTATAATGTTTTAGTAAAAAGTAATTGGACATTAAAGTGTACCCTGTGCATGGATGAATTATTGATCAGGAATGCATTGTACATTGTTTGTAAATTATGTTTTTATGAAAGTTATTACAACATGTTCCCAATATGTTTTCCAATCATTCAAACGTTTGGGGGTTGATGAGATTATGTAATGTTTTTGAAAGATGTCTCTTATGCGCGCAAAGCTGCATTTATTCAATCAAAAATACTGTAAAACAGGTCATTTATTTCTCAATATGACCAAAAAACACTTTTTTTCTGCTTTTAATATACTTCAAAATGATTGCAAATTCAGTGTCTTATAATCCTTCAGAACTCATTTTAATATGCTGATTTGATCCTCAGGAAAAATTTGTTATTATTATCAATGTTGAAAACAGTTATGCTGCTATTTGTTGTGGAAACTGTAATACATTTTTTACTTCTTTGATGAATAGAATGTTCAACTTTCAGCATTTATTTGAAATATATATTTTTGTAACATTTTGTAAACAGTTGTGAATGCATGAAAATCTTAATATGTAATATGATATAAATATTATATGTTGCTGCTTTAAAGTGATTGTGTCATTTTCCATCACGTTGATAAGCTTACCATTTGACACACTAAATTCTCTTTCATTTTAATAAAGCCATCAATCCCGAGATCTCCCGAGTTTCTTGTGGGCGCCGTTGTGTTCACTTTAGCAAAAAGAGCAAGTGTTTTAGCTGCAAATCTAATGTAGGAATCCTCAGTTCCTGTGTAAGTGAATGAAAGAGAGATAGAGAGAGAGAGAGAGAGAGAGAGAGAGAGAGAGAGAGAGAGAGAGCAAAAGGTGCTACATCTCTGTTGAGTGCAGATGGAGACTGTGTTCTGTAAATGCACGTCTAATTGTTTCTCAAGACATCCTGGACCAATTTACCCTCCTACACTAGCAACGTGTTTGCACGCACTTCCACTAGAGCAAATGCTAATGCATAAACTGCCAGACACAGGGATGAAAAACTATCTCTTATGAATACCAGCCTGTCGCTTTGAATTTCCTCCCCATCCAGAGACTAGCCACTCAAGGTTGAATTGGTATTGCTTTACATGAGCACCAGGCAGAATTTAAATTGAGAGAGCACGCCAGCCACTGGCAAGTGTGTAGCAGATTGACATTTCCTTTGTGTACGAGAAGTGCTGTGGATTTACATTTGCTGTTATGTAGACGTGTGGGATTTTAAACCTGTACATTACCTTCTCCGAGTGCCCCGAGGGAGAGGGCCGGCTCTTCCCCTGCGTCTGTGAGCTTTGCCTGGCCGCTACATTATCGGGCTCCATTTACAGGGCAGTGATGTGGGAAAAATGGCAGGTTGGATCTGATGAGAGAGGATGGAGTGTAACACTTGTAAATGTCAAGCTTCAAAGTAACTCTCAGTCCTGAGAGACCCTCACTCAAATCTCCTCTCTCTCTCAGAAACACCTGGGAGCGTCTCCAGGACAAGGTGTTTCTTGCGCTCCACTCCATGTTTATTCTCTTCCTCTGTCCATCTCGCTCTTTTATCCTCTGCTTTGAACGCCTTTTCTGCTCTGGGAAGTTTCTTTCCTCTAAATCTTGGTGTAATGATTGAGTCTCGATGCATCGATTACAAATCCTGCATATGCATCAATCTTAAAACATGGATTTTTGAATCATGAATCGTTTGTTTAGATCAATAAAGGTGCGGTCACACTCTTAGAAGAAAATATTCTATACAGGACCATAAGGGTTCTCTCAGGCGCTTCATATATAGAAACTTTTAGGGGTTCACATCATAGGATCATTTATGAATTTACCTTTACTTAATTTTGTTTTAATTCATTTTAATTGAAAATTTTATTTAATGAATTAAACTGCTCATAAATGTACTTTATCACTAAAAAAATGGGGGGAAAACCCTGTTAAACATGAAAGTATTGTGCAATAATTTCAGTCATTTCTTATATTGAACCTTATTGGCATAAAGTGTTCTTTAGAATTTGAATTCTATATTGAACCCCATTGAACCTTTTTTCCCCTTAGAGTGCAGTGTAGTGACACATGAAGCACAGATCATACAGAAGTCACTTCCAAACCAAGCGGATTTCTGATGGTCATTGGGGTGAATTTATGTGACCTTGAATTAACTTGAACCAGCTATTAACGTATTAACTATAGTTTATAAACTATTAGGCTAATTAACTATGAACTCATAGTTTACAAATGATTTGTAAATATTTTATTACTCTATACTATTATAAAGTGTTATTAAATGTCTCAGTGTTTTCTTGTCTATATAAAATTTAAAATGTTTCGAGAAGAAATAAAGTCATACAGGTTCGGAACAACATGAAGGTGTGTGTTATTTTGGGTCAACTGTGCCTTTAAATAATTGAATCTCAAGAACAAATCTTCTCTTTTTGGATTCATTTGTGATTTCATGTCTTAATGTGATTATGGATTCAAAGGCAAATCCTCAGTGATCCATATCATTTTTCTGATCTAGCATCAAGATCCTTTTAAAAGATTGTTCGGAATGCTTCGTCACCAACGTGATAAAATGAGTGGAATATGGAGGAAGAGAGTGTGACAGTGGGTGGGCTGAATGTGTGCTGGGACTCTTGCCATGCAAACAAACACTCAAACACAAACACACTCTCATGCATAGATGTAATCTTCCGCAAGCTCACGGTTTATTGAGCCTATGGGTATAATTTTATGCTTGAGTGAAATACTAGCTACTGTTCTGCATTCACTATAGGGGAGAAACAATGACAGGGACAGAAAGACATGCAGAGGAACAGCTGAAAGGCGATTCTACACCGGTGGCTGTAGAAAACAAATGAAAAACACAATAAATAAGAGCAATCACTCTGCAAAGGTTAGCATGACAGTCCTTTTGAGAAAAGACAGGCCTGTGCTTATGCTTGCTGAGCAAAGTTGGATTGTTTGTGGATGTATTTTGGTTTATAAACCTCAGAAGATCTTAAGAAGACTGTGTGTAATATATGTAATATTCCAAGTTGTCAACACCATGTTGTCACTGACAAATATAGTTTACATTCGGATTACATATGGATTACATTCATATTACACACAATCATTTTATATACTGTAGAATGTACTTGCGTGACTAAAAAAGTGAGGCGTTTCAAAGATGGCCACCGAGTCTTGCATGACTTGCCTGAAGGGACTTTTATTAGACCCAGATCCAAACAACACTCATTGAAACACAAATTCAGACCAAAGCAGACACCTCAAATGCAGAACTAGAATAAAACTAGACCAGATCCCGCCCCCAACAAAGGCCAGATACCCTAAGATTCAAACCCAGACTGAGTAAGCCTACTTCCCTAGTGTATAGTAGTGTGTGAAGTGCACATTCATTGGACAATTTTCTATCCCATGAGGCCACGGGAAAGGATTGGTGAATGCAGCAAATAAACGTCACTTCATGACCATTTAAAAAGTACATTCTACTATTTAAACATAAGAAACCACATTTCATATTTGAAATCACCAATGAAATCTGACAACAACTGATCATAAATGTCGTTTCTTATGTTTAAATAGTGTTAAAAAGTTAATGGCTGAAACAGCCAACGCGCATGCTCAGTCTTAAGCGCGCGTCTCAAAACACTGACTGTTTTTACAGCAACCTATAAAATATATATCAACCTGCAGTGATGCGACGACTTTACCAATCAGCTATTGGCCGTTTTACTTAGAAGGCAGAAATTATTCCCCCATATTGTGCGTTGCTCTGTCCCCCATTCATAGTAATACGAGTTTGCTGTCTTTGTATATATTTAATTCTCATTTTGGTCTGAATCTTGTTCTTGGCGATTCTAATGTGACTGACTACTCTTATCAACTTTCATAATTTACATAATTTCCAATTTGACACAAGGTTGCTGAAGTTTAACAGTCCATTAAATATCATACATACTCTTTTTTTTTTGTCGAACCGAAGGCGAGCTAATCAGCTAATGATATAATCATTTGATTGATAAGATATAGCAGTATTTTTTTCTTTCACAGCCTTGCAAAAAAAGCTTAGCATGTGCTAATATTTTAGTATACTGTGTGTACTGTATATGGCAATATCTTGTGTGCTCAGCCTCATTTGCTGGATTTTATCGATCAATAGCGAATCTCTGCTGTTGTCATGCTGTTCTTGTTCTCCGTGATGTGGTGCGATCATCATTACTTAAAGCTGTTGTGGATCCATCCCCAGTTGTTAAGGTGGAAATCATGGGACCTGTTTGTTCATCTTCACTTTTTTTCCTCTTCACACCTCTCTATCATGTTTTCACTAATGGTCTCACACGGGGCTGGGAATGCTGTGAGGAGGAACAGAATCTAATGATGACATTCTGCAGTTATAGACTTAGAATTCATCTGGAAACTTACAAGGAACCTAATTTTCTGCTAAAACACCATGTTTATGACGAAGTTACTGCTTATGTGTAACTAATATGGTGCTCTTTTTCAGTTTTTTTTTTAGTTTCTGTTTTATACTTGACTTAAATACACTTTTTCTACTGTGAGCACCTTTTTTAATTTCTGATTTAAAATTGTGATACATAGGTGATACTGTCTTGACATCATATTGTAGCAAAAAAAAGAAAAAAGTAAAGTAAATTCTTAAAAAAAAGAATAATGTGGTGCAACCAACATGCAGAAACAGGAAATTAAATCATTAAGGAGCCCTCATGACTGTGTGTGAAGGTCAATAAATCTCTTTAAACACCAGATAATTTGACCTTTTTATGATAAGGCTTAAAAGTTAGTTTGGATTGTTAAATGTCATGTGGTTCAACTCCTAAAAATGTAATATTTCTGCATGACTAATTCATGAAATTTGTTTTAAAATGCTTCTTAGCTTAAAAACAAACTCAAATATAAATTAATATGTGTGCATTTACCTGCAACCAAGATATATATGTATATTATCAAATTCTTCAAGCGAGAGATATGCAGAGAGACAAGAGGCTAAGTGAAAATGGAGTGCAATCCTTTAATAAAGCATCAGCAATGTAAGTCAGCAGCTTTGCCTAAACCTTCCCCAGAGCCACTCTTCATTATGACACCATCTCTCTTTCCACAGAAGCACCACTCCAAACCCAATATTGAGCTCATTGCTGGATAAATATCATAACCATGTCGTTTAGAGTGAAAGAAATATGTTACACAAATTAAAATGAAGTTCAGCAGTGGTGAACTTTAGAAGACGAGCACTAAACACACAGAGGAAAGAGTGAGGATTTGATTGTGAAACGGAGTGGATTAAAGTCATTGTTCTGTCTACATGCTCAGCTGTGTCACTGACACTGAGAGGAGCCGTCACAGCATTCATTAAGAGAGATCCCAACACTCTCCTGTGGTTTGTGTGGGGATGTACTCGTTTACAGACAGGATGAGTTGTACTAATAGGAGTGATGCGTATCTGGAGGTCAAATATGCCCTCCCCCTTATTAGATTCGGCTTTAGATATTCATTGTCATTGTTGGCTGTAATTAAGTTGCCCAGTACAGATACGATTGTATGTAAAGTATTAGATTTGATAGCACTTATGGAAAGTACGTTTTCAACAGATTCTAAACCCAAATAACTAAATACATACTTTTACAGCAACCGAAACCAATTGTCCAAAAACCCATCCATCCATCCATCCATCCATCCATCCATCCATCCATCCATCCATCCATCCATCCATCCATCCATCCATCCATCCATCCATCCATCCATCCATCCATCCATCCATCCATCCATCCATCCATCCATCCATCCATCCATCCATCCATCCATCCATCCATCCATCCATCCATCCATCCATCCATCCATCCATCCATCCATCCATCCATCCATCCATCCATCCATCCTCATTTTTTTAATGCTCCACACATACATATCTAAATATTAAATTGATGTCACCTGTATATTTATAACAGCTTTGACTGTGGCTCAATGTCATTTCACATCCTGAATTAAACAACATCTATATTACTAAATATGAGAAACTTTTCAAAATCAAACCAGTTATAGCTTATCAAACCAAATGTCAAAACTTTTTCAATTATAATTTTTAGTAAAATGATCAGAGTATAGATTCACCATGGCCTAATTGTATCTGAAATGGTTAGGAAATGCTTTAGAGATTAAACTGGCTCTGACATGTCAAATGTAATCATTGAAATCACCACATTAAATGTGTCCCCGTAACCGAAACAATGTTTATTTGATTGCATCATTTGATTTTTTTATTTATTTTTTTGGCTCATCCACAAACGCAGTGCCATTTCCTCTTGTTTGCGGTTGCAGCAGGCCTGACAGACGCTGCAATGCCTGTAATAGACAGATGAATGGAGAGGGGAATTACTGGAAGGCCCATCTCAAATCAGCGCATCAATTCGCATCTCATCAGGGCATTGTGAGACAACATCAAAGAGAGAGGAGGGGGATGTGAGATGTGTGAGAGAGGAGTGAGAATGGAGGTACATTGTGTTTCGCTTCACTGTTCCTTTGCTGATTAATACTTTTCAGAATATGTTGTTTTGACTTCACACTCAAGGTTTCATAATGTTGTACTTTCCTAGGTTGTCTAATTTTCAAAACCATTTTTTATGACACTTTCTGTCCTATGAAAATAGTTTGGAGCAACAAATTGTACCTTGCTTTTATCCAAGTCAAAAATATGGCAACAACTCGACTGATGTAGACTGACCTAGGCTGAATAGGGTTTACTACTTAAAAAAAAAATATATATATATATTTGTGGCTGGTTGGCTTATGTGTGCAGTATTTGTAGGTCAGTACATGTGCATTGTGTGTGCGCGCATGGACCTGTTGGGCTGCAAGGGCACAGACATGAATGTCGGGCTTGTGATCCAATCAACAAAAGGAGGCAAATTAAATTACCAAGAGCAGCAAAAAGATGTATCTCTATAAAGACCGAGAGCAGTCATGATAACATGAAGAAAAAGATAGAGGAGAAATCTCCATCCACGATGAAGATAAATGCATTCTACACAGGATGGAGATTTCTCCTCTGTGATTTTTCAATTAGTCACAATTAGAAAAACTATTATATATACATTTAGCATTATATCCAAAGAAGGGCACTTTTGTGTACATATTTTCTTTTCTAACTTTTTTTTTTTTTATCTGTTGATCCCATTCTTGGATTTTTAATTTTATAATTAATTCATTCTTCATTATTTTTGCAATGTCTCAAATCACATTTATGTATGGATTTGCTTGTGTTTCAATCTTAACACATCAAAAAAACATTACAAACACTTTTGGATTATTGCACATTTAAATGCCGTACAAAGTTTAAATGCTTTAAAAGCTATACAAATCTAAACAAAAAGTGAAATAAACCATTTAAATATTTATGTTGAGAAGTTATTTATCTATTTATCAATTTTGCACCTAATTAAGTATCCCCCCCCCAGTAAAGTAAAATATGATTTAAATGAAATGAGACGTGATGTGTGAAGAGAACGAAGAAAAATCAAGGTAAATATGGTCAGTGTAATTTTATCAAAGTAAACAATACAAATAACATATTTAAAAATAATAATTATAGCAAATATAACACACACACACATAAACAATATATATGTGTGTGTGTGTGTGTGTGTGTGTGTGTGTGTGTGTTTGTGTGTGTGTGTGTGTGTGTGTGTGTGTGTGTGTGCACGTGTACGTATGTATTTAGGATTAAATGAAACATTTGTTGTGTTTCAGTTTTTATTTAATTTATTAATTTGGATTATTTTATTTATTTATATTTAGTTGCGGTATTATTTATTATAAATGTATTATTATTATTTTACTTTTAGTTTAAGCAATTTCATGTTTAAACTTATTTTATTTTAGTTAGGTGCCAAGGCAACATTTCTAGTTTTAAGGTTTTTATCTGTATTTAATATTTTTATTTCAATTAATGAAAATGAGTTCTAATAGTTTTAGTTGAAAGCGACACTGACTGTGGTGCTACAGAATCACAGCATTCGCATTTCATGTGCAATATGTCACTACGTACATAATGTTGGACATTGTTACAAATGAACTCAACTAGAGAGAGTGTGAAATGTGTGTTTTAAGAAGTCACAAAAGGTTTAGGACGCCAAAAGAGTCCATAATTGAAGAGACACACACTTGCAAAAGCAGGTTAGCCACACTCTTCCTGCACACCTCCTTTTCCCCCCCACAAACAAAAGGCAGTAAATTGGCTGCTAAAGGAGAAGTAAATTAATCTGCAGTTTATTTTAATAAGCCCTCACTAACTGTAGACCCGTGTGCACTCTGTCAGCACATCTCCCCACTGTCTGCTTTAACTGCCTCTGAAACCGCAATCAGCCGTTCTGGAACCGAAAGCTTTAGGATAAAGACAGTGAAACTAATTTCTTCCACTGGCTCAGGGGAAGGTGTGTGTGTGTGTGGGTGCAGGACCACTAATGTAGACTGTCTGCAGGTGCAAAGGCTAAGAGTGAGACTCCATTGAGAGCTGTTTTTTTATAGAAGCATGAATATCAAGATGTGAATATGAATTTTTAATGGCGTTGAACATAGCAGGATTTTGTGTAATGAAGTCTCGCTTTCTTACGTTCTTTCACGAGTTGATTGATCTTCATGCCTATTAGTCTTTCATAACTTGCGATGAATAGATCTTTCTTCAAGAATTTTGCTTGGGAAATCAGCAAGATTGTTCTATGCGATTACATGTGAGACATTTCTATTGTGTGAAGCAGATGCAAAAATTGAAAACCTTTTTGAAGTGGCAGTTTGAATAACCTTTTAAACCTTGTTTTGTGTGTGTGTGTGTGTGTGTACATTTCAGTGAGTCTTTGACTTATATGGCTCTTCAAACAGCTCAATCCATGGAAATCTGATATATTTTCAGCAGTTTTGAAATGTTCATGAGTAAATGATCTAACGCGCTGTCCATGGTGCTGAACCTCGCATGATGAAACGCTCTCTAGACCTACTGCTCTATTAACCTCCTTTAAGTGTTATTTGAAAGGAATTCAGGTCTTTGAATACTGTAAAACATGTTTTGTCACATGACCTAAGATAATTTGTGGTAACATTGGTCGAAATTAACTCCTCAAATACATTATACTATCAAGGTCAATTTAAGTGTGTGTGTGTAAATGTACTGTTCGGTATACCTCGGTTTTGGGGTCACGTTTTGATACTTGACTTCTGGGACTCCCTATAGTGTTGCATTCTGTGGTGCAATCCAACTAACTCTCTTTGTTCCTCTTGTTCTTATGAACCAGGAATAAAATGCACATGGTCCGTTTAACTGTACAGTGAGTTTATTATGACGCTCCATAAAAAAAACCTTCATAAAACACCCTAATAAACATGAGACACAAAAGCAAGGAAAACAAACAAACAAACTCTGGCCATATTGAAAAGGACCAGCCACTATAAAGCACCACTACTTCTGTGGTCTGAAATAAAGATGCTATTGTGAGCAGGGTAAGATTTGCATTAGAAATTCAGCTGATGAATATGTAGTGGAATTTCATGTCTTTGATATTCTCTCTATTGCTGGGCTTGTATGTTTTAATTGGGAGGCTGGTTTGAATATTCATGAGCTGCTGCTGTGTCTCTCACATATTATGGTTTAAGTTGTACATTTGTCTGATTTAAGGAAAATTTTTACTGGTTTAGAAACTAGTCATTCTACCATATATTAATTAATTGTTATTCCACCCAAAAGTTACATAGCTGCAAAGTAGACATGACCTGTGCTGCGTTTCTCAAAGGCATCGTGAGCTAAGTTGATCATAGAGCCATTGGTATCGACTTAGGCTTACAATGCTTTTGAGAAAAAAATCCCTGAAGGCCTCCTAATCAAACAAACGGTATGTTTCATGCTTTTACATCAATAGCTAGCACAGGGATTTACACCAACCATTGGTTAAAAGACTTACTTGCAGAATTTTTTTTAAATTATTTTTTTAATGAATTGACTCTGCAATGTAATAAAACGGACATGGCCTATGTTTGTCAACACAAATAAGACCTCTAAAGCCAGCTGCCTTCATTAAAACTGCCCTGTTTCCTGTAAGTGGTCTCTGATCTGAGAGAAAATAGTGCTATTTTTCTCTCTCATACTGGAGGGAAGCAGGCATCCAATCCTCCTGGCATTGATGGGCATGCTCATGGCTCATATTGTGCTTTGTGATGGATAGTGTAGCAGAATTAAAGTGCGCTGGAGTGGAGAGGAGAGGACCCAGCATGCCCCAGCTCAGGGGCCAATCAGCCAAAAGCCATTAGCCTCAAACTAGCTCAAAAACACCTTCAGAATCCACCCAAAATCTACACATTCACACACATGCAGCAGTAATGTGCTGCTCCTTCAATGTCCTTGCACTGCAGACACACACACACACACACACACACACACACACACACACACACACACACACACACACACACACACACACACACACACACACACACACACACACACACACACACACACACACACACACACACACACACACACCTGTGGTAGATACTTTAGGGAAAAGGAGAGAGAGTGTGTACAAGAGGCAGTTTATGAGTGTGTGCAACAGAGTGAGAATAAGAGATGAAAAGGAACGAGTAATTGGACTGGGAGTTCAAGACAGGTTGGCATGTCTGACCAGAGGAATCCACTTTACATACTGCTGCCACCCTAACTAGTACACACACACACTGTCTTTCTCAGAGGTGGTTCATGAAGCCAGATCTTATATTAGATTTGAATTATGAGCTGTAACATCTCATATTTTCTTGTCTTTGCTCACTCACTCCAAACCCAAACATCACACCTTTTGGTTGAACAAGACCACTATGCTTAGTGTTATGCTTAAAAATATATATTATGGTATTTGACATATCGTTTAATTTTCTCATTTTAAAACTATTAAGGCAACACTCAAAACATATTTAGGCCTATGTTAAGATTTATGTATTTGATTTTCCGTCTATTTTTGTTACAGTTTTAAAGAGGCCATTTCTCCCCAGTCTGTCAGCAATGCTCTGTTTAGTTCCTGTCTCTAAAGCCCCTCCTTCTCGAAAAGCACAATGTGCTTTGATTGGCCGGCTGGACCAGTGTGCTGTGATTGGTCAACTCCTTTGAGTGCATTTCAGAAATGTCACGCCCCTTACCATAATTGTGATTTTCAACACACTTTAATGCAACTCAACCATGACTTGACCTTTTTTTTCATATGCTTTTGGGGGGAAAGATTAAAATGAAGAATGTTGAGACGTGTTCGTTCACGGAGGGAAACACAAGACCACTATCGAGGCGTTTCAGGGAGTTCAGAAACTTTACTGATATCGAAATTGATCTCCTTTGGAGTGACTTTGTGCTTTTTAACTTTATAATGCTTAATCAGCAACATTACAAATTAAAGAAATAGGTCCTCTTTATCATAAACATACACTTTTTTTTTAGTTCTTTATTTTTTAGTCATACATAAATGAAACAGGTAAGATTTCTGTAATAGTACTAAAAAGCTGAATGTGTTTAAAATGTATAACGAGGTTTAGTATGTATCATCAATTCCATACATTTTAACTAATTGAATATTGCTTGTTCTACAACTAGCCATGTTGTTCATAATTTTTAGTTACACAATGACCAGATTTAGGCTGATTCAACCAAATGCAAAGAATTTAAAATAAAATTTGCCATGCTTGCCAACTTACCTGTTTCTTCTATATTACTGACAAATATGCATCACATTAAGTTTATTAGTTTGTTAAAACAGTGTAATCCAAATATATACACTCATCCAAATACCTAATCCGACTATAGTTGTAAAATTCAGGCCTAATTTTTGTAAGTGAATATTTCGGATTCAGTAAAAGTTAAGCTCTGTTGACAGCATTTATGGCATCATTTTGATTACCAAAAATTGAGGTTATGATGAGGGACTAACATCGGAAGTTATTAAATCACTTACAAAAAATAATCAGATTTTTTTTTGCTGTATAATGATTTTTGTGTTTTTTTTAGGGTTTTTGGTGTTACGTTGTCACACTTATATTGTAGTATCTTACAATTTAAGTGTCTAATTATCTAGATTTCCCAGTTTTTTTATTGAAATGGAGGAATGAAGTGGAAATGAAAGTGAAACATGTTGTTTTGTAATAAACATAATGCCACAAATGCTGTCGATTGAGCTTAACTTGTACTAGACCTGAATATTCCTTATACAATTGTATAAAAATCCTGTCTTTTTATAATAAGAATAATTGAAACAATTTATCACAATATACTTATTTTGATAATTTAATACAAAAGCCCTGGTAACAAACCCTTCATTGAGCTAAATGCCTGTAAAACTTCATCCTGGCTTCCATGGTTGATATTTAAAAGAGTCAATAAGATCGAGGCTAATAAGACGGAGACCTGAGCAAACACAAGACAATAAATGCAGTGCAAATACAGCTGTGGTGTTTTCACAGTGGGAGAGCGGAACAGAATGCTTGGATATGAGGCTTTCGGTAGCCATCCGGTCACGTCAAAGTCAACTTTAGCCCCAGCTAAGTGTTTTTTTAGACACACACACACACACACACGTACAGTATATGAGAAATTGAAATTGACAGTGAATTAATTGCATGTGTGTAGTGTGCAGATCAGTGATTAAGTGTGTGTACGTGTTGTGCAGAAGTGTGTGAGGGATTCTGGCTGGAATCTGGAGGGGTGGGACGGCATAAACACCGTCTCCAGATGGGAACTCTGGGTCTGCTGCTGTGGAGGGAGGGAACCTAATGAATGTCGCACAGGTGGCCGGTCTTTAGCAGCACACACCTCTCAAATTTAACAACCCAACCCGGAACATAGGCCAAGAAACACGCAAACACGCTCGCTTACTGACGTTGCACCTCTGACATGTGGGCAGATTTAGAAACGCATTCATCTTTCATTAAATGAGCTTATGCCCATGGATACAATGCAAATATATACCAAATATCTGGAGCTGTAATATTTATACGAAGCAGTGTTGGGGAAGCTACTTTGAACCTGTGGCTTCAAGCTTCTAGTGACAAGCTATAAATAGTTAAAGCTACATTACCCTGATTATTTATTTGTTTGTTTGTGTATTTTGTTTTGTGATTTTGTTTTGTTTGTTTTGTTAGACTTTCTCCTTTCTTTGCTGCCAAAAAGACAGTAAATAATCGCTGTCAGTACAATAAATTGTTTTGGAAAGGGTTCATTTAAAAGAACCAGCCGAACGAAACAGATATGAAATAAATATATAAATAACAAAATAAATTTTAGAATTTTTAAATTAAATTAATTTTATTTTTCATTTCATTTAAATTTTATTATTTTAATTTTATTTCATTATTCATTTCATTATTTATTATTATTATTATTATTTCATTTCAGTTCATTTAATTTTATAATTTTTTTGTTGTTGTTTCATTTTTTATTTTATTATATTATTTTATTTCATTATTATTTTTTTTTTTTTCATTTTATTTTCATTTAATTAATTTAATTTTAAATTAATTTAAATGTAATTTTTTTTAAATTGTATTATTATTTTTTTGATCCTATCCTGTACTACTACTACTAAAAAAAAAAAAATCTGCTACTGAAAAATGCTACTGGTGACAATGCTGAAGATACTGACATATAATTGTTTGCTTTCTCCTAATGGAGTAACAGACATACTGAGGCCTCCGAACAATGTGAGTCTGTTAAAAGGATTCATCATGATTTATTCATCTCCTACAGCCTGTGCTTGATACACTAAATATTATGTACAGCTTTGCTCCCATCTCCTTTTAACTTTCTCTCTTTCTCTCTCGCCCTCCTTCTCTCACACGGTCGGCGGTTTGTGTCACTCCTCCTGTTGCATATTTTATTACACAATTGTAATTTTGAATGAGGAGAATAATGAATTATGAATAGTCAATGCGGGTGTAATGGCTGAGTGTTTTGTTTGTGTGTGGAGCCGTTACAGGCTGGTGTCCTATTTGCAGCCCCTCATGTGGCGAGCCCTTAAAATTAGCTCAGAAAAATAGAATGATAATCTGATCATTCTGTTGTTTTAGAAAGTGTGATTGATAGGTTTACTCATGCATCCTGAGACGTATTTTGATTGGTGATTGGAACTGTGCAACTGGACAGCGTGATACCACTGTAAACAATTTTTTTTAAAAGTTGCTGCCTTAAACTTTTAAGTACAATCAACTTGGATATTTAAGTCATTTCAAGTTAAATCACATTAAACTGACTTACAATTTTTTAGATGAATCGTGTATAACTTTTAAAAAAGTTGAAATTTCATAACTTATTTTGATGAGTTAAAGCAATGTAAAAACATATGTTGTCACAACTTATTGATCTTTTTTTTTTTTTTTTTTTACAGTGTACCATATATATACAGCATGATTTGACAAAGATACATTTTCACCTTTTTCTTGTAGCATTATTTATATAAAACAATTGTCAGGTCATTACTTACTTACATTACAGTCAAAAGATTTCCCACAATTGAGTGACATTTGTTTATCATGATCTAAAGCCAAAACTTTTGAACGGTATAGTGTATGTAACATGCTTTTTAAATTGTGTTGGTAATTCTTGACCAGATTACCAAAGCCTCTGCACGTCTCGAAACATTTATTCAACTGACTTGCCATAACATATCTTGATGTAACACAACATGGCATATTATTTTCTTATTGTTGTGACATTTCTATTTATTTCCCCCTGCGGCTTTGATGCTTTTGTAGCATGGCGTTACATGAACGTGCCTTACAGGCCTGAAGGGATCACGGGTGCAAGACAATTACAGTTGGAAAAGCTATTTCAGTCTATAAATTCAGGCAGGCACACGCAGAAATGAACTCTAACCCTCCACGTCACATTATTCGGTGCCCTGCTGTTGTATGGACACGACTGCAAGGGAGTTGCAAAGGAACCTTCCTGTTAACATTTGTTGACAAGACAGATGGGAAACAATTTGGAGACGGACAAAAGTGTCAATTCACCTCGAGGTTTAATGGTGCGGAAAATGACACTGCTGTGCATGGGGAGGATGAAACGCTTTTGAAATGATGAATATGCAGTGTTTGTTAGCATAGATGGATAATTAATGTAAATAAATCGTATTTACTTCCAGAGCTGTTTATAATTTTTGCGCCAAAGTGTTCTCGACCTGTTTTCATTACGCAAAATCTGTTCGGTTACAGGGCACAAGGGATTTGCCAAGCCAATCATCAATAGTCAATTATATAGTACATAATATCCAGAAGTCCATGAAAAAAAACGTCCACAAGCAATGAGTAAGTGGGTCAAACAAACTCATAATTTGGTCCTGTCCTGTAAATTATTCAAAAACACTTATATGCACTCAATACTCTGACGACTGTATGTGTGAGCATGTGTAAATGTGTGTGTGTGTGTGTATATATATATATATATATATATATATATACACACATATACACATAAATACATGTGTATATGTACATGTGTATACACAGTATACAACTTAAATATATACATATAGTATATATGGTGGTTAATACAACAACAAATGTATATAAGTTGTAAGAAAATTTTTATATATTTTTACTTGATGGTTACTCCACATAACATTTGTAGTGTCATTAACTCTTTCCCTGGAATTGACAAGATTTTCCGTCATTTAAGACACAACTATTCACTGCCATTGACGGAATTTTCAGGAAATTCATTCCATGTTTTCACTGTTATACGGTAGGGGGCGCTGTTGTGCATCTTCTGAAAGAGTGCAGAATCTGGTTCAAAACACAGGCACAGAAGCAGAAACAAGCGATAGAAGCATTGCTTATGTACATGTAAATGTTGTTATGTATTTTATGTAAAATAATCCAAATAAATCAAATGTTACCTTTTTTGTTGAATATGGTATAAAAGTGTGTTCTTTTTTCTCAAAATCATTTGAAACTGAATACAAAGAATGTATTTCTACGAATATTTTTTTTTTTTTACATCATTGAACTGCTTGGCTTGAATTACATTATGTAATGAACATGGTTTTCCACGGTAGTGCCATAGATTTGTGTAAACTTGTTTCTGATTGGGAAAGTCCAGACTCCATGTAGGTGTTGCTTCATGATTGGTTACTCATCTCGGGGGTCTTGTAGAAATATTTGTCCCAGGTGGAGGGCTGGTCATACATCATGCTGCCTACAGACGTATCCCAGAAGACCCTGGTGCTATTACACCTCATCTGTGTGCGTGTGTGTGTGTGTGTGTGTGTGTGTGTGTGTGTGTGTGTGTGTGTGTGTGTGTGTGTGTGTGTGTTTGTGTGTGTGGCATGTTTATCTCTGATGGTATCAGATGATATTACTGCTGTCTCACCATCACTAAAGCAATCTATCAATCTATGAGAAACAGGAAATAGCCAGGAAATGGTCAGACAAGACTGAAAAAATAAAAAGGAGGGTGTAACAAGAGGAGTGCATTCCCTTCCCAGGAGAAGCTCTTCTTTTTGTCAGGATCACTACCAATCAAGAGGAAATGGTCAGAGGTCATTGCCACGGAGAGTACTTGAGTCATCCCATAAATAAATTGAAGCGCTGACCGTCACTGACTCGCAGCAGAGAACAACATGATGGGACGTAATACACTTCCCGTCCCAGACTTATGGACTGACATGCTCGTTGACACTAGGAAAATTCTTTGTGCTTTTTTTGATGCACAATAACAAACCTCACTGTTTTTTGTGCGTCAACAAAGCACAAAGAATTTTCCTTTTTGGGTGAACTATCCCTTTAATCGACATCCTAGTGTCAACAAGCATGTCAAGCAAGAGCTCTCTTGACCATATTTGATGTGCTTTATGTATGTGCGTTGATCAATGTTGATAAGTGAATATAAATAAAATCTGTTCATCATATAAAGCGATCTTGTCTCCTCATAACTCTTGGGTTAAACCACTTAATTCATATGGCCAGTTATGGTCTGTGCAATAAATATTCTAAACCATCTATTGTGTTTTATTGTTCCACTAATGGTACTATTTACAATAATATATTGGATTTAATATGCGTCTCTCACATTGTCCCACAGCAGCATTAAAATAGTGTAGATTAATGTAAAATGTTTTATAATAATAATTCTATTTAGTGTCAATTTCATTCATTTAACATATTTAATATTGGGGGCATTCAAGTTATTTGACATAATTGAATTTTAAAAAAAAGTAACGCAATAGTTACTTTCCCTGGTAATTAGTTACTTTTGTAATGATTTTATTCAGTTACTAACTCAGTTACTATTTGTGAGAAGTAGTAACTATAACTAATTACTTTTTTCAAGTAACATGCCCAACACTGATTAATAGTAATATGTTACTCTGCCATCATAAACAACTTACCATTAGTATACTGAAATATTACTTGCCGAGTGATTGTTTTTCACCCCGATAATTATTTATAATAAGTGTAACCCTTTATTGAATATAATGTATTTTATCATAGTGCTACTGTCGGCATTTAGAAAGGCTAATATTCTGCTTTGGTTTGTGAATAGAAACACCTTTTACCTCTACACATCTTTAACACACATCTTTCGTGAATCTCATATCTCATATTACAGAAGTTAAATGCATGCAAATGCCATTTTATATTTTCTTTATCTCTTCCCCAGCCACTTAAGAAAGTTGCCAGCCACCACCAGCATTTTTTATAATTTTCACAAAAATTCATGGTCCAGAGAATATTTTGTTGGATGTATATCTGAATATGATATATATCAAAAGAAAGAACAGAGCCTAAAATTTTTTTATTCTAGCTTCATGCAATCTTTTTTTAACACTTGAATGTGAGTACGTTTCATAAAAAAAGCAACATTTGTAACAAAAAGCTGAGAAAATCATGTTTTTTCCCCTGACAAAAGATTACAACGCGCAAAAGAAATGCTTTATCTTTTGTTTCTGCTCCTTTTTTGCCTGTTTTTTGATCCAGAGACGTCATAGTCTGTGTAGGGAACGGAAAGCTTTTTTTTAGGGCACTATTGGCCAATATGCTATTTATCAAATATACTAGCATCATTCAGACTCGATCATTCAAGAACAACAACATTACCTTCCGCTCTCAGGGGGACTGCAGAATGAACTGTGCACCTTCTGTCTGACTGACTGCACCTGAATGAGTTAAGTGGGCCTGTTCATGCTGACAGCTAATATATCATGTCAACACAGCCAACTGAAGCAAGCTAGAGAATAAGCTTCAGATTAGCGTTTTCACTGCGCCTCCCCTCCTCTGATTCCCTGTGTTTGAAAAGCGAGTCAGCAGTAAAAGACTAATGAAGCCTAATTGGTTCACAGTCTGTCTCATTGCTAGCGAAAGTGGCCTTGGTTTCTGGGAATGTGGCAGCCGGTTTAATTTTCACCCTGTCCAATTGTGTGCTGGAGTGTGTGAGCGTGAAGCCGCGGGGGATCAAAGTATTTGTATGTGTTGATAAGAGGCGCTAGAGCTACACTGCAGACTCGTGTGTGCCAATTCCAGCACACGACTGCATACAAACATAACTCTCGAGGAGAGTGAAGCTGCCTACAGCAGTTTTACCATTTTACAATTCTGTTTTTAAATACGGTTTGCTGTGTATTTTCCACCAATTAGCATGTAGGTTTGGATGACAGAATGCGCTAACAAGCCAGTTTTGAAACAGATGACGAATCAAAACGGTAGAACAGAATAATACTGGAAGAGAAATGAGGACATAGTGAGATAAATGTGAAATAGTCCTGTCTGTTTAGTAGAAATAACCTGAGGGGAATTGTTATTGCCTCGAGTTGCAAATATGATCCATGAATGTGCATTTTTAACACTTTATGGTGTTAACATTTTTGTATTGATCTTTTGAATGCTGTGATGTGTATGGCGACATGTCTGTATATGGGATTGGTCATGGTTGTGTTGATGTAGCAGCTCATGTTTGCTTCAGGCATTCTATAGAGGGAATTAATAGATTCATGTCAATAGCTTAAAGAGATAGAGAGTCAATTATATCATTATTTAATCATGTTTAGTCTTATCCTTCAAAATCCATATAACATTTTTCTGCGAAACATTAATGTTTATATAACTCTTATTTAGTATGCTTGGTTTCCATTTCTGCAGTATAATGCTAGGTAGCCCCTCCCACTGTGAGATCTCATTGGTCCAAAATCCTGCTAATTTATAACTATACAATAAACATCAAATTATGTTCTGATAGGCTGCTATTTTTTAGCAGTTTCACATTCAGTGTTCTGATTTGTTACATGGTATAATGCGCTTTAAAAGCTGCCACAGTACATTGAAGATTGGGGTTTGGGTTGTGGTTAGTAGAATAATATATAATAAATGAACATCCTGGTATGCTTTTGATTTGTCTTACAGATTGACCCACACACAATTCCTGTGCACTGATGTATTACACCTTAATATGAATGAGAAAAGAGACAAAGAGGCGAGCTCAAACCTGTGATTGTGTGTCGGCAGCTTTTGTGCTGTGAATTAAAGCTGAGGAACCCACATATGAATAAGATGAGGAGAATACCAATGACCATGCAGAGAAATAAAACGAGAGAGAGAGAGAGAGAGAGAGAGAGAGAGAGAGAGAGAGAGAGAGAGAGAGAGAGAGAGAGAGAGAGAGAGAGAGAGAGAGAGAGAGAGAGAGAGAGAGGTAGAGCTGGCCAGAGCGTGTGCTGTGGGTGTGAGAGAATGACACAGGGAGTGTGTGGGAGTTGTGCTGTTAACCACGCTGTTGCACTCAAAGCATGTTTGGCTAGGTTACATCAGGGAGAGAGAGGGAGATTTCCTGTCTGCTGGAGTGCTGCCTATGGAGTCAGCATAGTTAGCTTGCAGGCTGACTGACATGAACACACATTTGTATATAGCAGGGGTTTTCAACCTTTTAGACATGAAGTGCCACCCTGATCCCTTCTTCACAAGTGTATTATGTCGGGAATTCTGTGATGAATTCTAGTGTTTGATGATGGACTCTGCTTCCCAGTATGCACCACGGTGTGAATAAATCATGCAAATATTTGCCTAATTGTTTATTGTTTTTACTGTTTAGTGGATTTTTGGCCCAGGAATTCTCATGACTGCCGTTTTGTGTCATGTTGTGATAACTTAGGGCCTGTGATAATCTTTCCCTTTAATGATGCCAGTTTGAGTGTTACTGTTTTACACCATTTTAAAGGGCTAAATAAAGTACTTTCACATTTAGTTTCTAAAGATGAAAAACCATATTCTATGGCCAAAATAGGAAAAAAATAATACTATTAATAATTTAAATAAGAAATTAATAAATACTGGTAATAATTTAAATAAACAAATGAATAATCAATCGATCATCTAAACTAGAGTAACAATCACATTCTATTGTGATTGAAAAAGTGAAATGATGACTATTCATAAATTTAATTTAATTTAATTAGACAGACATATACACATATGTAGATGATGGATGGATGACACATTCAACATTGTATGACCGAAATTATAAAGTATTACAATTAATAGATCAATAATCTAAACAAGAGTAATGTCATTCTATTATCAAAATGGAAAATTATTACTATTTGTAATCTTGTGTAACGTGTTATTCACAGCCATCACGAGTGTAGAAAAGGGAGTTGGTTTCGGTTATTCATTCACACAGACGATATTGCAGTAACTCCTGTAAGCTGCTGTATGAACAGGACATTTCCAGAGTCACATCTGTTATTAATCCCAAACAATATCTGTGTGAACATAGGCAATCTGCATGTGTGTGTGTGTGTGTGTGTGTGTGTGTGCTGCACATTCAGCACGCATGCGCACGTGTCAAGCACTCAGGGGCCGTTTGACAGAAGATAAGATGGATGACTCTGCAGTGAGGGTTAAGCCTGACTCCCAGCACAGCTACACACACACACACACACACACACACACACACACACACACACAGATATACAAACAACTCGTTAACATACTCCTACGTGAATGGATTTATTGCAGCTCTCAGGTGAGAGAGAGCAACTGTGTTTATAGTGAAGAGGGGTTAGATAAATTGAGAGGCATTCGTTAAGAAATGCATTGATGCTCACATTATTTAATTTTAATATTTATGTATTGACTATGTATGTTATAAATCTAAAAAAATAGAGTAAATTTACAATTGTAAATTGTTATTAACTTCAGGAGTAAAAACATTTATTTGATCATAAATGTTTTTATTTGAGAAATGCAAGTAAAATACTGCCACATTACAAAAGTGAAACACCTTTAAAATGGCTAATTATAATAATTTATAAATATTATTATGATTACATTTTTTCATCTTGTTTAACACAATCTTTTCGTAAATATCACGTCATTGTCAAATCAAAGATTTATTACCCATTTATAATGATAATAATTATTACTATTATTATTTAAATATTGATTTTGTTTATTTTCATTAATATTATTAATATATAACTATTTATTGAATGTTAAACGTTGCTGTTCTATCAAAATGTTGAACAGCCGTGTCAGTGATTTTCCCGTAAATGTGGCATCTTGTGGCTTATTATCTGATAAACATCGAAAAAAGATTGGATTCACACTGTAAATCAAAATGTTGCAAAAAACATCTGCTGAATTTCATACTAACATCCAACAGGGAATATTCATATTGCAAACCTTGTAAAATTTCATCTTCCTGATTAAAATACACCCATTGAATATTCTCTTGGCAGCGTACATGTGCTAACAGGTGCATTGATTTGTACTTATCTTCTCTAATAATAATTATCTTTTGTCAAGCGGGATTCTCTAAGTGAAAGAACAATTCTTCGTACTGAATTCAATAAGCAATTTAGCATGTCACTTTATCTCAAAAGTAACAGAGGGCGCATACAAACGGATGTATTTGATCAGGGTGTGTGTAAAGAGGTTGGATTTTCTTCAGATGCAAAAAGTCATGTTTGTCTTGTCTTTTCTTGCATTTTGTAAGTTGGTGTTTAGCAGTACAGGCCCCAGTCCTTCTCTCTCCATCTTTTCCTGATAGAAAGAAGTCAGCAGGGAGGCCAATAGGAGGAGGAATATATCTCAGCAAATATAGGTGTTGGGGTAGAAGGTTAGAGCTATGCTAACAAATCCATTTCTTCAACGCTTGCACTACGTTACCATCATCTCATTCTGAAGGGCATGGGGAATAGCGTGAGCAATTGAAAACGCATTTTCTGTACATACAAAGACAGTGTTTGTGTGGGAATATAAATGTTCATGCATGTGTTTTTTTATATGTAAATCTGTGAGCTTGAACTAATTCAGAGCTTGTGTGTGTGAGAGAAAGAGTGAGATAGCCTTTTGTGTGTTTACATGTGCACTGGACGGATGTTTTATTCATGGCGTGATCTTCTGAGGTCTTTGGTATGCTGCAGCGTGAGATTATAGATGTGTGTATTTGTCCCTGTAGCTTGTGTGTGTTCATGTGAGCATCTGCTGTAGTGCATGGCTGAGATTGTCCAAACTCAGTGTGAATAAGTCATCTGTTAATGACGGTCTGTTACAATTTTCGGCCCCACTTTATTTTAAGTGGCTGTAGGTACTATGCACTTACATCTAAAAATAAGTACAATGTACTTATTGTGTTCATATTGTATTGTAAAACACTTTTGCTGCTACACGGGTAAGGTTAGGGTCAGGTGTGGTGTTATGGGGAGGTTTAAGGGTGGGTTAAGGTGTAAGGCAAGGGTCAACAGTGTACTTACATAAATTTATTAAAGCTTTAATTACATCCAGGTATTTTTAAAATATAAGTACAATGTAAAAACATGTATGCACACAATAAGTCTTGTATCAAATTATTAATTTCAATGTAAATGTACATAGTAGCCTACTTAAAGCCACTTAATATAAAGTGGGACCCAATTTTCACATTTCAGACATTTCGTGAGTCCACTTTAGACATTCTACTTTGCAACTACATGTCAACTAACTCTCATTAGAGTATTAGTGGAATAACTGTTAGGTTAGTGTTAGTAGAATAAGTTGATGTGCTTACAAAGTTACTTATAGTCAGTAGGATGTCTTAAGGGGGGGGGGGGGGCAACAAAAATAAAATATCAGGCAGACAGTCTAATAATACTAACGGTATTGACATGTAGTTGCAAATTTACTCATAGTTAGAAGAATGTCTAAAGTGGACTAGCCGACTAAGTGTTAACGATTTCTTTTCATAGCAATTTCATGTGTGCTATGTGGCTTGTCTGTTCAGTTTTCTCCAAACCGTTTGGAATTTTTCTTTGTGTAAATCACGTTAATAGGGACACATTTCATACAGGCATATTATAAGGTTAATAATGAGTCACTCATTAGTCTATTAGCTATGGTCTTTACTGTACATATAATTAAATCAAGTAATCAAGTCAAATTTAAATCTACATTTGTTCAGTCCAATGAAGCCACTCACTCACACACACACACACACACACACACACACACACACACACACACACACACACACACACACACACACACACACACACACACACACACACACACACACACACACACACACACACACACATGTTGTGTTTTCATGTTTTATGGGGCCTTTCCATAGACATTATGATTTTTATACTGTACAGACTGTATATTCTATTCCCTTACACTAACCCTATCCCTAAACCTACCCATCACAGGAAACATTCTGCATTTTTAAATTTTCAAACAGCATCACTTAGTATGATTTATAAGCTGGGGACCAAAAAAATGTCCCCACACGAACAAGGATTTCGGATATTGCCATCCTTGTGGGGACATTTTGTCCCCATAACGAAGGGTTTACCAGGCCACACACACACACACACACACACACACACACACACACACACACACACACACACACACACACACACACACACACACACACACACACACACACACACACACACACACACACACACACACACACACACACACACACACACACACACAAATCAGAGAGCATTCCTCCATACAGAATGCTCTCCAGTTCAGCCCACTCATTTTCTATAGGGTTCAGGTCAGGGACTTGGATGGCCATTGCAGATGCTTGGTTTTGTGCTCAGTTACCCATTTTTGTTTTGATTTTGATGGTTTTTTTTGGATCACTGTCCTGTTGGAAGATCCAAACATGGCCCGTTATAAGATTTCTAGCAGGGGTTGTTAGGTTTTAGTTTAGATTTTTTATCTGGTATTAGATCGAATCCATGATGCCATGTATCTGAACAAGATGTCCAGGAGTCTATTAAAATGCGACTCGAGTCCGAGTCTCTAACTCGAGTGTCCATCTCTGCTTCTGGGTACAAATTTGTCCCCAAAATATAATTAAGTAGGTACACACACAAACCTAAAAAGGGCAAAACAGCAACCTTCCTTCTACTTTTGTATGTCTGAGCGGTTTAACAAAGCATGTTCAAGATGGATAGTGTATTTTTGTGAGAAAGCGTCTGATTTCCGTCTAGAGTAAAGCCCCTTTCACACAGCGCTTTGAACCCGGCAAATTGCCGTCAAATTGCCAGAACGCCTTCTGTGTGAACGCAAACTCGACCCGGGATTTATCCGGGATCGATGCCGGGTCGGGGACCTAGTAACATTGCCGTGTTCAGTTCCGGAACGCGCGCTGTCTGAACAAAAGCCGTAATAATGCCGTGTCGTAGTGATGACGCTGAAGCCGGGATCCTTCGCCAGCTGTGAAATGGTACGTAAAGCGCAAGTTTATGGTCGAATCAGAGAAAACATGCAGAAGCGTGGTTTCACGAGAGAGAGATCGCAGCTCATATGCAAACTTAAGACGCTGCTGAGATTACAAGTCACATCGATGTCACGTGTCTTTACGGGATTTTTACGGGTTGTGTGTGAACGCACTCTCTGATTCCGGAAAATCACTGGCAGTGTGAATGAACCCAAATCAAACGAACCCGGGTCAAATCCCGGGTCACTTTATCCGTGTATTTTCCGGAATCTCTGTGTGAAAGGGGCTTAAGTGTGTGTGGTAATGCGCGGGACGTTTAAAGAGCAGTGCTGCTGTATTGATCCAAGCGGACTCTCTGATGACCCGCCATGTTTACACTGGACTTGAATGGCTAATGCAGTGACACTCACTTCCAACAGCAGGGCTGGCGATTCTTTTTCGTTCTCTCTTTTTCTCATTCGCACTTACTTTCAGCGTTGAGATTTCATTCATTCTATATACTTGCTTTGTTTGCTTTGTTGCAAGGGATATTGCATCAGTGCTTTGGTCGATAGTGAGATGCATACGTAGAATTTTAGGTTTGTTGTTCCGTCCTTGATAATTTCCCCTCAGCGAAGTTTTTGACTGTAACAGCCTTCTGTAACATAGATAAAGCCGATTCAATAAGTCTGTCCCAGAGGCACGACACCCGAGTTTGTCAATCAATCACGTGTCTATTACATTCCCATGTGTAATTATGCAAAATGATTAATACATTATGGCTTCAGGTGTCTAAATAAATAATATGATGCTTGCATAAAGTTGCCACCAGATACTGTCTTGCTGGAATCCGTAAATCTCAGCTCTGACCTCCTTTTTCTCCTCTGTTAAAGCATTAACCAGTTAAGCAGTTCTTCTCAAACGTATTGAAAAGTAAGATTAAAAGCTGTGGTTTCAATGGCGTGTTCTCACTGAAGACTTCTCTTCCACCTAATCCTGTCCCGCTACCCAGCAAGCCCTCGATAGCCCAGAGGTCTGTCAAGATTACAGCACTTCTGAGTACATTTTTATTGAAAGGAGAAATCGATCTGCCCTCTTGATCTCACAAACAAAGGTATTGCAGAAACAAACAAGGGCTTTAAGACCCTGTGCCTAGACCACGGCGAGGTTGTTATTTTTAGGTGGGTTAATCCTGCACAGTTTTACACATTTAAAACAATCGTAGTAAAAGCAAATTTGAACGAAACAACAGTATTTGCAAGTAATGGCTAAATGTTTGTGCGCAACACATACTCTATTTAATTTCACTGCAATAGATTTGGTCACCAGACTTGATAAAAAGCGTTTCTGAAGTACAAACAAAGTGCAATATAACTGTATACAATTATTAATATACATTTGCTTACCTGTCTATTGAAACACATGCGAGAACAGAGTCTCTGTCAAGTCCAAGTTTGTCTCCATCCTGAAAATGCCACTCCAATATTGATCCTTGTTTCATTTCTCTGTTTTTCCCAAAGCCTGCTTGCACCAGTTTATTTATGTTTACAGTTGTTTATTTGTATTTTCTGTACTCAGAAATATATACTGTACATAGATCCTCATTGGTGGCTTATGTATAGTGGCCCATTGAAACGGCCGCTAATGAGGCATCTATGTATTATTTCTACTGTTTCTACAAGCGGAAACCGAGGATATTACATCACTGATAGGTGACAATGACAAGGAACGAGCCATTATTTAAACTGGAATATACTCTGTATTTACAAATCCTTGGGAATGTCAGTACACAACTGCATTTTGAGTATTTAATTACAAAAATCTTACATATTGTAGTTTTAAGAGAGAGTAGTTTTTTTCTTAAAGAAGGCCATTTGCAACAAGGTGTAAAGAGTACCTGGAAACCATACTTGAGTAAAAGTAGAGATACCTTACAGCAAAAATGACTTCATTACAAGTTACAAAACCCCTGTTTGGATGTGGCTCTACATGGTGGTATGGCGACATTAATCACTATCATTACGGTCTTCAATGAGATTTTGCAAGAAGCAATCTAAACATTTTTCAGAATATATTACCTCCTTGCTTTTATTAAACCGGCAGAGCAACAGTTGCGCTGCCTGCCGCCTTCCGCTGTATGACAGGGCCTGTCAAGGAACTACAGCGATTCTCTGTGGGCTTTCAAAATATTTTGCCGAGAGAATATGCAAATAGAACACAACAGAAAAGAAATGTGACTTAGGCCACCTGCTAGTAAAAGCAGCCTCTTAACCCTGACAGCACATCTCTCTCTCTCTCTCTCTCTCTCTCTCTCTCTCTCTCTCTCTCTCGCTCTCTCTGATTGGTATTCTGCAGTATTATCACTGTGTTCTGGGTGTAAGCAGAGCAGCTGTGGATGGAGCGGGAGGGATAATGCCTGCTAGGAGGTTCAGTCGCTTTAACTGATGGACCAGCCCGTGTGAGCGTTTCCCTGTGACCTTATTAAAGCTGCTGCCGCAAAGTCAAGCTTCTTCACAGGAGACGGTGGTGCGGCTAATGATGGAGCGCCGGGGTAAAAGTCACTACCGCACGCCGCTAATTTGTTTATGTCAGTGTTGTTTAAAAATGGGTAGCGATAAGCAACCCATTAAAATGAGTGAGAGAGAGGCCCTTGAGACGTCAAGCTTTCTGTATGTTCGGTTTCATTGGATTTTTCCTGAATCTGACGTAAAATTAATGCAACATTGAGAGCATTATGATCTGGACATGACTAGACCGTAGTTCATTTTAGATATCACAGATATCAGTGGATTGCGGTTAAATCTTGCTCTGAACATGTTTCTAGCCCTTTTCTCGTATAGGTATAAGACCCTCTATATATGATGCAGGTAATATATTTTTTGGGGGGTTGTAAACCAGAGGATTTTAATGGGCTAATGAAATCAAGTCATTGTCTTGACCATTTTTTTTATCGCTTTCAATGTATCTGTTCTAATCTAGGATTACAATGTGTCCCCGGATCATTTCATCTAGCTAATAGTTTAAATGAGATTATGATACACAACATGACCCGTTGACCCCAATCAACACGCACAAAACACACACACGCACACACACACACACACACACACACACACACACACACACACACACACACACACACACACGTCATAACACTTCTGATAAAATTCCTTTGTCTCAGAGACATGCAATTTGTCTTTGTCACGTCTATACTACCGAGCTCATCTGTGTGTGAGCCAGACTATGACACATAAATACACACACACACACACACACACACACACACACACACACACACACACACACACACACACACACACACACACACACACACACACACACAATTGTTTGTTTTATCATCTTAACCTGATTCTGTTTGTAAAGATCACTGAGTTTAGTGTGTGTGTGTGTGTGTGTGTGTGTGTGTGTGTGTGTGTGTGTGTGTGCAAGTGTGCATGCATGCGGTTCTCGAAGATGCTCCATTCAGTGTGTTCCTGGCTAAGGGAATTAAATGTCACTCAGAGAGATTGATGTGTAGTGTGATAGCAGCTTCTGAAAGAGCAGTGGAGGCTGCTGGGATGGAACCACATCTCGTGTTGTATCTGAATTCAGGATATACTCCTCTGTGCATCCACACACACACACACACACACACACACACACACACACACACACACACACACACACACACACACACACACACACACACACACACACACACACACACACACACACACACACACCTCAGACTTAGCTTCTTTTGTAGGTATATTGGTGTTATATGTGTTGTTATATATAGAATCTGAGAAATCATTATTTTTCTTTTGTTTAGCCCTTATATAATGAATACAATTCAATCCGATTATTAGATGAAGTTTGACTTGTGTGTGTGTGTGTGTGTGTGTGTGTGTGTGTGTGGGTGTGGTATTTATTCATGCTAGCTCAAATGCATTTTCACTCAAATTATACTTTTGTGTAGAAATGGGTAATTGACATTGTAGTGTCTCGGAAAAGGAAATTTTGACCCACAACACATTAATTCACATTAACACATTAAGAGTACTTTCACACTAGCTCTTTTGGTGCGAACTGTACCCAAGTCAACTAGGTTCATGTGAACTCTGTGCGGTTCCCTGCTGTTATGAACGCGGTCGTACTAAATTGTGGAAGTGAACCACTATTGATGACGTATGATTCGACAAAACCAAAATATAGCCTAAATGTGAGGTGAGCAAACAGTGAATATGCATTTTGCCGCCTTCTGCGCCATAGTTAGCAAGAAACAGGGGTAAAAGGTATGGATTTCATAAACTTTAAGAGATCTAATTGATCTTGATACACAATAGTGAGGGTCTGCAGGGGTCTAATGTTCTAAATTCTATTTTTTTCTGAATGCTTATAACATAATGTGGCGTGTGTCATGTGCTGGGCAGGGACCGGCTTACAGCAGTCTCATGCGTTGTCTCAGGGGCATTGTCAAGGTTCATCACAGGGTTACCGTGACAACCCTAGCGGGACCTCATGCCAGATATATCACTGTAATGAAAAGGTTAGAGTTTCATTGCTCAAGGGACTCTCTCGTCCAATTTTGGATCAGTGCTTTGTCCCGTACCTCTTTTTTTTTTTAAAGCATTCTAGAATTTATTCTGTTGTTGATCAAAATGAATTCATGTGTTTATGTATGTCTCGCCCCAGGATGCCTATCATATCTACTGTGGGTCACAACAAAAACCTATTATTACATTTCATCATGGTATCTTCACATGCTCTTTTCTTGTCGTTTTGTAAGAGAACACCTTTTAGCAGACAACAGTAGGAAGTAAATCACGATCTGATACAATTTATCTGTAAAAAGAGGGGGTTTTCACCATTATCATGCACGGATTGTCTGAGGTTACCAACAGTCATCACTGTGTAAAGATGTTTTTGGATTCTTGAGATCTTTCCGAGCCGTAGCTAATTTAATGCCACAATCAGCACAGTGTTGAATGTCGGGTGTGTGTATGTGACGTGCTGTTGATCTCCCTCTCTTTTTCTCCCTTTCTTCATGCATTGCTTCATGTGGAATCAGTTGGATCAGGTTAGTCAGTGTTTTTAAATCATTTTCTCTGTTCCCGGCTGGACCCGTCTCTCCCTTCTGTGTGATTTATTCGTCCCAATTGATTCCTATTCAGCGATGTGCCGCCTCAGAAAGCATTTGTCTCCTTTCAGTTTCTTACGGTAAACCTGGTTGTATGATGTGCTCGGCCATCATAAAATTTCCTATTAAAGTGTAATTTGGTACCTATAGGGAAGTCTGAGTTATTTCAAAGTAGGGGTCACTTTTAGAAAATGCAGGGTGAACAGGAGTCATTGACTTTTCATTTGACCAACTTTGTTGATAGCAGCTCTTTCATCATAACACTCAATATAAGGCCTTTTTATTTTTCCAGAACAATCAGGTCAATGTAAATTCAAACATCTACATATTTTATTTACCCCAAAATGTAAGTTAGGATTTTTTTTATACATTACTTTATGCAAATATGCATTCAATTGATCAGAAGTGACCCTTGAAACATTTAGGGCCCTATTTTAACAATCTAAGCGCATGGTCTAAAGCGCACGCCACAAGTGCACTTATGTCATCTCCGAATCCACTTTTGCTAATTAAACAACGGGAAAAATGGTCGGGGCGCGAAGTGCATTGTCCAAAAGGGTTGTCCCTATTCTCTTAATGAGTAATGGGTGTGTTTGGGGTGTAACGTGCAATAAACCAGGTGTAACGTGCAATAAACCAATCAGAGTCTCATCTCCCATTCCCTTTAAAAGTCAGTGTCGCTAACGCCATGGTGGATTCGCTATTTACATGGCAGAATTTGCAAGTGGAAAGACTGAACGCGTCTACAGAGAGGAAACGGATCAGACCATCTACGGGACAAGCCGGATTCCACCATATCTTTATGTACACAATATTAATCTTTTACATTGTAATCCTTTTATTTTTAATATTTGTCATGTTTGTTTGCTGCTGCGCGTCCCAGTGTGTGGAATAAGCAGAGTGTACATGCGTTGTGCTCCCATTACTAATGCGCTGTTTAAATAAAAAAAAATAAAAATACTGCGCCATTGACTTTAGACCAGGTTTCAGTTGGTCAATGGCTCAGTCTATTCCAGTTGCCTCAAAATAGCAACGCGCTTACAATGCGCCTGAACACACCTCGTTTTCAGACCAGCAGCCCATTGGCGCATAGATGGGCGCAAATGCATTTGCTATTTAAACAAGGTGTCGCAGGACGTGAAAATGATAACTGCGTCAGGCTGAAACTAGCAAAAAACACTTGCGTCGCGCCTGGTGCCGCATTGCGCGGAGTGTGTAATAGGGCCCTTAAAATGTTACAAAAGATTTCTATCCTAAATAAATGCTGTTCTTTCAAACTTTCTATTTAGCATGGAATCCTGGAGGGAAAAAAAAATCACAATTTGCACAAAAATATTAAGCAGCACAACTTTAGCATAAGCTGCGTTTGCATGGACCCAAATAATCAGATTGTAATCGGACTTGTAGAACAGTCTTAATAAAAATGTCACATGTAACCACGTCATTCAGAATGACGGAAACACTTGATCGGTGCATGTGTAATGACGTATGACATGTGGAACGAGCTGTTGTTGTTAAATGTTGTTGAATCATGTCATTCTAAAACTGTCCTTCCACTCATCGTCTGTGAAGTGGAGCAGGACAACGTCCCACCAGTCCTGGTTTCTGTAATCCTTGTTTTGGGCGCCCTAAGGGGCGTCTTTACTGCTTGATAAATATAAGGAGCACTGCACTACGGTTTATATGCTCGTCGTCTCCTAATTAGAACCTGAAATAGATAAATGTTAAGTCTGTCACAGTCATCGTCTGCACCATTCTGTCTTCGTCTTCACTACACTTCCCAGAATCCTCCTTGTCGCCACACCTGAACTCACTCCCTCAATTACCCACCTGTTCATCGTCTTCATCATCCGTGTCACCTGTCCTCACCTCGTTATTGTTCGTTTGTGTCTGTATTTAGTTTCCTTCTGCCCAGTCTGTCCTTGTCGGTTCTTGTGAATGTTACCTTTATGTGTGCGTGCGTGCGTGCGTGCGTGCGTGCGTGCGTGCGTGCGTGCGTGCGTGCGTGCGTGCGTGCGTGCGTGCGTGCACCGTCTGCCTGTTTGTTGTTCTGGAATTATTAGTAAATGTTTGAATTGGAGCCTTTTGACTCTGCCTCTTCTTCAGCCCACACCAGACTCTTGACAGTCTGCTCTTTAAAACAAAGAAAAGAAGCAATGTTGAGAATAATTAGTGTGTGCAAACAGAAGGAAACAATTTATAATCGTGCAGTGTGCCCATGTCAAAAAATCAACTCCGTTTTGAAGTTTGTGACATATAAATGCCCACATCAACCTGATCGCTTTGTGGCGTTCATTTAAACACTAAGTTCGGATTCATCAATGAATTAATTCCGATTGAAGCAAATGTGTCCATGTAAACGTAGCTATTGTCAAATCGACTATGAAAACTTTATATGATTACCACTTAACTGTAGACCTAATTCAAATGAAAACAAGTCCACATTGTGGTGGTAGGTCAATGATAAACCTCTTGAATGGTATGGAGAGGACCGTCTTACGAGCTTGACTTGTGTTTTGTGGATATTTACACCGATAATGGTTTTCAAGGGCAAATGCAGAGTTGGTCTGCGAAAGCAATCCTACACCTGACTCAGAACATTGGGCCTGATAACACACTCTCTGATACACTCCTTTACTCGGGCTAATCCATTATTAATTAAATCAAGAACATTTTTAAGCTGTAACCTTAAGGCAGGAGGATGATGGGAGGTCTTGTAGATGCTATGTTGTGCCGAAATGAGTGCAGAGGCTTTTGACTCTTGGCTGAGTTTAGCACAATGCACTTAGTGTATATTAGATTATTTTTCCAACAGCAAATGCTGCTAAAAATTGTGTGTTGAATCCTGAATAGTCAAGTAGAAGTACTGGTAGGCTGCTGGTTAAGGCAATGAGCAGGTCAAAAACGTGTTCTAAACATGGGTTCAATACCATGCTGTGAACTAATACCTCATTTTTTTTCACCAAAGTTCTTTAGGTGTTAAAGCATCAGTGTGTTTGACAGCCATACAGGTTTGGAACAACATGAGGATGAGTAAATAATGACAGAAATTTTGAGAATGTGACGGCCTTTAAAGTAAGGTCCCTGTAAGTGTACAGGTCATTCTCAAAAAATTAGCATATTGTGATAAAGTTCATTATTTTCCATAATGTAATGCTAAAAATTAAACTTTCATATATTTTAGATTCATTGCACACCAACTGAAATATTTCAGGTCTTTTATTGTTTAAATACTGATGATTTTGGCATACAGCTCATCAAAACCCAAAATTCCTGTCTCAAAAAATTAGCATATTTCATCCGACTAAAAGAATAAATAAATAAAAGAAGTGTTTTTAATACAAAAAAGAAGGTCAACCTTCAAATAATTATGTTCAGTTATGCACTCAATACTTGGTCGGGAATCCTCTTGCAGAAATGACTGCTTCAATGCGGCGTGGCATGGAGGCAATCAGGCTGTGGCACTGCTGAGGTGTTATGGAGGCCCAGGATGCTTCGATAGCGGCCTTAAGCTCATCCAGAGTGTTGGGTCTTGCGTCTCTCAACTTTCTCTTCACAATATCCCACAGATTCTCTATGGGGTTCAGGTCAGGAGAGTTGGCAGCCCAATTGAGCACAGTAATACCATGGTCAGTAAACCATTTACCAGTGGTTTTGGCACTGTGAGCAGGTGCCAGGTTGTGCTGAAAAATGAAATCTTCATCTCCATAAAGCTTTTCAGCAGATGGAAGCATGAAGTGCTCCAAAATCTCCTGATAGCTAGCTGCATTGACCCTGCCCTTAATAAAGCACAGTGGACCAACACCAGCAGCTGACATGGCACCCCAGACCATCACTGACTGTGGGTACTTGACACTGGACTTCAGGCATTTTGGCATTTCCTTCTCCCCAGTCTTCCTCCAGACTCTGGCACCTTGATTTCCGAATGACATGCAACCACTGAGCAACAATCCAGTGCTGCTTCTCTGTAGCCCAGGTCAGGCGCTTCTTCTGCTGTTTCTGGTTCAAAAGTGTCTTGACCTGGGGAATGCGGCACCTGTAGCCCATTTCCTGCATACGCCTGTGCACAGTGGCTCTGGATGTTTCTACTCCAGACTCACTCCACTGCTTCCGCAGGTCCCCCAAGGTCTGGAATCGGTCCTTCTCCAAAATCTTCCTCAGGGTCCGGTCACCTCTTCTCGTTGTGCAGCGTTTTTTGCCACACTTTTCCCTTCCCACAGACTTCCCACTGAGGTGCCTTGATACAGCGCTCTGGGAACAGCCTATTTGTTCAGAAATTTCTTTCTGTGTCTTACCCTCTTGCTTGAGGGTGTCAATGATGGCCTTCTGGACAGCAGTCAGGTCGGCAGTCTTACCCATGATTGCGGTTTTGAGTAATGAAACAGGCTGGGAGTTTTTAAAAGCCTCAGGAATCTTTTGCAGGTGTTTAGAGTTAATTAGTTGATTCAGATGATTAGGTTAATAGCTCGTTTAGAGAACCTTTTCATGATATGCTAATTTCTTGAGCCAGGAATTTTGGGTTTTCATGAGCTGTATGCCAAAATCATCAGTACTAAAACAATAAAACACCTGAAATATTTCAGTTGGTGTGCAATGAATCTAAAACATATGAAAGTTTAATTTTTATCTTTACATTATGGAAAATAATGAACTTTATCACAATATGCTAATTTTTTTAGAAGGACCTGTACTGTAAGCCGCCTTGGATGATTTGTCGGCTGAATGACAAGTTTCAATCAAATAGCACACTAAACATTCCTCTGAGACGACAGAATAAAGAGTGTTTTTCCTACCGCAGATTGAATATCAATCTCCGATATGTGCTAGGACTCCATAACCCAGTCTATATAAAGCTCAGGGAGATGCAGGACGTGTTATGCATCAGAAATGGCACTGTACTGTAATGTTTTGTGTGTGTGTGTGTGTGTGTGTGTGTGTGTGTGTGTGTGTGTGTGTGTGTGTGTGTGTGTGTGTGTGTGTGTGTTAACTATGTTAATGCCTGAATCAATGGAAGAGACTTCATGCCTTCATGTGAACTCTAATGAAATGAAGACAAAAGTGAAACGTGTGACAAAAGCCAAATGAAATGATTGGTGGAAGGACTGCTACTTGGAAATACATGGATATCATTACACTTATGTTCTCTGTTTTGCCCTCTCGTCGCTTTTTGAGGTCGTTTGAGGTCATTTTGACCTTTACATATCATATTTCTGTGCATTAGTGAGCACAGGAGTAATTATATGGTAGTGTCTTGAGTCCTATATCAGCTGAGGGTCAGTACATTCATCAATATCTCCCTTGATGCCTCTCATTTACCAATGCTCAATATGCTTTTTGCACTTTGGAGTTTCATAGATAATATGCATGTACATATTTCTCCTAGGAATACGCACACAGCTTCTGTTTAATTTATCATGCAACGATGCAGAGAAGCACAAGGAAACATTGTCATATTACAGTAATGTTGTGTCATTTACATATGTATGAACTGTAAATGGCTTCTGCTGTGATATGATTACTTAAGAGTTTACAATAAGCAGCATTCATCACAAACCAATAGCTGTAGCCTCTCTCTCTCTCTCTCTCTCTCTCTCTCTCTCTCTCTCTCTCTCTCAGTATGTGTCTATGTGTGTTTTGTGTCTTTTCCTCATATCTTCCTCCTGCTGTTCTGTGGTTTAATGAAATGTGCACAGTGAGCACAGTAGGAATGCCAGAGGAAATCGGGAAATGCAAGGGATAGGAATAGGATAAGTGGAGAGGATCTGGGCTGATTAGACCTGCTTCTCAGCAGGGTGATGTCAGTGGGATTTGTGTGTGTGTGTGTGTGTGTGTTAGGGTTAGGTGTCCACAAAGATGGCAATACCTGAAATCCAAGGGAAACACCTTATAAATCAAGTATTTTTTTTATGTAAAAATGCAGAAGGTTTTCTGCGATGGGCAGGTTTATGGCAGGTGTGTGTAATTTCCGTAAAATCTGTGAAATTGCAGGGTGAAGGACACAAATCTTCTGAAACCTGCCTAAACATGGGCTTAAATTAGCGTCCAGAGGAGATATTCACAATGTAATCTGGTGTCCAAAAGGCTGTTAGTGGAAATATTTCTGTTTTGTAATTCAATACAATCTGAAAAGTTGAATTGGGAAATTTGTCTAAAGCTCATAATAAATAGACATTTGGCTCCCAGCAGCAGTTTGATGTCAGTGGTTTAGGAACTTTTTTAAAGAGACAGTTCGCCTCTCCTATCGCGGTGGAAGGGAATGGAGTCTCTGACTAATGAGTTATAGATTAAAACGCAAAACTAATTAAAAGACCCATTAAAAGTTTGGGAAGATACTGCCCTGGCCTGCGGAAGAAGGAAAGAGAGAAAGTAAGCATACGATATAATAGCGATGCCTGCCAATAATCAGCCACAGGTCTAATAATTAAGGTTATTTATTCATCTTTTTTTTTTTTGGTTGTTTTTGTTTTTTTAATTTCCTCTCCCATCTGATAAAGATAGAGAAACAAAATTCATGAAGGTCCCACTAATCTTAGTCTCAGCTTCAGACATCGCCAAAGGTCAGAAATTGAGCGTTTTTTTTTTTACATGAAATTTAAAACCTTGTGTGAGTGTGTGAGTGGAATTTTCTGCTTAACCATAGTATGATACATCGTTGAAAAAAACAACTAGCTCATCACAACTGTTTCCCCGAATCCCTGATTCGATTTTGAGATCGAACTAATGCAAGATTGTTTTTGCTATAGATTACGAACATGGCCGTAATGCCATTTTTTGCTCATTTTAGATTTTTTTGATCGCTCAGATTGACAGGTCTTGATTTACAATGCGCCATAGAATAGGAGTGCACAGCTGAAACAGACCATCATTCATCAACCAGGATTTTATTACAGTTTGTTTATTCTATGCACTTTTATTGTGGCATTTACACATGTAAGTAGATAAGTAAAATCAGTTGTTTGGAGGGTTGTTTGGACCCTTGGTGAATTAATTAATAAAACTGTTCGTTGGAAAGGTTTCGGGAAACACAGACTCGTTGAACTATGCTGACGGAACTTGCGACCATAGTTGGCTAATAATGCTTTTGGGAAACTTATCCCTGGATGGTTGTCGATATGCAGTTTCGATATTAAAGTTTTCTCAGTGGTTGTGTATGTGTTGCTTTGCAGTTGATATGGCTTTGTGTGTTGTTTCTATGGCGTCACTATTGGTTTTCTTGGTGGTTTCTTATATTTTATTTATTTATTTGGACAGTTAACTGACATTTAGTATATAATAGATGTATTCTCCTACGCCCAGCATTTTAAATATTCGAATATGTACATGACATGCACAGCTACACCCCATACAAGTAATTACTGAATCTGTGAGGTCTGGTTCACCTGAGATATCAAATGGGTTCTCCATGCCCATTTCACAGTGGAATTTTTGCCGTATAGATTTGAATATGCAAACGAGTTAGCATGCATGATTAATAAGGCATTCCACAATGCAGATGGAACCCCCAAGAGCCGGTGAGGAGTATTACTCTACATTAGAGTATTACTCGTGTTCATGGAACAGAATGGAGCTGATTTCTATGGTAATGCAAGCCTCAAATCCTATTCATTTTCTTGAAAATACTTCAGCTGTTATTGCTTCTTAAAGTCATCCTCATTGTCATCACTCCTAAGACTCCTATTTATGAAGTAGCCTTCAACAATGTAGACCATCATGTCCCTCAATAATTGGCTCCTTTGTATGTGTCTAGGTCGACAGGGAGCATGGGGAACAATCCACACAGAACGATACGTAATGATTGGCTGTACCATATAGACAGATTTATAGATAAAAGAGAAGAGATAGTAATAATGTGAATCTCTGGATTTTGCTGTCCAAACCTCCTATACCAAATATACCTTGAGCTAAACTCAAACTCGCTCTTTCTCTCTCTGAAATGTGCTGCAATCAATGCTTCCACTTTCACTGAGGCCCCAATTAAGATCACACTGGATCAATCCATATTTTTTCCTCATTTTGGTGAAAATCAGTGGGCCGCTCCCGATCAATGGCTACTGTGCTGTAGAAGAGATATGGAATTGAGTTTTTTTCCACTGCTCTCCAGCTCTAATTGAGCTGCAGGATGAAATGCTTAGGCAACATGATGTGTACATGTCTCTGGCCGTTTTTTACTATTTTGAGACCAAATGATATAGCACATTCATGGTTCTTTCAATTTTACCCCATACTGGGGGAATTTGACAATTGCCGAGTAAAACTCAGGGATGGTAGAACCAATGAGGTCTATGATAAATGGAGAAATCTTTCTGTGAACATTTATTTAAGTTAGCATTCACTGTTTGCATTTATTTCAATAGTATGTAGTCTAGTACAGAATGTACTGTAGTATGTGAGATTCAGTATTTGGAATGAGCAGTATTTCCAAATACACACTATTCATAAAACAGTGAGAAGAAATTTGCACAAATGCAGTGCATACTCTAATAGAATGCTATTTCAGACGCAGCATAAGGCTTTGTTCCAATCTCTAGTGAGTGGCATTTAAATTGCATTCAGTTTTATTCAAAACAGATGTACGTGAATCTGGCACATGAATCTATGAACATGTTTTATTACGTTGGTTGTTGCACGTATCACAGCAATGCATTTCAGAAATGAAATGCCTGGTGAGTGGCGTTAAAAGGTTAAAGCTCTATTGTGTTTGAAAATAACGTACCACCTACAAAAAACCCTGCCCTAATCCAACAGATAGTGTTAACCAAAAAAAAAATTGACATAAAAATGCATTTTTGGAGCAAACATATACCCACGTGCTCCGTATTACAACTGTTATAGGTGAGCTACCGAGCAAGTTTACTGCATTAGAAAGCCATTCAGATGGAGTTGGTTATGTGATGCAAATGTCAAAGTGTATTAGTTTACCAATTATGCACTCAATGGGTATGTGTTTTGAAGTCATAACAAAGTTTTATGCAAGAAACAGTGTTAAAATAAGTTGTTATTAATTGATAATCTGTCCCTGTCATAATCTGTGTAAAAAGGAATACAATTATTGGTGTTTTACTGCCACTAGTGTCCATTTTAGCTGAAAACTATACAGTGAATTGTACAGTATAGTTTTGCAACAATGTACATAGAGACACATTTTTCCAATGAGCCTGTTTTCAATATATTCGCCAACACCTGCAATTTTGGCCAAAACAAGGAATAATTTAGCTGGCAACTGATTGAAATGGGCTTCACACCTACGATGCCTCAATAGGTTGCTTAGCTAGGCAGCTGACAACATTTGGGAACAGCGCTTAATAGTGTAGTTGAATGAAAGGCATGCATTGAAATTCGAAAATATTATTCACACTGTCGCCAACCTTGCTGGTGCATTAACACCCCCGCTGGTTAATGTCTATCTGTTATATACACACATCTGCTATGTGTGCTTACTATTGTTTACATCCGCTTATTCTGTGTTTGTTTACCTTTTCTTGCATCAGAAACAATCATGGCAGAGATAGGGCAAGGCATTAATTGTATGCAAATATATGAAAATTACCCCCACAAACTCTCAATTCTGCTAACCACACTAAATAAACACACAAACCATTGTCAAATCCCCCAACCTCATTAAATACGTCTCCAATCCAAAAATGCTCCCCCATCCACCTCATTGTCTTGGTTAGAAATCGGCCATTTCAGACATATGTTTGAAGTCTATCTAGAAAGCAAAATCCCTCGCTTGCGGAGGTTCTCTTCACGCTCATTTTGATTTAATTAAATGAGAAAAGAATAAGTAGCCTAAAAAGAGACTTAAAAGAATAAGACATGGTCAGACGGTGGCAGGAAGAGTGTATTTCCTTTAATCATTATCATTTAGAAAGATGAGGATGGCTTTGTCTTATTCTAGTCTAAATTCCATTTTTTGGGTCATCTCTAGGATAGATTGTAATGACTTGGGGTTGGCACGACTTCAAAGTGGGAGGGATGTGTGGCGTGTTTGGATATGTAGGTTTTTTTGGGGGATTTATGGATTGCTGATGCGCTATATGCACTGTCTAATGTCATGCCATAAAGGATTATAAGAGTTTATAAGAGGGACATTATAAGATGGAAGGTAGGTCTGTAAATGGCTGATAGACAGAAATATGTTACACAAATCTATCCATCCCTCCATAAAAAAATGTCTGGGATGAGATTTGCGACATGAAAACCTATGGGAAACACAAGCCGGTGAAAAACACTTTCCCTGGCACCACCCATGCATGAATATCTACTGTACATCCTTAAGTCTTTAATTATTCATTACACATTTGCGTTAAGTATATTTGTGCATGTCTAGGGCAGAATCTTGGGTATCTTAAAAACACTATATACAACCCAAGAATTGGTTTACCTTTGCCCTATGGATGCCCCTCTTCCTGGGTTTGCCGCAGGGCTTTGTGCTCATCTAACACCGCAGTATTGTGCTCAGAGACAGCAAACTGAGCTAAAAGAGCACTCCTGACTTGAGACAAAACTGTGATTTGTTAGGTCATCTCAGGCAGGTAATTTCTGCGAGGGGTACGAGACGTCGGGACACTCTGTGTGAGTAATGTGTGTGTGTGTGTGTGTGTTTGTGACAGGCAGCTCGGAGTTTAATAGTGACACTTGCACTAAAACACAGAACTTGCCTGAAGCACAGCCTGCAGCTACATGCCACGCTTGCTACACCCACACACACACACACGCGCAGTCTATTATTATACAGCTTCACATAGCCAGTGTAAATGCGTTAAGACAGTACAGTGCATTGTTATACTCCACCTGGCCACAGCAAAAAAGTCTTCTGTTTTGTAACTGATCAGGACTGGCAAGATACAAGACCAGGTTAGAGAGAGAGAGAGAGAGAGAGAGAGAGAGAGAGAGAGAGAGAGAGAGGGAGGCAGGGAGAGAGAGAGAGAGAGAGAGAGAGAGAGAGAGAGAGAGAGAGAGAGAGAGAGAGAGAGAGAGAGAGAGAGAGAGAGAGAGAGAGAGAGAGAGAGAGAGAGAGAGAAGAAGAGAGGAAGAACGGGAGGGAGGGAGAGAGGGAGAGAGAGAGAGAGAGAGAGAGAGAGAGAGAGAGAGAGAGAGAGAGAGAGAGAGAGAGAGAGAGAGAGAGAGAGAGAAATGCTGTGTGATGCCAGTGCTAGAGAGTGTGTATCTGTATGTGTGTGTGTTGTTGGATGGGTAGGTGGGTGTCTGTGTGAATAATTGATGTTGTGAGAGTTGTGTTGTGTTGCTGTGGAGTCTCTGTCACTCAGTGCTGTCAACAGCTCTGAATCAAAACATACGCCAACCTGACAACTTCCTCTAGGGTCTCCCCTTCTGCCACACTATACACACATGAGAGAGACAGAGATACAGCAGCAACTGTAACGGAATGAGACTGCACTCTTTCAGACATTAAAATCATTGCTGTATTTCCTCTCTGTTTGATTATGTACATCGGTGAGTTTGTTTGCCTCGGGACCTTATATACACCCTCTTTCAACTGACTACTGCCAAGTATGTGTGTGAGATACAGAGAGAGAGAGAGTGATATATATATATATACATACACATGTATATTTATATATATATATATATATATATATATATATATATATATATTGTGCACGCTGCAGCATCTTTTCGAATAACTATTCCCATCCATCCATCCATCCACCCATCCACTGTTCTCTGCCCATCTGCCTGTCTGTCTAGCTAGCTTTTAATCAATGTGTAAGATTTTTGGACAGATCCAAAATACGCCTATAGCTCTGTGGTGACCCAGTGAACAGGAGTCTTTGAGTATGTAGCGCCTCATACCCTGACCACACACCACACTCATGTTTTATTCATAATGCATTTCCACTGACAGTGCAGTTGTTTGATGCACAAGAGCCGACAAGTCTGACATTGATAATAGAAAGGATTTGGGTGAACGTATGATTGATTGATATAAGATGGTTTGAGTGGCACTGAAAGACCACCTGCATCATTAAGATCATCAATTGTGTTTTCTCTCTTACTTTCATGCAAAAAAAAAAAAAAAACATGGTCACATCATGTTCTAATGATGATCTGAGGAGACTTCAAAACACAAGTGTGTAAGGGATTTAAGAGAGATGCTTCAAAAATGTGTGTAAAAGACAGATCAGGAGATCAGACAGACCAAAGGATTGATCCGTCTATCCTATGGTGTCTATGGCACTCACCCGAGTCCAATACAATTGATCACGGAAAAGGGACAAAGAGACGGAGGGAGGAGAAAAAGACAAATCATTTTTGCAGGCATGCTTACACCAAATGCCTCTGCTGGGCTGATTTCTATTCCACTGGCACAGACTCTCCAAGAATGTTATTGTGTTTCTGTCAGAGGTGCTTCAAGCTGATGGGCCGCCATGCCCGCTTGAAAAAGGCAATTTCACATCTGGAGTGGGAATCTTCTCCCATTGACAAAGACGCAGCGACTCGCCCCCTTGTGAGTCATACTTCTCATCACAATAAAATACAGGAATCAAACCAGCAGGATAACAAAGTCTAATCAGCTATCGAGTGGCTATGCTGCCTGGCCTTATTAATCAACACAAACCATAATGACCTTTTCAAACAATGTGATGGGACTGTTGAGCTCACATACAATTACAAGCTCATCAAGAGATGAGTAAAGCCCAGCATGGTTATGACCAGACATCATGGCATGATTATGCCAAGTAAGACATGTTCCTGGGTCAACATGCTTTATTGATCCTGGAACAACATTTCTGTCCTAACCCTATGCCTACCCCTGAACCTAACAATTCCCATAAGTTATCTCTAAAATCATAGGGAAATGAATGGTGAATAACACTGATGTAGAAACACCTAAACATGGTCATAATCCTAAAATTGACATAAACTGTAAACTGTTCCTTAAATCTGATAGGTTGATTGGAATGTTGTACCAGGATCAATGAAAACTTTGATCCAGGAACATGTTGTACATGGTGAAATCACATTCATCATGACGAGTTACAGTTAAACACCAATAATATCTATGATTGAAAACAGGAATTGAATCGTTCTCAGCAAATGGTAAAGCAGATTTGGGACAAGGAAAGTGGGAAGGAGACGTTTGTATCATATCTTCCATATGATATCCATAAAAGCAAGTGCGATATCATATGGAAATTAAATCTACAGAATAGCAAAAAAACAAACTATAAACAACAAAATAAACATTAACTGAAATAAAATAATATAAATATAGATAGATATTGCTCACGTGCCAGCGAAGACTCCATTGGCACACATGAACATAGATTATATAGATTGTGTATTATGATTTCTGTATTAGCACAAAAAATATAAAGAGGAAAAAAAATCTTAAAATCCCTTCTGGCTCAGTTATCATGTTTCAGCTGAGGAGTGTAAAGTCACCTCTGAGGATTCTGGATGAAATGGCAGTTAATCTGTCTAAGGTCTGTAGCTCATTCCACAGTAGACCTCAATAAGCCTGATGGATCACTGCTGAGTTTCTCTCACTCCAAAAGTGTCCGAGACATAGAGAGAGAGGCAGCTCCCGACTGCTGATTTGTTTGTTTCTAGGCTTAATCAAAAGTAGGTATCAATAACATTGACAGCCTTGTATGGTGTGAATGGCACACAAAGAAACTATGCTTCACCATCAGTTTCAACGATCCGTGATTATTGATACTTACCCTCAATGGAAGAGACAACCTTGTGTGAAGATGAATTGAGTATTTATTCTGATGTTAATATAGATTCTCATATCCCAGCTAAATATGTAGTAGTAAATATGCAGACAGCTCTCTGTGAGTCATTTGCAGGTTGATTTTACAGGAAAGTGTAAGCACTGTCTCCATTGTGCTATCAAAACATTGATCTGTTTGTTTGAGCATCACACCAAGACTGACACAGCAAAATTGACTCATTCGTTGTTTGAATATTCCAGGAATACAAATCCAACTCCTATCTACTTGAATTGGGAAATACCAAAATCCTCCAATGGTGTGAGTTTGATGTATGTTGTGGGTGGTGGCTACTAGGGTATTGCAATGCAATCGAGGGTGTTTCTATGCAGTTAAGGTGATCTGAGCGATAAGCTTGATATGCAGTTGGTTGGTTGTTCTGGATGGTTGTTAGGTCATTGTTAATACGTTACTAAATTATTCTGAGTGGTATGTGCTTGCTATTCAGTTGCCAGTGGGGTGTGGGTGGGGGCTAGGATGTTGCTAAGGGGGTCTGTGTGAATTAAAGTGCTTGCTAGGCAGTTGCTAGGGTAATGGCTAGAATGTTGTTATGCAGTTGCTAAGGGATTATCAGTTATGTTAGGCAGTTGCTAGGGTGTTGTTGGTGTTGAGAGTGTTGCTATGCAGTTGCTTAGGGGTTCTGCATGATAAGCTTGCTTGTTGTTAGGTTGTTCTAGATAACTACAATGGCATTGCTTAATGATAATTTTTTGGGGGTGTTCTGGGTGGTGGCTAGGGTGTTGCCATGCAGTTTCTAATGGGTTCTGGGTAATAGGTGCTTGCTGGCCTGTTACTATGCTTTTCTAGGTGGTACCTTGGGTGTTGCTATGCAGTTGCTAAGGGGATCTGAGTAATAAATGTTTCCTGGCCTGTTTCTACGCAGATTCTAAGGGATTCAGAGTAATAAATGCTTCCTGACCCGTTGCTAAAGTGTTCTGGGTGGTGGCTAGGGTGTTCCTATGGAGTTGCTAAGGGGTTCTGAGTATTAAGTGCTTCCTGCCCGGTTGTTGGTGTGTGCTGGATGGTGGCAAGGGAGTTCCTAAGGACTTCCGGTTCTGAGGAATAAGTGCTTCCTGACCTGTTGCTAGGGTGTTCTGGGTGGTGGCTAGTGTGTTCATATTGAGTTGCTAGGGGGTTCTGAGTAATAAGTGCTTTCTGACCTGTTGCTAGGCTGTTTCAGATGGTGGCTAGGGTTTTCCTATGGACTTTTGAGTAATAAGTGATTATTGGCATCTTGTTAGGATGTTCTGGGGGGTGGCTAGGGTGTTGCTCTGCAGAAGCTAAGGAGTTCTGAGAAATAAGTGCTTACAGGCCCGTTGCTAGGGTTTTCTTGGCGGTGGCCTAGGGTGTTGCTATGCAGTTCCTGAGGGGTTTGAAGTAAAGATAAACACTTGCTATGCAGTTGCTTATATGTCATAGAAAGTGGCTAGGATGTTGCTATGCAGTTGCTAAGGGAATCTGAGTGTTGAGAAATTCCGTTCACACTGCTGACATATCTGCAACACTTGGGGGCAGCTATTTCAAGCATGCAAAACAACTCCTATCTACTTAAATTAGGGAAATACCAAAACCTCAAAAACTACCTAGCAAACACACATTTAAATATTTCAAAATCTAAACTGACCTAAACTGTCCTCAATGTTTCTAATGCTCAAATAGCATTAAAAAAGTGTAGATTTCAGGTTGGCCCTGTCAATGTGCATGTGCAGTCCCAAGCATGTGTAAAGACACTGTTTCTAATGGGAACTGGAGCTTTTAATGGCAGCTGCAGTGATGCAATGACTTTATGACTTGGGTGACTTAATCCACCATATTGCAGATTGCACTCTCTCTCATTCATAGTAATACGAGTGAACCGCCTTGGTTTATACAGGACCTTCTCAAAAAATTAGCATATTGTGATAAAGTTCATTATTTTCCATAATGTAATGATAAAATTAAACTTTCATATATTTTAGATTCATTGCACACCAACTGAAATATTTCAGGTCTTTTATTGTTTTAATACTGATGATTTTGGCATACAGGTCATGAAAACCCCAAATTCCTATCTCAAAAAATTAGCATATTTCATCCGACCAATAAAAGAAGTGTTTTTAATCCAAAAAAAAAAATCAACCTTCAAATAATTATATTCAGTTATGCACTCAATACTTGGTCGGGAATCCTTTTGCAGAAATGACTGCTTCAATGCGGCGTGGCATGGAGGCAATCAGCCTGTGGCTCTGCTGAGGTGTTATGGAGGCCCAGGATGCTTCGATAGCGGCCTTAAGCTCATCCAGAGTGTTGGGTCTTGCGTCTCTCAACTTTCTCTTCACAATATCCCACAGATTCTCTATGGGGTTCAGGTCAGGAGAGTTGGCAGGCCAATTGAGCACAGTAATACCATGGTCAGTAAACCATTTACCAGTGGTTTTGGCACTGTGAGCAGGTGCCAGGTTGTGCTGAAAAATGAAATCTTCATCTCCATAAAGCTTTCCAGCAGGTGGAAGCATGAAGTGCTCCAAAATCTCCTGATAGCTAGCTGCATTGACCCTGCCCTTGATAAAACACAGTGGACCAAGACCAGCAGCTGACATGGCACCCCAGACCATCACTGACTGTGGGTACTTGACACTGGACTTCTGGCATTTTGGCATTTCCTTCTCCCCAGTCTTCCTCCAGACTCTGGCACCTTGATTTCCGAATGACATGCAAAATTTGCTTTCATCTGAAAAAAGTACTTTGGACCACTGAGCAACAGTCCAGTGTTGCTTCTCTGTAGCCCAGGTCAGACGCTTCTGCCGCTGTTTCTGGTTCAAAAGTGGCTTGACCTGGGGAATGCAGCACCTGTAGCCCATTTCCTGCACACGCCTGTGCACTCAGTCCACTGCTTCTGCAGGTCCCCCAAGGTCTGGAATCGGTCCTTCTCCACAATCTTCCTCAGGGTCCAGTCACCTCTTCTCGTTGTGCAGCGTTTTTTGCCACACTTTTTCCTTCCCACAGACTTCTCACTGAGGTGCCTTGATACAGCACTCTGGGAACAGCCTATTTGTTCAGAAATTTCTTTCTGTTTCTTACCCTCTTGCTTGAGGGTGTCAATGATGGCCTTCTGGACAGCAGTCAGGTCGGCAATTTTTAAAAGCCTCAGGAATCTTTTGCAGGTGTTTAGAGTTAATTAGTTGATTCAGATGATTAGGTTAATAGCTCGTTTAGAGAACCTGTTCATAATATGCTAATTTTTTGAGATAGAAATTTTGGGTTTTCATGAGCTGTATGCCAAAATCATCAGTATTAAAACAATAAAAGACCTGAAATATTTCAGTTGGTGTGCAATGAATCTAAAATATATTAAAGTTTAATTTTTTATCATTACATTATGGAAAATAATGAACTTTATCACAATATGCTAATTTTTTGAGAAGGACCTGTATATACAGTCTTTGGTGTTAATAAGCACTTTCCATGCAGTTGCTAGGATGTTGGTACTTGGTTGCTGTGGTGTTCTGGATGGTTGATAAGTGGTTGCTTACTGCCTGAATTAAGCCCACCTGCAGGGTCTGATTGCATAGGGGGAAAAAAAAACTAGCAAGCCCACCACTGCTCAACAAACCACATGATTTGAGGTATCAATCATGTCCATAGCACAAATAGTGCAGGACGACTTGCACTGTAAAGTTTAATATTCAATAATACCACAGTGTTTTTGCTTTTTGTGAACTCAACTGACAAATGTAGGCTTATTCACAGTCTGCACATTAAACTGGGATAAATTACACATTTCATCTTTTAGTTAGCATTAAAGTTTTCAGCGTTATGGTTCCAAAGAAGTAGATTAATATTTCTCATATAATAATCGATTTTTCGAACTCACCATGCAAAATTGCATTTTTTAAAATACGGTCATACTCATACACACATTCACAAAACCCACACCACTTAGCTGCTTCACAGCTCTCAGACAGGAATAGGAAATCAATGCGGGGAGAGCGAATCACTCAGCCCTCTCTGTGTCTCTCTCCCCAAACGAACAGCAGGACATAATAGCAAGTGACAGAAGTTAAGCGTCCCCAAAATCCAACACACTTACCCTGACAAAAAAGTACTAGCTCAAATAGTTCTGAGCAGTTTTGAAGCATATGTCTGTCTCCGGGCCAGATCATGAGGATGAAAAGAGAGACAGACTGTATCTGAGAACGAGAGAGCGAGGGAGAGTCCAGCCGGCGGATTGCTTTTGGCGTGTTGTTCCGGGCGCACATTTCCCTCGAGTCTTCTGTAACCTCTTCATGGCTTGTCACCAGCTAGGAAGAGAGGAGAGAGCAAATGGAAGAAGAAGAAAAAAGACTGAGAAGAGGAAAGAGAGAGATTGACATAAAGAAACAGCCTCCACAGCCGAAGTGGCACTAAACCAGAGCATTACAAAGTGACTGTGAGGAATAGATTTTTCTGAAGTTTGTCAACGGGAGGATGAGAGACCCTGTTTTTATAGATTCTGGGTGTTTTTCCTCTCTCTTTCCGCCTTGTAAACGAAACTTAGTGCTGCGGTGCTGTTTTTGGTATTTTCGACATCTCTGAGATTCTCTGTTGTGGCAGCGTATGCTCTGTTGAACGTATCTCTGTCAGTGTGTCAGTGTCCTGTCTCAGCTGTCTGAAGATCTCGTGAATCAGCCAGACATGCCACAAACTTCCAAAATTTTACAAAAAAGATATACAGTATACACTAGTCAAGTCAAGTCACATTTATTTATATAGCGCTTTTTACAATACAGATTGTTTCAAAGCAACTTTACAGAGATAACAGGAACATAATGCAAAAAAGTTTGTTTCCAGAAGAAAATTGCATCACAGTCCATCTTAAGTAGGTTCAGTGATGTTTCATTTTTGTTTTAAATAAGTTATTCATTTAGTTCATATATATAGCCGCTCTGGAGTATACCGTGATGTCATCGTCCAGTTCAGTTCAATACGGCCCAGATCCAGCTGATAACATCATGCATTGTGGTCGTGTCAAGACGCAGGTCCACCATCTGATCTGGATACGGCCCATGTCCGGCTGATTACAGTAAACCTCGGAATAAGCAGAAAGACTAACATTAGTGTAGATGCCACTACCGTTCAAAAGTTTGGGGTCTTTTTTAAATTTTTGTGGAGACATTCAGCAAGCCTGCATGGATTTGTTCAAAATTTTCAAATAACTGTTATATTAACATTTTAAAATGTAATATATTCCTGCATGTGATGGCAAAGCTGAATTTTCAGCAGACATTACTCCAGTCTTCAGTGTCACATGATGCTGATTTGGTGCTAAATAAACATAATGCTGCCTTCACATGCTATCGGAAGTATCGTTTCTGAGGTGCCACTGGGAATTTTGGGGATAATTTTGATTCCCGAGTTGGGCGAGCCATAAACTTTACACATGGCTGAGGGGAGAACAATTGCTACTGTAACTGGTATTCTGGTTTCCCCCCACAACAGCTGCATCGCCTTGTCTTGTCGTTAAAATAGTGCATATTTACATAAATGAATATTCATTTTTAAAAGCAGGTAGTATTTGAACAAAATTCCAGAATAAATATAATTTTGGTTTTAATAAGATTTCCCTAATAAATAGACAAGAATAAACCTGGTGTCCTCCATGATTCCTGTTTTTTCTGACAACAAAGAACTTGAATGCGACAAGCTCATTATCTCGACTTCAAAAGTGGGAAGTAGGAAATTGAAGGGAGCATAATTAATTATTATTATCAATGTTGAATACAGTTGTGCTGCAAAATATTTCAGGATTATTTTCTGAATAGACAGATCAAAAGAACCTCACCTATTTGAAATATATTTTGTAGCATTGTTAATGTCTTTACTGTCACTTTTGATCAATTTAATGCATCCTTAAAAGTATTAATTTCCTCATAAATAATTTTTTTTTTAAATCTGTCATTTTACTCACCCTCATATCATTCCAAACCTGGATGCTGTTTTTTTTTTTTTTTTGCTGACTCAGTGATTCAGTTTGGAGAAGTTAACAGCTCACTGGAGGGGAAGATTATTAATGAATAATGTCTTTAGGTCTGTTCCTCACACAACGCTGCCACGTGGCTTCAGAAGCCTTTGATTGTCCCGAATTATTTTGCAAGTGCATGTCACTAGGGTTTAGTTTTAAAATAATCTGATTTTACTTTTCCAAAGAAAGTGTTTGTTTGTTTTATTCCTCATATTTTTTAGATCACTGGTATCAATCTCAGACAGGTTTGTTAAATAGTTTGCCAGGTCTTATTTGGTAAATGGAAAACCTACTTAACGAAATTATTCCATTTTATTAAGCAAGTCACATTTCTCTTGTAATAAAGGGAGAAATATCTTTCTGAGATCTTTTTTTTTTCCTTTTCTTTCTGAAGATGAAAAGGATGAATTATTGCAATGTTTTGCACAAGGCATGAAAGCAACTAATATTTTGCAAAAACATTTTTGAGTGATTTAAAGTACAGAAGAACCTGGTCGTCTGTCAAACAATTCAACCCTTAAATGCATGAATATTTCACTGATTATTATGTATATAATCTTTATATATATATTATAATGCATATAGTCTTTAGTGACCCGTATCTATATCTAATGGATCTCTATCTGTCACGATAATATAAAACTCTCCTGATATTAGAGTGACAATTACAGAAGAACAAAAAAAAAGCATATTTTGTTTCCTTTTGGAGCTTGAATCAGAATGCGTTCAACACTTGCTCTGCAGTGAATCAATGAGCCATTTCAAGTTTTGCTGATGATTCTTCCTATTCTTTTGTTTTCTGCCTGCGGTAACTGAGTGAAACGTCACACATCATTGTGTACTTATTCTTATACTTATTCAGTCATCAAAGATTCAATAATTGTTTTGTAGAAAAAAAACACAACCGTATAATTTCTTTTACAAAAAAATGAATGGCAAAACAGGCATTCTTGTTATATTACATTATTTAGACATATATATATATATATATACAAAAAAAATTGTTATATTGTTTACAATTAATTGATTGCGGAATACCAAGAAGGTTGATGAAAATGGGACCATTTGATTTCTATCTTCAAGAAGACGAGGGACCCACCTCAAGATCCAATATACAAAATTGAGAACATAAATATTTTGTAAACATTTCCTCAAATGCTGACTTTGAATTACTTTCAAGACTGCAGAAACTATGTGAGTGCATCTCCCCAAAGCTGCCAGCTCGCTTCTTCATACTAAACCACTCTTATGAATTTCACTTATATAAGATGACTCTCATGAAAGTTTTATTCTCTGATATTCTCTTGGGCAATTACTGCTGTAAGCAGCACTATAAGCTTCATATTTCATTTTGTGAAGTTGAAAAGTGCATTACGTTCCCTCCCAGAAAGTGTTTATGCAGTATTCACATATGCATAATTTTACACACAAAAACCGACTGACGCAAACACGTTGCTGCGTTTACCAGCATGTGTGACAGTCTATGCCTCACCATTTGTCTCTGTCCAGAAAGTGCCAGGCTCATCATGGGCGCTTAGTACGCTGACATAGAAATAAAAATGAAGATTTTAATGTTCCAAATTGGACATTGGCATGGATGCACACAGTTAAATGGTGATGGATGTTCTTTCTATACAGTATTTGGCTGATTTTTTACTTATTTTTTATGTAGGGAAGCCGCACGAACACTATGCATGTGCTAAATATCTGCTTACATACGCATAAATGTACACTTTTACCATGCACAGATGAATTATGGAAGAAACTAGCCCCTCCTCTTTTGATAAGTCCATTATCTTGGCACTTGGCTGTGGAAAATGTACGGTGGCCTGACTTCAAACCATTAATCAGGACTTCAACGCTTAGCACACCGTAAAAAGGTTATTTGTATAATAGATAAAAGGGTGAAATGAATTAGCAAGCTGGAATTCAAAGTTCTCTCTTTCTGCATGGCTTTCTCGCTCCGTCTTTCTCCCAAGCTGCAGCGTGAAAGGCTGACCCTGTGTCCACCTCCATATAGCACTTTACTTTCATGGACGCCTGGCTGTATCTCATAGGAACGCTAATGACAGTCTCAAACGTAACCTTCGTGTACTCCTCTCAATTCACCTCACTGTCACTTCGCAACAAACACTCTCGGTTTCCACAGTTTTCTGTGCACTCCATCTCTTTCGTATTCAGCAACGAGATTTGCTTTGATTTGTACAGCAAGGAATGAAGAATGAATAGTTAGCATTTGATTATCTCCCGCCAGAGAATATGGGTGCTGGCGTGTGATTAATCGAGGTTCTTTGGAATGTAAATCCAGATCAGCTGTGGTTTTGTGATCAGCAATGGCACCAGATTGACTTCCTTTTTGTCACCCGTGTAAGTGCACTGGGTCAAGTCATGTTTACTCCCAAGCAGGATTTATGCAGAATGGGCGTTCACAATATTTTACATAATTTATGCTTGAAATGAGGTTAGAGCTAAGTATGTGAGTAGCAAGATTTTGTCTAGAGTGTTTTTGTTATTTCACACTACAAGATAGATCCATTACATGTAAAGAGGAAACTACTGTACAAGTAAATAGACTACTGTATTTACATAAAGAACAAACATGACCTTTTCCGACATATAACACTCACAGGTGCTGTATGTAAGTCTTTGACTATACTAAAGCATAAATAAACCATAATATGTTTGCAGATATTTAGGAAACATGCTGAGTTCACTTACTCGTTTCTCTGAAAAACAATGCTACAGTCAGTTATTTTACTTTGAAATGTGTGTTCCGTGTCGGAATGTCTGTTTTTGATTTGGTCTTTGTGATATCTCACGTTGCCAATTTACCCAATAGTATTTCGCCACCACAGGTTGCCAGTTGGTGTAAAACACAGCATATAGCAGTCAGGGAGGCGAACGAACAAACTGAGTCAGAGATCGCAGATTCTACCTGACCTAAAAAGCCTCTGCACCCATCTAAAAATGTATATGAACAGGAGCATGTTAAAATACGATATCAACGCATCATAAATCAATAAATCAACTCATAAACTTACACGTAAGTCTCCTCGCATTCCATTGTCAATTACGCTCGTTCCTATTGCATGTCCTCAATCTGGCAACCCGCGTGAGCGTCGAGTCTGATCAGGAGGGGGCGAGGGAAACAACTCTCTCCAATATTTTGAATGTGGACTGCAATACCTATTTCAACCTCTAGCTGTCAATCTCACATACTGCACCTTTAAAGTAAATCTTTTAAAATACTCATTCAATAACATTGTTAAATGTAATGTTTAAATTCTAATATACATTCAGTTTAGGAAAATATACATTTAAACTCATTAAAAAAAAAATCTTTTGAACAGAAAGATTCATCCATCCATCCATCCATCCATCCATCCATCCATCCATCCATCCATCCATCCATCCATCCATCTAGCTATCCATCCATCCGTCCGTCCGTTTGTCTGTCTGTTCCTCTGTCCGTCCGTCTGTCCATCCAAGCACAAGACTCTTCCATCCATCCATATAGCTATCCATCCATCATCCTTTCTACCATCCATCATCCTTTCTTTCATCCATCCATCCATAAACCAGTTTCAACCAGCATATAGCCAAAGCGGTTTTAAAATAAGTAATAAATAAAAAAAGTAAGATAAAATAAATAACGACGAGAGGCTTGTCTCAAATACATTTCTCTCTCTCTCTCCATCTCTCTTTCTCCCTCTCTTCCATCACACCCTTAGTGCAATCCCTCATTTCTGTGTCTCTATACCTTCTTTCAACCTTTTGGCAGTATGTGTCACCCACCCAAACCCTGTTGAGCTATTCATCAAAACACACAAGCACACCTACTCGTCCACATTTCATAGTCAGTGACAAGCTGCTAAATGACACTTTCAACCAGCACCTGCTCTGACTGACAGGTTTTCCTCCCCTGGCAACATGGTCTGTACTGTCCCTGGGTAGCCAGGACAATAATAGAAAGGCACAGACTTTCTCCCCAACCGCTTCTGTCTCAGACTTCATCAAACATGCAAGCCGTGTAGTACTTTTCCAAGAGTGAGATATCTTGGTGTACCTTTAATAAGGCTTTTTGCCCCGCATCATGGTATAGCAGGACAGTTGATTTCCAAAAATATATGTATAAAATACATACTCTTGTTTAAAGAGTAGATGTATTGAAGTCATTTCATGAATAAATTTCATTTTTGCTACATTTTGGAATAAATTAATCAATCTTGAAGAGTTCTTAGTCTAAGCAGTTCTTTTTCTGTATGCGTTTAAATGGTAGTGGGAGTGTCAATGGTGTGTGAAAAGCCTTCTTTTTCCCTCAAAGTACAGTTTAGAGAAAGTGTGAAAATATGACATGCAGATGTGAACTGGGAGTATAGACATTCACACATCTGCCTCTCTTCTCTTCACCGGTTCTTCTCTGCTGAGAGTTTGTGCTACTTTAAACATTTTGATGCACAAGAAGCCGGCTACTGTCTCCCCTCTTTGGCAAGAAATGATTCTCCTGTTGCCAGACATGAGTGACAGAGAGTCAGTCATGACAAGTAAAAGTAACAAGGTAGTGAAGAGTGGGAGAAGGTAGATTGGAGACATTATAACATGCTTTTGTGTCACAGAGACCTATTGATAATGACCTGTTTGCTGCCAGTGACCGTCATTATACATGTTAATCATACCGACAGCTTAATGTGATTACAGTTTTTCTCAGTCGCTTTGGTACATTTCTCGAGTCATCCTCGACATTTGCAAACCAGTAAGTTCATTTCTCAAAATAATTCGTACAAAAAGCAAAACACCATGGATTACCTGCAAAAGCCAGTCTCTTGCTCAAAATCCTTAGTTCATCTCTCAAAAGTAAATATCTGTGTCAACATGTCAGTACCATCAGAATGACAAGTCCTTGGGTCATTGTGTACGGATAAGACAGTGAAATTGCTTAGTCGTGTTGTCAATATACTGTAACAGTGTACTCTGGAGGGATGTTCTGATGTAAACTATGGCTAAAGTTTTGATGACAGCACTGCATAGCACAAAGAAAAAAAAAAGAAAAAACAAAAGTAGAAATGTGAACATTGACAATCTCCTTAGGGAAAACTGTACATGCATATTATGACAACTTGTTCAACCATTTTGCATGTAAAGACTTATGCTATGAAGTAATGCCTAATAGACTATTCAACAGAGACCCATTATAATTGATCAACATGACATAAGCAATTGATAATGTAGGAAACAGCAGAGAATTGAACATTATCATTTGCATGGATGTACCAAAGCATTTGCAACTTGTTCAAAGAAATGAGAAACTGCTTTTTTGATGTGCACAAGTGACACAATGATGTGAAAATTGAACAGTTAATTTTGAGAATTTCGATTCTGATCTGAGAAATGTACCAAAGCGACTGAGAAAAACTGTAAGACGGTAGGACATGTTCCTTTATCAACATCCTTATTGGTCCTTGAACAACATTCTTATCAGCCAATCGGATTGTATTGTTGGGGACTTTAACAACATTCTTATCAACCTATCCTTTTTACTCTGTTTAGCTTTAGGGCTTAGTTTACGGTTAGGGCTTTGTTGTAATCTGTGTGGATGCATCAATTGATTTTGGGACTAGTGGTTTAAGGTTAGAGGAATTGTTAAAGTTAGAGGAACATTAAAATGATCTTGTCATTTACTCACACTAATGCCGTTCCAAACACAGAACAACATTTGACCCCATTGACATTTGGACCCATGCATGCATAAATCAAATCAAATCAATAAATAAAGATAAGATAAGATAAAGACTTTTGTTTTCTACTGAAGAAAGGAAGTTATTCAATTTTGTAAATACATGAGGATAAATAAATGACAGAATTAACATTTTTGAGTGAATCTTTTAGGTTGTGTTTAAACTAATGTCTGGTTGAACTCATTCAAGATAGTTTTACACATTGGAATATTTTCTTAATATAAAAATTCAAGAGAAACAAAAATTGAGATATACTTTCTCACATTACTCTTGTGTGTAGCCCAAAAAAAGCATAAAATGTCCTTCAAGAAAAAAATTCAGATATTTTCAGAAAAGGCCTCTGAATAAACATTTTGAAGATTTTTTTTTTCTCAAAGGACAATGTGTGTAGGCTTTTGTATGGAGTTTACATCTCGCAATTCTATTTAGTTTCCGGAATTGTATATAAAGTAGCAACTGCGTGTTATGAAGTAAGAATTGCGTGATATAAAGTCGCACTTACTGTACGTGTTATTTAGTTAGAATTGTGAGATCCTATAAAACTCGCAATATTAGAAAAAGTCAGAATTGCGAGATATAACCTCACAATGTGAGAAAAGTCAAAATTGCGAAATATAAACTCACAATTTGAGAAAAAATGATCAGAATTGCGTGATATAAAGTCACACTCCTAACTGCAAGAAAAAAGTCTGAATTGAGAGGAAAAAGTCGTAATTGCAAGGAAAACGTTTCAGAATTGTGAGAAAAAGTCGGAATTGGGAGATAAAAAGTCATACACTCTTAAAAATAAAGGTTCCAAAATAGGGGTCATAGAAGAACCATTTTGGTTCGCAAAAAAAACCTTTTAGTGAATCGTTCTAAAAAGAACCATTTTTTGAACATATTAATAATCTAAAGAACCTTTTTCCACTATAAATAAACTTTTGTGGAACAAAATGTTTTTTTATGGAGTCAATATACAGATAAAGAACCATTACATTACATTTAACAGAATGATTATTTATCTTACACTAACCTTTCTCAAAGTTAATAAAAAATGTACTTTTGGATTTTTGAACTGACACTAGGTGGAATGAGCGGCCAAATCATCTAAAAAATTGGTTATTTTTAGAACGATTCACTAAAAGTTTTTTTGGGAACCAAAATGGTTCTTCTATGACCCCTATTTTAGAACCTCTATTTTTAAGAGTGTACATATCTTTTAATTGATATATTTTTTGTAGAAGAAACCTACCTGAACTGAGTATAGCCCAATTTTTTTTTTTAAAAAGCCCAATAATAAAGATGAAGGGTTTAGGGTAAGGGCTAAAGTAAAGCAATGCATTTGATATGAATGTTATTCTAGTACCACATTGGATGCTGATCCAACAATGGTTTTATGGCAAGGTCTAATATGTAATATGTACTCCCCTATGCCAGTAGACCTAACACCTCATGGTGTTTTTTTCTTAGAATGTTTTTTTTGTTTTGTTAATGCATTCCAGCAGGGTTTACCCTCAGCTTCCTGCCTTAGGTAATGTCCCTTTCACTGAATCATTATGAAGCCCCAGCCATCTTACTCTCTGGATCAGACCTGTGTGTGTAACCTCTCTCAAGCTCTCGGTACAAAAAGGTCATTTCTCGTCACGGTGCATCAGATGTGTTTAATTTAGCCTATGTCCCTGCGGCTGAGCTGTCGGGTCTCGGTGTCCCGTCAGCTACATTCAGCCGTCTTCACTTCCGTAGAGAGTCTCCCGTGAATTTGCTCTGGCCCAGTTGTGAGTCTCATGTCCACAGGCCCAGTAACACACCTGCAGCACACTGAGGCCTTCTGAAGAATCTCTTCTGGGAGATGAGAGACAGATGATGATCATCAGAGAGACAGATTATTTTAGAAGCCAAACCATCAATCTATGCACGTCACAATGCAACAGAACTTATCAAGGCATCATTTTATACCACTATCTGATGTCATCTGTCAGGGTGGACAGATCTTCAAGCTTGTAAACTTCTGTAAAAGCTAACAATCAGCCGTAATGATGTAGGAGGGGGTTTCACCACATCTAAGTCAGGCTGAAAATCGATAAATTACTTAAAATTAATTAATCTGATTCATCAACACAGAGATAACCTGTCATTGCAAAAAGCTTCATGACAAAGCAGCTGCTGACAAGAGCATTACAGGAATAGCTCACTTAGAAACGAAAATTCTGTCATCATTTACTCACCGTCAAGTTGTTTCAAACCTGTATGAATTTCTTTCTTCTGCTGAACACAAAGGAAGATATTTTGAAGAACGTCGGTAGACAGTTGATGGACCCCACTGACTTCCATTGTATTGTTTTTTTTCCTACTTTGGAAGTCAGTGGGGTCCATCAACTGTCTACCGACATTCTTCAAAATATCTTCTTTTGTGTTCAGCAGAAGAAAGAAATTCATACAGGTTTGAAACAACTTGACGGTGAGTAAATGATGACAGAATTTTCGTTTCTAAGTGAGCTATTCCTTTAAGCTACTCTTTGGCAGGGGGTTTCAAACTGGGGTCTGCGAGGAGGGGGTAGGAAGTCTATAGAAGTTTTCAGCGAGAAATATATATATATATATATATATATATATATATATATATATATATATATATATATATATATATATATATAATTTTTTATAGAAATGTATTTCTTCGGTTAAAATACATTTTATCAAATTAAAATGGTTTATTATAATAAAGTTATGTCATTTATTTATTGAATTTATTCTTAAATATTCATATATCGTTACTTATATTGTACATATATTTAAGAGTATATTTTTATTTGAGTTTTCTTTCTATCTTTTTTCATCACCACTGTGGTCTGTAGCTTGTGCACTAGTGTAAAGATGCTTTAAATGATATTTAATATGAAAAATGCTATATATATTAATTTGAATAAAATTTAAAATATTCATCCATCCATCATCCGCAACTCAGTTATCCATCCATCCATCCATCCATCCATCCATCCATCCATCCATCCATCCATCCATCCATCCATCCATCCATCCATCCATCCACACATCCATCAATCCATCCACACATCCATCAATCCATCCACCCATCCATCCATCCATCCATCCATCCATCCATCCATCCATCCATCCACACATCCATCAATCCATCCACCCATCCATCCATCCATCCACCCATCCATCCATCCATCCACACATCCATCCATCCATCCATCCATCCACTCATCCATCCATCCTTCCATCCACACATCCATCCATCCATCCATCCATCCATCCATCCACACATCCATCCACACATCCATCCATCCATCCATCCATCCATCCACACATCCATCCACACATCCATCCATCCATCCACACACACACACACATCCATCCATCCATCCATCCATCCATCCATCCACACACACACACACATCCATCCATCCATCCATCCATCCATCCATCCATCCATCCATCCATCCATCCACACATCCATCCATCCATCCATCCATCCATCCATCCATCCACACATCCATCCATCCATCCACACACACACACACACATCCATCCATCCATCCATCCATCCATCCATCCACACATCCATCCATCCATCCATCCATCCACACATCCATCCACACATCCATCCATCCATCCACACATCCATCCATCCATCCATCCATCCATCCATCCATCCATCCATCCATCCATCCATCCATCCATCCATCCATCCATCCATCCACACATCCATCCACACATCCATCCATCCATCCACACATCCATCCACACATCCATCCATCCATCCACACATCCATCCATTCATCCATCCACACATCCATCCATCCATCCACACATCCATCCACACATCCATCCATCCATCCAAAATTCTTTCTTCACTTACTTTCCCTCCCATTATTTCAAACTAGTAAAATTTTGACTTTGACTTACTTTCTTCTATGGGCAACAAAGGAAGGCATTTTGAAGAATGTTGGTGTCCATGACAAACAGAAGCTAATAATACATTTCAAAAACAACATATTGTCTTAATATTATCATACTTGCAATATTATATATATAAAAAAATTTTTTTAAAGAAAGACACATTTTTACGATGGATCTACTTTGAGTAAAGGTTGTGGTCCATCAAGCCTCAGATGTCAAGGATTATTCAATTCCAAAAGTTGTTCTTTGAGATTCCGCTTTGACGTGATAATACTCTACCTAGAGCACCGGGCCAGTAATCCCAGGGCTGAATCAAATTTTTACATTTCTCTCTGATCAGCTGAGATAGTGTCTTCAGAGAACCTACACAGCTTTCACATCCAGATTTGATCAAGTGCAAATATGCTGAGCTCCACAGTACATGCTGCCAACTCCTGTATTTTGTCAAATTACCCATGTCTGTAGATCATACACTCCTCTCAACCTCATGAGAACGGCCACTGCTTTTGATGTATGAAAAGAAAATCTGACATTCTATTTAGGACGAAGATTTAATGTCTACATATAGACATTAAATATGCATGTCTATATGTTTCAATGGGAGAATATGGGAATCTGTCATGTCAAGCTTATTAGGTGGATTTATTGAATTGCATGTTGATTTTTTTTTTATACGGTGGTCAAGGAGGTGATAAAGAGTTCTAATTTTTTGATCAATAATATTTTGTACAGTGCTGGCAAGATATAGAAAACGGTCTGGGAATTTTAAAATATTTTTTAAAGAAATTTAACATACAATTTTGAAAGTGTGACTTGTTATTGGCTCAAACGTGTTTTGCAATAAAATATCATTACAACAAGCTCCAAGTAATTCACCAAGAACAAGAAAATACCACAATTAATATAAAATAAGATTAAATATGAAACTCACTCTATACATTCAAGTACATTCAAAATTAGAATACATAAAATGTAATGTATTTGTTAATGGAATTGTTATTTATTAATTTTGCAATTATGCTCCATGATTTCTGAATAATAAGTTGAATGCATGTCGCATCTGGTCAGCACTGAATTGTTGATAGCAATAGAAATAATAAACACTGACAAGTCATATCCGTGCATTTTACATTCAGAACAGAATTATAAATAAAATGGAAAGTAAAAGCATTCTAAACAAATAAACATTTAGCATTTTACATCATTCAATTTAAATGTAGCCATGCAACTCTGATTTTATTTGACTGCATTTTAGTTGAGTATGATGATGAGTAAGCTACAATTTCAAGACTTTTTTTGAGTAGGTCTAATTTGCTGTGTTAATTTTCAAAAGACATAAGCTTGCCTAAAACTTGAACCTTCTTTTGCTGCATTTAAAACATTGGTATTCTTTCCAGAAATGCAAATCTAGTTCGATTCATCACCCCGCTAAAGGCACAATTAAATCAGCATTTGTATCATTTTCTAGCATGGTTGATGCCAGCAACAGTCGGAGACACATGCCTTTAATATTTCAGAGCATAAACTGGGTTGGCGGAATACATTATTAAGACGTTTTAGGGCAATGAAACAATTGTAAGTGACATGGAGATAAAAAGAGGATTTGAATAGTGGATTGAATTGATTTCGAGTTCAGTTCAGATGCAACAGATCTTAAGAGCGGATCTTTCTTGCTCAGGCGTTACTCTTTGACATCTGCAGTGTTTGAGGTCCACTGAGGACCCACTGACCCATTATGCAGAAGATTGTTCTTCTCAGATATATATAGAGAGAGATAGACACTCTATAGTTTTGCCAGTGGCAGAAACTGTCAATAGCTGCTAATACTGGAGGGGTTATCCATAAATCCATCATAGTGTTAAGGACAGAGTGAGAGAAACAGAGAGAGAGAGAGAGAGAGAGAGAGTGCTGGTGAGAGATGCCTTTGGAGGGTTTTAAAAGACCTTCACTAGGAAAACCTAGAAAGAAAAAAAAAAGATTTTGGAAGAGGTATACGGTGTGCAGTGAAAAAGATTGTTGAGAACACTACTTCCAGAGCTGTGTGGCTCAAATGATCACTCCGTGGCGGAGGAAGGCTAACCCAAGGGAGAGAACAAACATATGTGCTTTCCTTTCTTTTTCAGACACCTTAAGATGGCCATTAAAAGTGCTCTATTCTGGAACTTCACAGTCACTGTATAATTTGAAGCACTAAAATGAATAACTGGGAGAAACTAAAAGATAAATAAAAAATAAATGAAATAAAAGTAATATTTAAACCCCCCCCCCCCCACAAAATTACAAAAAAAAACTAAAATTAAAATGAAAACTTAAAATATAAAACAAAAGCTAATTCAAATTATTATAGTAAATGTACAACGGTATAAAATAAAATAATATATAAATAATACTAACATTTATAGAACTACATCAAGTGAATATTTCAGGATCCTTAATTCAAGATATCTGTGAAGTAATATGGATATTTTCTGAGTGACATAAAAAATGACAGTACCTTTAAGAACAAAGGTTAGGCTAGTTTACACAGAAAACGTTTTTGCATGTCATTGCACCGGTTTTAATTTTTATTTATATATGTGTGTGTGTGTGTGTGTGTGTGTGTGTGTGTGTGTGTGTGTGTGTGTGTGTGTAAAAATGAGGTAGACGTCATTATGACATCTTTGACCATTAAGCCTGCATTCTTTCCTATTCCATTGTGCTGTGTCTCAAAATTTTAAACACAAGAACACATTCTGTGTGAACAGCCCCACAGGCCTTGTCTCATATTGCTTGGAAAAGCTTAATGTCTCAAACAGGATGCCAAATCTACATATTAGTATATGCTGACTACTGAATTCATTGCATCTAGTGCATAGTTTGAGAATCTCAAGAGAATGGACAGAAATCTGCCAAGCGGGACGTGTGGAACAACAGTCTTGTCCAATAAATATAGTTTAACCCCGGCCCTGACCATCAATTACTCTTAAATTCAGAGGGACATGACGGGTTATTAAGAACACTGTTAAAGCACCAGCCCAGAACTAACCCTTAAATCTAATTGGCCGATAAAGCACGTGGATCTGGGAACACGTACTACTTCAGTGAGTAGGTATATAGGCCTTGCTTATTTGTGTGTCCATCATTAGGACTTTAACCAATTCTGATGCCCTGCATGGCGTTACTCTGGAAGATCTGACATGGCTCCCTTTCTGTGGTTCTGGTTCATTTGTCTGGTCTGTGCTGCGTTCGACCCGTAGGGTTTTCAATCAAGCTTTTAGCATGAAGCTTTTCATTAATGGTCTGTGTAAGAGCGGTGACAGTCTGACGGACTCAATTAAAGCTCTCTCTCTTTCTCTGACGTTAGCAGAGCTTATCAGAGCAGAAGGAAGCGTTCACAAATAGGTGGATATAAAACAGCCAAAGCTGAGCTGACACTGGGTCCTCTTCGGGCCAACAGCCACACGTCTCCAACACCTCTGTGAAGCCCTGGTCCCTGAAGAGATAATCAAGACCAACATGTGCCAACATATGCCTGAAATTGCTCCTTCTTGCTCTGTATATCCTACGTGCTGGTGAGATAGTTTGGCAGCAATCTGTGTGCAGTATGGTGGATTGCAGTCTGAAGTGATGCATTATGTGAGGCACGCCGTGACTTCTACCAGTGGGCAATAATAGTTCAAAGGTCCTACAGTCAAAACTGACAAGGTCAGCATACACACTGCTTGATGTATTAGATCAGTATTTCGCACGATGGGGCACGCACACACACACACACGCACGCACGCACACACACGCACACACAAACATTCAATGTGGATTGCATTTTTTTTTTAACAAACGTTTCATTTCCTCCCTCATGCACGTGTGTGTGTGTGTGTGTGTCTGCGCGTGTGTGCGTGTGTGTGTGTGTGTTTGTGTGTGTGTGTGCGCACGTGTGCGTGCGTGTGCGTGTGTGTGTGTGTGTGTTGTGTATATACAATGTTTTTGAAAAAAGTATCTTATGCTCATCAAGCCTGCATTTATTTGATCAGAAATACAGTTTTTCTGAAATATTTTTACAATTTAAAATAATAGTTTTCTATACTTTAAAATCAAATATACTTTAAAATATAATTTATTCCTGTGATGGTTACACTGAATTTCCAGCATCATTACTCCAGTCTTCAGTGTCACATGATCCTCCAGAAATCACTCTAAAATGATGATTTATTATCAGTGTTGGAAACGTGCTGCTTGATTTTTTTTTAAAAGTTAAAAAGAACAGCATTTAGAACAAAAGAACATATTTCTAACAATATACACTACCCTTATCAAAAGTTTGGGGTCAGTAATTTTTTTATTTCTTTTTTTAAAAGAAATGTATACTTTTATTCAGCAAGAATGTGTTAAATTGATAAAAAAGTCATAGCAAAGATTTATATTGTTAGAAAATATTTCTATTTTGAATGAGTGCTGTTCTTTTTAACTCTTTATTCATCAGTAAATCCTAAAAAAAGTATCACAGGTTCCAAAATAATATTAAGCAGCACAACTGTTTCCAACATTGATAATAACTGAGTATCAAATCAGCATATTAGAATGATCTGTATTTTTGATCAAATAAATGCAGTCTAGAAGAGACTTCTTTCAAAAACATTAAAAATAGTGCTGAGGTTAGTGTAGGGGAATAGAATATACCAACCGTACTTATTGTACAGTATAAAAACCATTATGCCCATGGGGAGTTGATAACCCAACATAACCCAACGTGTGTGTGTGTGTGTGTGTGTGTGTGTGTGTGTGTGTGTGTGTGTGTACCTACTTAACTATATTTTGGGGACAAATTTGTACCCAGAAGTGACCAAAACCTGACAAAATCTCCAAAAAACTCCCTTTAGGGACGTCCTCATTTGTAAATGAGGTTTAAAAATAAAGTAATAAAAGGTTTTTTAAATATGTAAAAATGCAGAATGTCTCCTGTGATGGGTAGGTTTAGGGATAGGGTTAGTGTAAGGGGACAGAATATACAGTTTGTACAGTATAAAAACCATTACGTCTATGGAATGTCCCCATTTAGATAGCTAAGTAAACGTGTGTGTGTGTGTGTGTGTGTGTGTGTGTGTGTGTGTGTGTGTGTGTGTGTGTGTGTGTGTGTGTGTGTGTGTTTAATGAATATGAATGCAATTAATGTCCACTAATGTTTGGTTTAAAGCACTTAACAAATGACATTTTCCCATTTTCTGTGATCTAATCTGAACTGAGAATTTTTTACTACAAGCTAATTAAATAACAATAACACATATGCTTATTCTGAAACAAGGACCGTGTTTTTGTCCTCTCTCTCTCTCTCTCTCTCTCTCTCTCTCTCTCTCTCTCTCTCTGTCTCTCTCTCTCTCTCTCTCTCTCTCTCTCTCTCTCTGTGGTGAGAGATGAATTTGTAGTGTGACTGTAATTGAAATGTAGTCCAAAATGATTTTCATACTAGGAGTACCGCTTTGGAAATTAGCATATTTTTAATTAAATGCCTTGAAATTTTGAAATAATCCGAACGAACTTGTCACTTCCAACATTTTGGCATTAATTAATTAATGTTTGCCCTTGACTTGTCAGGACAGACTTACATGTTTATTCATAATTTTGAGACTTGTATTTTTCCGTAACCCCTCGAGGATGGGGAGACTTCATGGGTGAAATAGCGTGAGAGTGGGAAACTGCCATATAAATTACTTAATGCAAATTTGATTGTATAAGCTACTTCCAGGAAGTGTGTGATGTCATGACACTATATCATGAGCAAACATTAAACTGTTCTTGCCTTTCTTCGGCCAATCATCATGCTGTGGATCGGTTGCCATGGCAGCCTTCTGACTGGCTGGCCTGTGGAGTTGCCGACTGAGCGGAGTGGATACTGTGATGTGTGCTTGGCCAACGTTTCATTCTGACTGGAATGAATGTGTGCGTGTTTGTGAGTCATCTGATAAAAAAAAACTGGTAACTGATCAAAATCCATGAGCTCTGGACAATTAAAAAATCTAAATGATCATTCTAAAAGTTATGGATTGATGATGTGAAACTTTTTTTGTTTGTTGTCCTGATCGATTGATTTATATAAAAAAAAAAACATTATACATTTATGAAAATTGTTATATATAAAAAAACATTTGGTAAATAAAATACATACTGTATATAAAAAATACATGGTGTACAAAGCTCTTCTATAATGTACTATAGGCTTACTCTTGTTTTTAATTTCTGAATTTCACAAAAAAAACATAATTTTACTAAAAATCACAAAAAAACATTCAACATTATAATAAGTTTTAGCTAGAAATAGATTAAAAAAGCTGCTTCACTATAAACATTTGTCTCACACACTGTCTCGCCTGTTGGCTCGTGTTTCTGAGTTTATAATAAATCCTGTATGTTACCCTTCAATCATCTTTGTCTTCCTTGGACCTTCGTGTGACAACATGCAATCCTTGTAAAATATCAGATAATTTACCATTTTTGTCATGACAAGGTTAGTTTAGGAATGTTCTTATACATATTTAGGAATTAATAATAAATAAACAAACAAACAAACTTTTTACCTTGAAAATATATATTTAAAAACTTTTCTTGATGTGTACTTGTCATTACAAATATGTCATTACTTTTTACTTGATCGGTTTACCACGACATTTTTAGAATCATTGAATTGAAACTTTTCTTGAAAATGGTCCAATATTTTTTTTGAAATCATATGAAACCAAAATAAATACAGTAAGACTTTTCTCTGAATTTTTGACACGTCTATTAAACTAGATTTTTCAAAGATTTTTCGTTGACAAATTACAATACGGTTTCATTGTTTACATTTTGTTACTGCACTGTGAACTAACATGTACATGATTTTTTTTCATTAACAAAGGTTAATAAATGCTGTAAATATATATTGTTCATTGTTAGTTCACGTTACTTAATGCGTTAACTAATGTTAATAAATGAGACCTTATTGTAAATTGTTAATGATTTTTACTTTGTCATATGCACTTAGTCAGCAACCCTAATACACTCCTTGAAACAGGAAGTCACAATCTGTGTATTATTTTTAAAGGCGGTGTGGGAGTGTGTGTGGCACATGTATCCTGGAGAAACAACACTATTTATGCTTATTCAGATCACTCAGGGTCTTATTCACAATAGTTTGGTTTTCCTGCTTTAAATTGCTTCCCAAATGGATGTCAAAGGGAATTGTTTGACTTTCTACATGCACCCTGCCTGAGAGCTGAGAGGAATACTCAGTGGCGCTCTGCATTAAGAGAGCGACAGGAAGTGTGTGAGAGAGAGAGAGAGAGAGAGAGAGAGAGAGAGAGAGAGAGAGAGAGAGAGAGAGAGAGAGAGAGAGAGAGAGAGAGACATGGAGGAGAGGAGGTACAGAGGGTTGGAGGGGGTCAGATCGTATCGCGAGTTCCAAATGAAACCATGGCATGAGAGTAATTGTAATTACTCAGCATTATTTAATTCATTATGAGTATTTAGTAGAAGTGTGGCCAAATGGCAAATGAATTGCGACACCCCTGTTGTGATGTCTTTCCATGAGTGACCGCACTGAGGATGTTAATTTCCTCATCAGGTTAAAGATGAGATGAAATTGTGTTTGGCCTCGATCAGGCACTGGGCGCTTATTAAATAACCCTCACATAAGGTGGATGTCCTTGTGATTGTTATCTCATAGAGAACACGGGCGCCTGAATGGGCGTGAGATGGAGCCCATGGAGATGGAGAATAGATTCATTCAGTCTGTTGACATTGAGTTCCTCCTGGCAACTAAAAAGGCAATTTACAGTATACGGCACATTTCTGATGACTGTATTTATGACTGATCATCCTCAAAATAATCGAACATCATCAGCGTATTATTCCAACAGCTAAAGAATAATGAATCATTTTGACAGTATAATACTAGAGAGGGCAATTCGTGACACCTGGTGAAATGCTCAGAGCGCTGTGTTCTGTTGCACCACGGTGGAACAAAGTGATTTTGTGACATTTACTTTGTCTTATATACTGTATATTACACTTATTCATCACCTGGAGATGTCACACATAACTCAGTACTAGAGTTAAACCCATTTTATTTTACAAAGAGCAAGACTTTTAGTGAGAGGTGCTTAAACTTGTTATATACACAGTGTATGCTGTATTTGCTGGTGACGGTGGAGGACATTGTTCTTATTTCTCCTCGTCATTCTTAGCCCAAACTATTCAAATTGCTTTTGCGGAACAAAGTTAAGGCAACCCACTGTGTAGTTTGATTTTTAAATGTGGCTTTGTACATCCCTACTACAGAAACGAAGGAGAGCAGAAAGAGATGTTAATGTTACACCCCTTTTGTTTTTCCGTGAGTTAATAATCCACAATGCTCTTTTATTGCGTCTTCCATCATAATCAGACACATCTATTATGTAGTGTCCTCTGTGTTTGGTCCCATCCACCCGACCGCATGTTCCCTTCTGCTGCGCTGTCCGTGGTGCTGAAACCTCTAAGGCTCTGCTACTTTACTGATAGAAAGCATCCTCTTTAATTATTGTATTTATTCACTGTATTTAAATATTGTATTTATGTGTGTGTGTGTGTGTGTGTGTGTGTGTGTGTGTGTGTGTGTGTGTGTGTGTGGTAACCCTTTAGATTTGGGAACACATATTCACAATTAACTAGAAGTTGTCCCTCAATTAACTCAAAATTACTGCTTATTGATAGGTAGTTGTTGGAGTGGTTATGTTTAGGTATGAGGTATGGTTAAGGGACCTAGAATATGGTAATGCAGAAAAAGGAATTAATATGTGCTCTATAAGTACTGATAAACAGTCAATATTATGCATGCTAAAACACAACCGTTAATAGTGAATACTGTATGTGTTCCCTACTCTAAAGTGTTACACCCCCCACCCACACACACACATTTATAGAAATCGAGAAAGTTTCAATATGATGATTTTGATTATACACTGTTGTGGTGAGCAGGACGAGGCTGAGGGACGTGAGAGAACGGCGCGAGGCCGGTGGCGTGATTGTTAATGAATGACACCTTCGAGACGCACCAGTCTCGTATCTCTCACGGAGGAGCGGAAGCATAAACGGAGGAGCGACGACGATGAAGATCGAGAGAGGCCAGGCCTGGAGTTTATGTTTTGTTCTGTTTTGTGTGGCCAGCAGTCGTCCGCGAGGGACTGCTGGCTTATACTTTTTTTATTTATTTTTTTAAGATTTTAATAATAAAATAAAACAAATACAAAATAAAAGTATAAGCCAGCAGTCCCTTTGGACGACCACTGGCCACACAAAACAGAACACAACAGGCCTGGCCTCTCTCGATCACCGGCCTCGCGCCGTTCTCTCACGTCCCTTAGCCTCGTCCTGCTCGACACAACTGTAAACCCAAATAAATTAGCAAAACTCAAAATATTTGAGTTTATCAGTTACATAAAAATGTTTTATTTAAGAAATTCAAAGTTTAAGTTAGCAGAACTTGCAGATTTCTCTTTTGTACTCGTACATTTTTATTACTCTTAACTTGAAATATTTGAATACACTAATTAATCTTAAAATTATCATGTAATCTCAACATAAATATTTTTAGAAGTGGAATCTTGGCTATCTTTAACTACCTAATTCAGTAAATTATACCTTGCTAATTTATAACACAATGCTTTGATAGTATTAGCATAGCATAGCACTTGTTGAATGAGTGTTGCAATATAAAACAAATCTGTTCTCAAACCAAGCTCATTCTCCACTCATCACCATGATGGTAACCCTTCAAAAAAAAAAAATTTCTAAATTAGCATAGTAAAACATTAAACATTACTTAATCTTCCACTTAACATTAATCTTTCACAAAAACATTATGTTACACTTAATTTTAACATTTACTCTCCCTTTCGAGTGTCATGGCAAAGCATGCTGGGAAATAGAAGTCTCAGCCTAGTTTTAGTTAAATTTAAGTTTAACTAAAAGAAACAAAACTCAAAGAAACTCAGAACAGTTAAACAATTAAACAGGTTACTTAAAATGTGGCAGTTTTGTGAACTCAAAAGAAAAAGAAAGTTCACAATACTCATAAAAATTAATTTGATTGAACTAATTTGTTTAATTTAAGTTTACCCTACTCAAGACAATTAATTATTTTGAGCATTAGGATTTACGGTGTATTTATAGATTAAATGTATAAAATATAATGATGTAATTTCGGGTTTGGTATCAATTTGATCCTAGTAAAAGCACACTGTAGAAAAAGACACTTTTTTTGAGAAACCAGCTGTAATTTACACTGCAAAAATAAAATAAGATTTTCTTATTTTTGTCTTGTTTTCTAGGACAAATATCTAAAATTATCTAAATTAAGTTACTTGATACTTAAAACAAGAAAAGAAAATCTGACAATGGAGTCTGGAAAATCAACTTGATTTTTCTTTTTTCTTTCTTGTTTTAAGTGGAGAGTCGAGTGTAATACATTTTTCATAAAACACGTAAATGTGACATGTCTTTTTGCTTCTCTAGTATGTTGTATTTTCTCATTTGTAAGTGGCTTTGCATGAAATGTATTAATGTTTTATTTAAGGGGTCTCAGACATAAGTAATGGTATTTTTTATTGGAGGACATTTAAAGCATGCGTTGGCAAATTTAGTTTAGAATCACTTGAGAAAACACGTGAGGTTTCATACATAACCAAAAGCATTATTTTAAGATTTTAAAGAGACATGAAAGATAAACAGTTTTGAACACTAATTTACCTTACCTTTTTTGCTTTTGTCATGTCTTTTTTTGGCTAAAATCCCATTAAACGAGCTGTTGGTGATGATGCATTTGAGTTTATTTGTGTGCTAGTCATCATTTGAGAAATGCAGGCTCCGTATAATACATTTTAGTATCCAATTCATCCCTTGAGTTTTTATGTGCCTCAGGTGCATCATCTGTGTATCTGTAAAAGTGGCAGTCGGTTTGTCTTGTTAGCAAGTTGTAAGGCAGTACTTCATTTTGTGTAGTCCAAGACCAAGCGAGAATCAATTTACAGAGTCATGCATAAAAGAAAAATGCTTCAGTCAAACAAATATTTGGGTTAACCCAGTAAATCACCCTGATGTTCACACTACAGTAAAACAAAAGCATAAATACGCCTTTATAGCGGCCGACATCTGTGTGCAAGTGCTGGATTCACGCTTTTAGTTTTTGTTTATACTTTCCAAATATAGCTGGTCTAATTAATGGTGTCTGAAAAAGAGAAGGGTGAGGGGAAAAAAAGAGAGGAGTTCTCTTCTTGGCCAGCCTGTACCCTGTTATCTGAGAGCTGTCATTAGGGAAGGCTTTGTTTTTCTACTGTTCATTAGCATTCCCGCTGTGGCCTCTTTACCTCCGCTACGCTGTTAGGGAGTGTCGTGGGGAAAAAGCACAGCCTACGATGTAATTAGCATTAGCATGTTTGTGCACTGACTAAGTGTGATGACAGCTAGGTTTAATGTGTCTTAGCGAAACGCGTTTACTTAGCGGAGCTTTTAAATGCAGGGTGCGATCAGAGCTTTGGCAGGAGGTTCGCACTCTGCATTTAATTGGGAGATAGCGGGATGCTACGCTAACCCAGGCCTGACTCCAAGGTGTCACTTTGAGCTCCGTTTCCTTCTCTTTTGTAGTGAATTGTGATCAGATGTTAATGCTCTTATATTATTTAGCAGGCGTTTATTCAAAGTGACACTTACTACAGGGGTTGGTTTGTAATGTAGATCATATATTGCACCTTGCAGGGTTTGAAGTTGTCTCGCATTGCCAGACTTTTAACTTTTGGCATACAATCTAGTCTACTTTGCAGTTTTTTCTGGTCCAAAACACCCATTTACACGTACATTTTTTATACTGTTCACGTTATTTAAATAATTCGTTTTGATTTAAGACAATTGTGTCGGGATTCTCATTCAAACATGAAAAATGGTTACTCTTTGGCTCAACTACATTTTTGACAGAACATGTTTCAATCAAGTATCTCGATCAATAATTACACTCAAAGTAAAAATAAAAAAAATTCTGCTTGTTCTAGAAACAAATTAATTGTTCATCCATTTTTTTACATTGTGGAAACAGGAGTTCCTCCTCCCATCATGCTTTGCTCAGGGCTGGATAAGGAGAGTAAATGTTGAAGTAAAGTATTGTTTTATGCCTTTTTTGGCTAGATGAGAAAATGTAGAGACTTGTTAATGTTTAATGTTCTATTATGTTTGTATTTAAAAGAGTTTCTGTTATGCTGGTGTTTTGGGTTACCATTGTGGTGAAGTGTCAAGCATGTGCTTGAGTTGAGAAACTACTGATATGTGTTCGAGTTGCATTTTTAAAAACGAAAACTATGGGAGTGTTAAAAATGTAACTAATTTTGTCTTTGGACTGTTATCGCCTAGCATCGTGTGTGTAAAGAAAATGTATATTTAGCTTGCTAGTATGGAAACATGTCCAAATAACTTGATTGAACTGTGTCAAAATTTTGTTTTGAAATTTCAGGTCAAAATACCCCCCAGATCATTTATTATTTCTTGTCAAATTTGCCCCTTTTTGGGTGTGTGCAAAAACGCTCTGTTTTTATGTGTGTCCCTTTAAATGCAAATGAGCTGCTGCTCCCTGCCTCCGATCCTTTACGCAAGCTTCGGATACAATAACAAAACACGCAAATAATCTCACTCATTCAAAATCCCATAAATAACCAGCGAAGTGCAGCCTTACGGAGAGACTCAGGAAGAGGTTGCAACTTTTAAACGCACATGGACGTTTCTGAATGGTTAGTGGATACATTTATGTAGAGGTTGTGGATTTAGTTTCTGGGGGATTTCCGTTGAAAATAATACATCTACTGCTCTCTTGTCTCCTCTGAGGCTGGGACTCTAAATACAGTTCTGTGTTCTCCTGTGCAGCCAACCACAGAACAGTTTGCATGCTTTGCTTGAACTTTTGCCATTGCGTCAGAACTGTTGTCGCTTGTGAAAAACAAATGGTGGCGCCGTGGATGGAAACGTGCAGATTAAGGGGCAGTAATATTATAATAAGATCCCCTTCTTACGTCAGAAGAGAAACGAAATCTGATCGGCTCTTTTTTTTTTTCATTCTTGCAGAGAAAGGCTTACCAAAAATAAAATTACTGAGTTCTCACTTTTCAAGTTTTCTGGGTTGGTAGATGCACCGGGGACCTGATTATAGCACTTAAACACGGACAAAGTCAGTTAACCACATCACTGTGTGCCACGTTTAAAGTATTTTGCAGGACACAGCACCTCATAGCAATGGATTTAGTCCAAATTAACTTTGAAGGTATGGATGTGTAGTTTACCAATGCATTAGGCCGTTGGCTACATTGGAAAAGTCAACCTGAGCCATCATGCACCTGCAAGACGCCATTGGCATTTTCCTACACGTGCCCTTAACAAAATGAAACATTGGCCTGTTGGGCATAGTGCGTTCTCTGAACACGGGATATATTGAAAGTAGAGAGTGGGAATTTGGCCCATCTGTCATTACATGGACATCATGTGCTACGTGATTGGGAACATCTTGAGGCTCTCTTTATAGTGACTCTCTGCTGGCTCCATGCAGGGCAATTTTACATATTTCAATGCAATTTCTCTGAAGCTCTCACTCTCACCCAGGGAGAGAATCTCTGCTTCACACTTCTGTCCTACTTCTTCACATTTCTTGTTCAATGTCTAATAGTGTCTTCGATAAAGAAAATGAACAGTCTAATTTTAAACACAAGTACCAAGTTCTTAGAAATGTACTCCGTGTATTTGTTAGTTTCATATGGTTTTGATACTTTTTAATGGTTTACATATGTATTCTACAAAAAAATTAATGTGACGTAACCATCTAGTAAAATGATTAATTATATTGTAATACTATTTTTCCTACATCTGTGACTGTACACATCTCGATCAGTATTACAAATGTTTTTGAATGTAGTTTTTATGGTAAAGTTTTAATGTTTTTTTAATTTATTTAGTTTTTTAATAATTATTCTTTTCTTAGGAAATAATAATAATATGCCATACCAAACTATGTCTCTCCGACATTTTTGACTTTATGCCCCAAAATAAATATACAAAATAAATATTGAGTCAGGAATTAAAAACATGTTTGTTGTACAAAGATATAAAAAAATGAGGGTGACATCAATGACCTAAACAGATATCACAAAATAGGGAGGGAGGAATATATTGCAGGGAGGAATGTTTGTTCACAAGTGGCGCACACGACCCGTAGCCAGATTTTGATTGGAATAAAGGTCCAAATGCGCCCCGTGCAAATGGTAAGTAGTTATGACGCAGACGCGAAACTGGCAGACATTCTGAGAGAACGAGAGCGAGAGAGAAAATCTGGCAAGACGTGAGCTACTGTTTAAATTGCCCAAGCTGTTGAATAGCTTGACCGGTTTGGGCTCTCCTCTGCTCTCCTGGGTATTTCTGTTCATCTGTCTCTCTCTCTGTTCCACTCTCTCAAATGAGTGCACCCCCTCAGGGCAGCACATGGCTCTAACAGGCCAAACCCCCACCTTTCCCTCTCTCTCTCTCTCTCTCTCTCTCTCTCTCTCTCTCTCTCTCTCTCTCTCTCTCTCTCTGTCATACAGACACACATACACCCTGCAGTTAGGTTATAGTAATGAATTGTTCACAGGTGCTGATGATGAGCCCTTGAGCATCACTGTGGAGACGGGATGTGCCAGGCACAGGCCAAGTGGAAGAGAACAGATGCACGCTTAGGGTCCCCATACACCCCTTCCGCACTGTTCTGTCTTTCCTTCTCATTATATCTCTCTCTTCCTCCTCCTCCTCTCTCCTTAAAACATAATCTTTCAAATAAAGCTTCCAGTTGCAACCAAAAAGGTCCTAGAATGTGATACAATAGGAGCGACTTTTTAAGATCCACAAAAGGTTTGGGAAGCTCCACAGGCTGTTCAGGAAGTCATTATTTTTTTATGTTTTATGTTTAGTTATGTTAGTAGTGCAGAAATGATACACACAAATGCTGACCAAAAAACTTTAGTCCATTCTTCATAATGCAGTGTTGGCTTCTCCAACGTCTCAAGACCTCAAGTACCCATACAGAGAAAATGTTTAATTATAAGAGGGTGCTGCAAAGAACCACTGAAGAATCACTGGAGATCAATTTAGTCTGATGATAGTCCTTACACCTGGATGGATTAAACACACGGGACACACATAGCTATAAGAAAGGAAAACCTGTCCCATAATTCAGTTCAATTCACATTTATTTGTTTGGCTTTTCACAATACACATAGTTTCAAAGCAGCTTTACAGAAAATGCATGAGTCCACATTACGATTTAAAAAATTTAAGGTAGAAAGAAGGAGCTTGTTGAAGTAATAAATACTTGTTTGTTAAAACGATTGACATTTAGAAAAATGTAGCATTTGAGAATAACAGAAGCATATGTAGCATAACAGAAGACCAATTATTGCATTCCTGGTCAGTTTTGAACCAGTGGAACATACACTTATAAAATAACCATAACTTATCATTAATGAGTGAATGTGCACACATTTTGAAATTTAGCATATGGTATTATAACCTTATTATGTTATTACTACACTTACTACTTGTGACAAGCGAAAGTGACATATGGCAAGTCATACTCGGAATTTGTCCTCTGAAATTTAACCCATCCAAGTTAGTGCATACACATTTGGAGCAGCGAGTACTGAACACACACACACACACACGGAGCAGTGGGCAGCCTTTTTGCTGTGCCACTCGGGGAGTGATTGGGGGTTAGGTGCCCTTCTCAAGGGTACCTCAGTCATTTCCTGCTGGTATTGAGAATGCATTCTATGTGAGAGGGCCATCATATTGTTAGCTCAGCAACACCAAACTGTATCGGCATCTCCTTTGTTCTTTGTTTGAGGTGCTTCAGTCATATAGCGCACATAGATTTCTTTACAGATGCTTGGAAGAGAGATGTGTGTTACATGTACTCCAAATGTCTCTGTGTGTCTGTCTCTTGCAGTGTTTTTCGTATTGTGCCGTTCTAGAAAAGGTGGATAAACATCCAACATACGAAGCCTAGCACATGACGTGAAAAAAAAAAAAAGTATATCGTGGCTGTAATGAAGCAGCAGACACTAGGGGATCCATTTGCAACATTTATAGAGTAGTCAAACAGGCAGGGATCAACAACAGCAAACAGGGCAATGGAGACAAGGCAGAGATAAACCATATAACAAGCAATGGTCGGGGCAGGCGGCGAGAAGCAAGGTCCAGTAACAATCCAAGTCGAGGTAGGCAGAGAACGATCAGAAACGGGGTACACTTTCCAAGGTCAAGGCAATAAATAATCCACCGTAATAAACGCTCAGAATGACAGCCAGGACAGTCAAGACTTCGCACTGGTGTGGTGCGTGGAAGTGGTTTATATGTGTGTGTGTGAATGAGATGCAGGTGTGTGTAATCAGCGCCGTGCAGGTGTATGGTGTTCGGTGTAATCAGTCCAGGGAGGTGCATGATGGGAAATGTAGTCCGTGATAACCCAGGGAGTGAGTGGCTAATCGTGACAGTGGCCAACTTTTCCCATGACTTATATGTTTTACTAATTCGTTTGTGCTAGTTTCAAGTAATTTTTTGCTAACGATATAATAATTGATTCCCTCGTTTTAGTAAAACGTGGTCGCGTTGTAACAATTTGTTCCCTTGTTTTAGTTAAATCACCCAAATTTTCCCGTTCCATCGGGCATTCCTTATTGTCGAGCCCTGACAAGTGAGCAGTGTTGCCAGATGATGACTGACTCACACTTGGATTTTGTTTGTTAACCAATTAGCCTTTGAAAACTGCCAAACTGACCCCAAACCAGCCCATATGGATTTGTCAATCTGCCCAAACCAAATTTTACCCACATAATCCAAATCAAAATCGCCCAGTTTGGCAGAAAAGACACCCAAATCTGGTAAAACTGCAGGCGAGTTTAATTGAGAATGTGTTGGTGATGATGCAGATGGACATTGTGTGTGTCACGGACTGGTTGTATATACAACGAAGATGATAAAAAGTCTTTAATTAGTATCCACATAGAGTAACATGGCTATAACAGGCAAAAGCTACAAAAGTTTTTGTTGTAACAAAAGCTACAACAAAAGCTCAACTCAAGATAAGACTGGACAACTAAGAAAAGACAGTCAAAAAAATGTCAAATGTCAAAATAAAGGTGTCTCTATATACTAATTAGTCATTTGATCGATGCATTGATCCATATCGATGTATTATTACACCCCTACTAAATTGATCAAAAGTGACAGGAAACACATGTATATTGTTACAAAAGATGTTTAAAATAAATGCTGTTCTTTTAAAAAATCATGAAAAAATGTATCACCATTTCTGCAAAAAATATAAGTTATCTTAAATTTTAATAAGATTTCACAATATTACTGTTTTGCTGCATTTTTTCCCAAATATATGCAGCCTAGATGAGCATAAGAGACTTATTTCAAAATCATTATAAAATCTTACAGACCCCGAACTTTTGAATGGTAGTGCAGTATATCTTGCTCTCTATAAGTTTGCTTATTAAATATTTGGGCTTAATGTAGTTACACTTTGAACCACTAGTTTTCAGTACGCTCAGCTCCATTTACACATTTCGCTACGTTTAATTCTATTCTGCAGAATTCCACACCTGCTGGGGCCAGTTGCATAAACATAGACATTATGTTAAGACAGTGTCTTAAGTTCTAATATGACCCACTAGCAGTTAGTCAGGGGTAGTCAGTCTTCCTTTTCGCTATCAAATTAGGCCAATGTACGGTTTTATGTGAAAAAGCTATGTACAGTCTTAAAGATTTTTTTTAAGTCTAACTAATAACTAGTCTTATAGGTTTATGCAACCAGCCCCAATGTCTGAGAATGAATAATAGGGGTCTCATATTGCTCTCTTTCTTTAGCTCCTTCTATACTTGTTTCATCTCAGTCCACTTGCTCCTGCCTTTGCTTTTCCCTCTTTCCCTTAAGGCTTATAGATTATGTTCTAACGTGCCACTAAAATGCTCATTACTCATCTGCCATAAGGATGGATTAACGCTCCGGTGTGAGGTAGTTTTATGTATAGCTGTATGGGGACACAGTGGAAACACACTCGACAGCCCATCAGTGTTCGCTGTTTGGTTTTGTTTTAAAGGCCGCCATAGTTATGCATGTTTTGGACCACAACACACCCCTCCACAGAGGTGCTTTGGGTACCACAAGGTCGACTTGTGCATCCCAAAGGGGCTGTTTTCCAAACGGCGACATTTAAAACCCCCACCACTCTCAGCTTTCCCACAGCCAGGAGTCTATTTCAACAAAGCAGAGCTGCTTTAAATTAGATTATTTCACAGAGATTGGCCAGTGACCCCTTTAAAAGGCTATCCTACAGTGTGTGTGTGTGTGTGTGTACACACACGCTAAATTATTTACACCATGAAACAAGTGCGGTGTGCTCCATGAATAAATGAAGCCCGGAATGCCCTGCTCACCGGATCACCCGTAGCTGCGGCTTCTAAACATACTTTAATCAACAGATAAATATTTCACCAGTTAATCAAGGATAGCGTTTAAATTAATTCAAGTTCTAATTTGATTCGGTTTCATTTGAAGTTGTGAGCAGAGAGATATTAGCTTGATTTATTTTTCCTTTTTTTTTTTTGGTTCAGACAGACATGTGCTTACGCTACATGTGCATTACAAACACTGTCTGGCATTGGTAATTAGCTCTGAGCAAATCACTGTAAATTGATTTTAATGCATCAGCAGTCAAGCCCTCCATTTTGCCGCTCCTGTAAATATGGAATCCATGTCTCTCTGACCTTAGAACGGCTTTCAATCCATAAGAACCACACTGAACTCATTGAACGCATGGAAAATGTGCATTTTAAATTAGTCAGTCATTTAATTCATGGTTTGAAGCATTTTATGGAACTTTACACTGCAGAAAATTATTTTCTTAATCATATTTTGGTCTTATTTTCCTTGAAATAAACATTAACATCCTTAAAACAAGATAAGTTAAGACAAAATCAGTCATGACAACTCTGAATAGTTTTAGTATGTTATTGAATATGGCAATGTTAATGTATTGGTCTTGAAGGACTAGATCTGCTATGACCTGCTTGTATTATAGCTTCTAGTTGTAAATCAAATTCAGTTAAGTAAATATATCTTGATTTGGGAACATATTTAGAAGTTCTCTGTAAAATAGTCAAAATACAGTGCTTTTTATATACACATTCTGCATTCTGAAGATCAACTCTTTCCTCGCCGTTGACAGAAATTTCCGGCTTTATGTGTTTTAACCGTTTTACGGTAGCTTACGCATCTTCTGAAAGAGTAGATCATCTCCACTTTAAAACACATGGGAAGAAAATGCAGAAACAAGCGATATCAATCATATGCATATGTAAAATGACACGATCCTCTGCCTATTGACAAAACTGCCTAATGTTACAGAATGAATGTCGACCCAGGGCGAGCTATAGGACTGTGAAGCTTTTGGGGGTGTTGATGGACTCGAGCTACTCAAATCTGTGTTTTCATCATCATTCTGAATCCGATCTGGATGTCGTTTTTTACAATAACAGGAATTTCTCAGCTTTTTGCTCAAAATGTTGCTTTTTATTAAACTTAAACATTAAAGTGTTGATAAAAAAGGATGCATGGAGCTAGGGTTTTTTGAAGTTTTTTTAAAAGCAGAGGGTCTGTTCTTTCTTCTGATATATTGCATGTTCAGATATACATACAACAAAGTATTCTGGAAATGTGAAAATTTGGTGAAAATTATTAAAAACTCCTAAAAAAAACCTGGCGGGGAAACAGTTAAAGGGACAGTTCGCCCAAAAATGAACATGATGTCATTTACTCACCCTCAAGTTGTGTCAAACCTGTATGAATTTAGCTCTGATGAACACCAAAGAAGAAATTTGGATGCCATATTTTCCATAGTGCCCATCACCTGACATTCTTCAAAATATCTTCTTTTGTGTTCAGCAGAAGAAAGAAATCACTCTTTTTATCCCTATATTACACCATATCCTGGCAATTAGACACACTTAACAACAGAGGAACAAATTAAAGGCTTCCAGTTGGTTATACTCATTTTTGCTCATCAGCCTGAACAAAAGGACCTGCAGGTCACAGCCACAGACATGCCTGACTTATATCTGGTCTCTGAGCTTTTTTCAAAACTCTGTGAAGTACCGCTTCACTGTATTTTTATGCTGTGCTAATGGCCCGGATCAAATAGGGAATATCAGACATTCTGAGTAAGAGGGAGAAAGAGAGTAAGAGGGGAAGCTGATAGATTTTTATTCCTATGTTTGAATCTCTATGAATTTAAAAATCAATAGTGGACCTGTTCTTCAGATGAATACAAGCGTAGTGTCTGTCTGCTTGTATACAGATTGGATTTTTAGTGTTAGATGTAGAAGTTAGAAGTATAAGGAGAAAAGCAATATGTCATATACCTAATCTGAACCTGTATGACTTTTCTTCTTCACAAAAGGAGATCTTTAAGTGTTTTGTTTTTTGTGCTTCCATATTTTCTGAGACCATATCATTACATCGTAGCTTTGAAAATGGGCAATTTTGCAAATTATGCTCCAAAATTGTGGAATATACAGAGGGAAGCCATTTCTGTCATTATTTTAAAAAGAAAATTCAATACGTATATTTTTACCTTAGAATTTAACTAGTTTTCTTTGAATTGTGTTTAGTATTTTATACTTAATGTGTTGTGCATCTTATATTTTCGATGTATTTTATATGTATTAGATGTGATGTTGTCATTGACATTTTAGTATGTAATTTTTGTGATTTTGTATATGTAAAGCACTTTGAGACACATTTTATGTATTAAAGTTTGTTCATTATTATTATTATTATTATTATTATTGTGTGAGCAACAGCCAAAAAGGTTTATTGTATACAATTAACGGAAAATTTAATTCACAAAATTAACGGAATGCATAGCTGATATAAGAAATTGGATGACTAGTAATTTCCTACTACTAAATTCTGAAAAAACAGAGATTCTAATTATTGGACAAAAAACTTCCACACGTAATAACCTACAATACTGTCTAACACTTGATGGCTGCTCTGTTTTTTATACTCTCTTTTTTATACTCTTCGTCGTCGGTTAGGAACCTTGGTGTGCTCTTTGATAGCAATCTTTCATTTGAAAGTCACGTGTCTAGTATCTGTAAAACCACATTTTCCCATCTTAAAAATATATCTAAATATATCTAAATATCTAGATTATTGTAATGCTCTACTGGGTGGTTGCCCTGCACGCTTAATAAACAAACTACAGCTAGTTCAAAACGCAGCAGCTCGAGGAACCAGGAAGTATGACCACATTAGCCCAGTTGTGTCAACACTGCATTGGCTGCCTATTAAACATTGTATACATTTTAAAATATTGCTGATCACTTACAAAGCACTAAATGGTCTAGCTCTGCAGTACTTGAGTGAGCTCTTAACGCATTATAGTCCTTCACGTCTATTGCAATCTCAAAATTCCGACCAGTTAAAGGTATTGTAGGTAAGAGTTTTATAAAAACTTTTTTCCAAATTTGTTTAAACTTTCTATATATATCAATGCATAATTAAAATGTAAGTACTCTAATAAAAAGAGTATAAAAATCGAGTGACTCTTGACCGTTTAATCTGCACTAAACACATCTCATTATTTCCATTCGGGAAGAAACAAAGGATTGGCTCAGGTGACGGTCACTCTCTCGCAACCATTGCAACACCCCCGCTGCTACATGTGCTGCCCTCATGCGCGCACTCGTTTGACTCGAGGAGGGTAAGAGACTAGTAAGAGACACAATTACATGCAAAACACGGCGTATATGTTGTGAATCTTACACGAAATTCACCTTCATCACAGTGTAACTGATTGTAATGGGAAAACGTGAATCAATGCAACCTTTTTTTTAGCTTTGCTTTATGTTACTAGCTCGTTAACGAATCAAACTCAATATATTTTAAACTTTACCAGTATTGATATGCTAGCTTGATAGTGAGTACTAACAGCCATGTTAGTTGTTTATATTCATAATGATAAAGTTAGGTATTTTATTACATGTGAGTCTGACATGATGTCACTACATGCACTGCGCTCCTCTCCGCTCGGCGCTGGTAAGCGCGTCCTCCAGCTGTGAGCGGTCGGCATCGCGAGTTCATGTGTTTTGGGGGCGTGGTTTTGGAAGGAGTCCAGAATGGAGGGGGTGGAAGTGAATGGAGATAACTAGCTGTGTTTATTGCAGCCCTGAAAGGACTACAGACACTCGATTTTTATACTCTCTTTTCCAGAGTACTTACATTTTAATTATGCATTGATATATATAGAAAGTTTAAACAAATTATTTTTTTTTTTTATAAAAATCTTACCTACAATACCTTTAATAATACCTAGAATATCAAAATCGACTGCTGGCGGTAGATCCTTTTCCTATTTAGCACCAAAACTTTGGAACAGTCTTCCTACCATTGTCCGGGAAGCAGACACACTCTGTCAGTTCAAAGCTAGATTAAACACATCTCTTTGACCTAGCATTCACATAATACATTATCGACTTCTATAATTCAATGTTAGGCTGCATAGATTAGGTCAGCCGGAACTGGGAACACTTCCCTTAAATCCTGATGTACTTCTTACATCATAAGAAGAATGGCATCTACGCTAATTTTAGTGTCTTTGTTTATCCTGAGGTTTTCCCGCAGCCTGCCGGATCCAGGCCGTATCCAGATCTGACGAAGGAACTTCACCTGGTGCTGAAGTGCCAACTAGCCTCTCCCTATGGAGGATCCCTTTACCACTCTACAGATAAAGCGTTGCGGGAAAATTCGGTTTGCGCACCTAGCCCGAAGTGATAAAATAAAATTCAGTATCAAAATTTATAGGCAAGGCAAGTAGTTTGTTTAGGCATGGTTTGTAGGGATTACAAACTTGCACACATATATTCAAACGCACATAACTATAATAGAATCAATTCTTAATGCAAATGTGAACGCCATCAGCGTTTATCACAGGTTTAAAGTCTGTTTCGAGAGAATGGCGTCATCTTAGCAGCCCCTTATTTTATAACAAATGATCATTTCGACAGAAGTGAATCAATCAAAACTAACTTTAGCTGGAAAATAACATTATTCAAGAACCTCTATAAAGCCAAAACAATCTCTGTTACCTTAAATTATGTTTATCTCTGTAAAGCTGCTTTGAAACAATCTACATTGTTAAAAGCGCTATATAAATGAAGATAAGATGACTTGACTTGACTACATACTTGGTCAAATGGAGATTCTAACTGTGCAAGATTTTTATATTGTATTGTATTACATTACATTACTTACATTACATTATTATAAACAATATACAGCTGAATTAAAATACAATTAAAATACATTTAAATTTTTTGTGAATATATTTACACACATGTATACAGTACATACAAATGTGCAAGATCTCTCTCTCTCTCTCTCTCTCTCTCTCACTCTCTCTCTCTCTCTATATATGTATATGTACAGATCTTGCACAGTTGGAATGTAAATCTTTTTTCCCCCATCTCAACCTCCATTAGACTAGATAGCCCTCCAACTCTCAGCCCAGCTGTTTTTGCAGCATAGTTTGGCGTGTAATTTCCTCTCTGCACCAATCATATCTTTATCTGTCTAAAGTTACAGCAGGCACATCTGTTCATTCCTTCCTTGCAAGCTCTGGTAGAGCCAGTCTGGCAAGCGTCTTTATATCGCTCTTCTTTCCATCACACTCTTCCTCTCTCTCTCACAGAAACGCAGACACACATAGACTCACATACTGCGGTCATGAGGGCACCCTCTCTTCCCTGGCATGGCTCAGCTCAATTAGCCTGCAGGGAAATGGAGGGAGGGAGTGAGCGCTTTAGAAAAAGAGGGAGAGATAGGTTCTTCGTCTGCCAAATCTCCCTCACGCTTCCGCAGGATCTCTGGAGCCCTCCGTGGGCTGTCTTTGTGTGCCGTCTGCCCAGCCGCTTTGTTTGTAAATAAGCCGTCTGGAAAATTAGCTAGGGCAGCCAGTCACTCACAGTTAGACGTCTCATCAGGCCTATAACTACCACATTATAGAGAGAATATCATGAAGAGTAGGGGATGGAAACCATAGGCAAGGGTACCACAATTGGCGCTCGTAGAAGTCATGATTGGCACGCGAACGACGAAAGCGAGATAGATTCATTTGAAACGTACTGTATTAAAAGTCCTTCACATCTGCTTGCCAAACAACCTCTTGGAGTCCTTCCTAATCATCAAGCAGCTCGTTTTATTTAGCTTTGAGATTTTTAGGAAGCTGAATACATAGGCATCATTTACGGGGGGGGACGGGTGGGACATGTCCCCACCACTTTTTGCCAGGGTCGATTTTGTCCCCACCACTTTTGAAACATCTCGCAGTACGGATGTACCAACACAAATAAAAAATCTCCAGTTAACTAGCAGAGCATTCATTTTGTTTGTTTGTTAAATGTTAACGAGGCGATTTAGCGCTGAAATGGTTTTTTTTAATCAAGTGATCGTTACAGTGATCAGTAGCGCGGATAAAGTGCTCTGTTGCGGCTCGCGCACGTGCCGCAGTATCTTCACTCGGACACGCGCTTCAATCCGTTGCAGAGATTCTCTAATTGTTACGGTGAAATCGCAAAACAAAATGCAAACAAATGTGTCCCTGCTTGATATACAACCACTGAAAAACATTATCGGTTTTGATGAGAGGGAAAAAAAACTATATGAGTGCGGATTAGAACCCAGAACTTCCGACACTCTTGGCAAAAATTCTACCACTGGACCATTACAGTACATGCATATATGAGGCTGATCTACATATATTAGATCACATTTTTAGTCAGACATCATCACATCTTTGTATACATTTTTATTTATTTACATTAGTAAGCTACAAGACATTGTCTTTCAAAACATGACCTGCGTGAAAGAGAAAAAAAAATGAATGCATCATTGCACCCAGCACTTTTGAAAATGCACTTCCGAATGCGTCTCTGTCCCCAGCACATTTCAAACCAAACTGACGCCCATGGCTGAATATCAGTTTAACTGCATAGAACTGCCACTCACGGATGCCACTATTTTTTGTAACATTTTGCTCTTTGTATAATTCAAAAAAAGACTATGACAAGTAGTTTTTTTAAAATGAGAATCTTTGCAAATGAAGAAGACAATTGAATTTGATTTGTTCATGGTGTATGCTTTAAAGTGAAGTGAAATTAGTAATTTCTGCACCACTGTGGCATTGACGAAATTGCAATAATTCCTTTGAATTGGCTAAACAACATGACTTTGAGGCTGGACAATTTGTTTGTCTGGCCAATGGGTGAAAGAGGGGGAGTTTGAAGGAATCAGTTTATTATTATTATTATTATTATATTATAGACAAAAACAAATGAATCACGATTCAAAAATATTGTAAGATTTGATTTTCAATCAGTATGAGAAATTAAATGAATCGCAACACCTTTAGAAAACCCCCAAATTGAACCAAAAAGGCAATGCCAGAGATCAAAAAATTAAAATCAAAATCGAATTAAAAAAGCGCATCACGCAAAGCCGAAATTGGCAATTGCAAAGGCCTAGAACAGTGAGGAGACATGTGGCAGCCTGTCTTTCTTGATGTGTGGGGTTGAGCTGTTTTCTGAGGGCCTTTGGGAAGTGGAGGGTGTCTTGTGGCGGTGGGCCAGTGAGCCTGAGGAGCGAGAGCCAGAGGAAGCAATGCCTGCAGAGCTCATAAATTACAGCCCTGCCTGCCTGGCTTTACATTAATGGATCCACAACTCTGTGCTTCTGACTGAGACTCTTCTCACTTGTTCTCGCACCGTGTGTGTCTTCAAGGACGAGGGTAGGTCGGATTGATGCTGGGCGGTTGACAATTTTAGCTGTTTTCCTATGGGGAATTGTATTCATATTCGGAAATTTGAATGTATCGATGTTTGAATGATATGTTAGTTCATTCATAGGCTGTAATGATTTTGAGCATCAACACTTGTTTTTTAAAGGAACAATTCACATTCAGTCAGTAATATTCAATGTTACATCAATACTGAAGTATTGGGGTCTCGCCAATACATCGACTTAATGTCTCCGTTCCCTCCTTCAGGGAATGAGGGTTACATCAGTAACTCAAAAATTAAAATTGGAAGAGCCAGGATATCATTTAATATAACTCCAAATGTATGCGTGTGAAAGAAGAAAGTCTTACACACCTAGGATGGCTTGAGGCTGAGTAAATTATGGGATAATTTTCATTTTTTGGGTGAACTAATCCTTTAAGGTTTTTACAATTTAAATGGGTGTGTTCACCTAAATGTGTAATTTTCTTCTAAATATTCTGTAGACCACAGTAGAAGATGTTTAGAGGAATGTTCAGATTGTACCCCCCCCCCCCCCCCCCAAAAAAAAATGCAAATGGAAGCTGTTGAGCTTCAAAAATGACCAGAAAACAAAACAAAACACACACACAAAAATGTATTGGTTATTGATACATTTTACATTGATTTATTAGCATTTATGTATGGTGCATCAATAATCATTGTGCTACACAATTGGTTCTTTCAGATTGTCTTTGAGGTCATAGGGGTCATGAGGATGATTAAAAAAAATCTCCATTTTTGTGTCAAAATATTTTCTCCTACCACAGTTTAATGTGCATAGACAACTGTATGTAAGCCTTTCGTATGTTAAGCGTTAAAACTGGTGCTTTCAAAACATTGCTTTTTGTTTGAGCATCCCGACATGTAAACTTCTCAGCCAATAGTGTGAATTTGGTGCTATGTCTTGGAAAAATCACAATATTGATTCTTAAAATCATTCGATCAATTTAATATACCTGTATTTACTGTGAAATCGCTGTTGAATCGGAATTTACATTCTGATAGTAAAGATCATATTTTACCTGGTTTCGCAGTCCGAATTGAATCTAATGCGGTAAAATTGCATATGTGACGTAAGAAAAACACTCCTATTCAGTTCTTCGCAGACTGAACACGTTAACATTCATCGTGTCTGATTCACAGACAAATTAAACAAATCCAATTAAGCTTTAGTTACCTAAAAACATACAGTGAAACACTGATCCAATTCACAATCAAATGGCTCTTATGAACTGGTTCTTTCAGCCAGTAGTGTGAATTTGGAGATGTGTTGGCTTTTTGGCAAGACAATGGACTGGTTTTGTGTGAAGGATGAGGCTGTAGGAGTTCTGGAAAATCATCTTTTTTCTTTTTCCAGTTCCGTTTGGTGAAGCCAGTGGTGCAGAAATGACTTCAGCTTTAATGCCCAATATATGCAGTACCTGCCTCAGATCAACATTAATTCTTGATGAAGTGTAACTCTCATTCGTGAGAAGTTTTAGCCAGTGTACCCTGAGTATTTGATTCTCTCTGTGTCAGGCGCTGAGCGTTGTCGAGTCTCACCGAATCGCCCTGATTATTCAGTTATGATATGCTAATAATGCTCTGATGGGCATCTCTGAAGACCTCTGACTTAAAATGCATAAACGTTGACAGGTCACACAAAGGTCGTTGTGCTTTTTTCCCCCTCTGCTTAACTAATTAAAGAGAAAAGTTGGTGGATTCAGGCTCTTTCTTTTTTGAATATGGAAATCATAAGGAAATTATTGGACAATTGTTTAAGTTTAAATGATAAAAAAAAATATGAAATTCATTTTCAAACCTGAATCTCTGAAATGATAAAAAAAGAGCAATTTCTGAACCTACTTCGCCTCTAAAGCGAAATCGCTGGCTCTGTTAAATGCAATTAAATGGAGCTTGCTCACAAAGCTATTACTAATTTAACAAAATAACTGAAAAAAACAAAGCTTTCTTGAAAAGTGCAACACTCAGCTGGCTGCAAACATATCAATTTATTACGGCAGTTAAATGGCAAATTAGTTGTTGTGTTTTTATGAATCCCGGAGGCGCCAATAGTTTTATTCAGAGATGCGGCTACAGAATGATTTTACAGCGCTACAATGCCACGTGTCACCAGTCTCCTGCCAGTCTTTTGAGCTAATTAGCTGCAATTATTTCAATTAGATTTCACAGACAAGTAATCATTACTTTGTAATCAGTTTGTGCAGTAACAGTTTTGGAAACTGCCTCACACTGTCAGGCATCATGAAAGTTTTAGTGCGTTTTTCTCTCTCTCTTTCTATCTACCCCTCCACCCTCGGCCCTTTTTTCCCACTTGGCCGGCATCCAGTGTCAAAGCAATCCTGAGGGTTGCTGTTCTCCAAAGCTTTATAAAAGTAATCCCTTTTACAAACTGTATTCACGTATGTGAATGTTTTTGGCTCTGAGCAGATTTTTGAAGAGATAAGAACTCAGATAAAATCCGCCCGTGGCAAACACCCAGGATATATTTCAAGTATGAGAGAAATATGTATAGTAGTATTTCCTCTCATCTCTGTAGTTGTGTTAGCTGTGGATGCAGCACTTAGAACTGCTCTGACTTTACTCTGGCTTCAGAGATTAAAAACTCCTCTACCGGATCAGTTAGCATTCATTGATTCTCAAAGCTGGAGAAAAATACAGATTTTCTAATATTTTATTTATTTTTATTTATTTACAAGTTTATTTGTATAGGGACAGTATAAAAAACATGATCCCAATCAAAACTGGAAAATATGTATTGCACATAGAGAGTATAGCAAAAGCTAATTTGCATCTCAGGTCCCTAGAAAGGGTTTTCTAAACAAAACAGAAGAAAAAAAAAAACCTACTTATATTGCGATATGTTTTTGAAAGAACACAATATTGATTCTTAAAATCATTTGGTCAATACAATATGCCAGTGTTTACTGCACACCCCCATTTTTGAATCTACTCTGTCACTACTAAATCTGCCCCAAGGTAATATATTTTGTAGTCCAAATTTAATGTTATGATATTAAAATGGTGTGTAGTATATTACGATATAAATGCAAGAAAAGTAATTTTTTCATTGAGTTTTCTTTCTCAGACTGCAAAAGACTCTTGTTCTTTTTAGGTAATCATAAACTTACAGTGTGACCAGTGATTCAGAAACAAATGACTCGTATGAGCCAGTTTTTTTTATAAAAAAAAGTAGTCTAACTCGGAAACAAATTACTCTTATGATCCGGTTCACTTTAGTGAATCAGAAACATTCAGCACAACCAGTGGAGTCCATTTCATGAACAAATGACTCTTATGAACTGGTTCTTTCTAATGAATCAAAAACATTCAGCGTAACCAGTGTAGTCATTTTTATGAACAAATAAATCTTATAAACTGGTTCTCTTTAATGGATCAAAAAGTGCAGTCTGATTTACCAACAAGTGACTCTGACATATGAACTGGTTCTCTTTAGTGAATCAACAACATTCAGTGCAACGGTGCAGTCTGACTCACAAATAAATTACTCTCATGAACCGGTTCTTTTTAATTGATTAAAAATGTTTTGCCGCAATCAGTGTCCGTTCTACGAACAAATTAATTTTATTGACTGCTTCACTTTAGTTGATCAAAAACATACAATACAACCAGTTCAGTCTGATTCACAAACAAATGAATCTTATGAATCGGAACTCTTTAATCAATCAAAAACATACAGCGAAACCAGTGCAGTCTGTGTTGCAAACAAAAAATGCTGGGTTGTTTTAACCCAATTTTGGGTCAAATATGGACAAACCCAAATGTTGGGTTAAAAATGTAATTTAAAAATGTAACCCAACGGCTGGGTTTGTCCATATTTGACCCAAAGTTTGTTTCTCATAATTTTCTATATGAACCGGCACTCTTTAGTGAATCAGAATTCAGTGCAAACAGTTTTATGAACCTTTTATGACTCTTATAAGCTGATCCTTGGTTCACAAAGACTCATCACTTACATCCAGTGATGGAATATTTGAATATATTGTAGGAGGAATAAAATAGCTTGTGAATCAGAATGTGTACTTGACACTAATGCTTTCTCTCCATATTTCGATCAATGTTCACACTATATTAACACCAGAACTTTGTTTTTGTTCACGTCTGTCACTAATTGAAGGCTTTTAGGCCCATCTAGCCTTCAGTTTTGTGTCTGTGTGGCCTTTTTGTCTGTATGTGACAAAAACACTTGTGCACACTGTATCTCATTTTGTGTGAAACGGGGACAGGTGAAGGTGAGACGAGACACCGGATGAGGTGTGAGAGCGGGCCAGGACCCCGGACTAGCCAACGTGTGTGTGTGTGTGTGTGTGTGTGTGTGTGTGTGTGAGGCTCCTGGCATGGTCCCTGTCAGCAGGAGTCTGATGTCTGTCTACTCATGTGTGGAGCACTCATCATGGGCAATTAAGGCCGAGCAGGGGGCCTGGCCTTCCCTCTCATGTCCTTGAAGAAAGAAAGTAAAAGGGGGCAGGGAGAGTGATGGGGTGGAGCGACGTAGAAGGAGGGGCGGGAATTTTACCGGTAGTTTCTCAGAGAAGAGGAACTTGAGCGATAGGACAACAAAAGCCTGTCTAGGATCCGAAATGTCTGTTTTTCTCCCCTCTGGAGCTTAAATAGATTCACAGGGTGATAATCATCATTCATTATTCACACTTCAGATGGCCATTAAAAGTCAATCTCGAAAACCTTGGAAAATGGGCCCCAACTATGGGACCACTTGGTGTTGTCTTTGATATTGTGTTGTAATTTGGCACAAATTGATATTCCTCTTCAGTGCTACTCGTATAAGATAAGACGGTTTCGTGAAAACACAATCCCTTTGGCTTGTAATGGATGATTTATTAATTTCATGTTCTGCCAGAGCTGGAATGAATAATCTCTTAATATTTAATTTGTCATGCCTGCGCACATGCCAGGAACACGAAGAAGTGTAAAAGATGGATTTGCGCAGTAAAGATGATTATGACCCTTCTCACTGGGATGTTTTAATAATAATTAAGTACACTGCAGATTTTTAAATGATGAAGAGTTGGTGTTTTCTTAGTGTTAGTGTGCTTGTCGGATGATAATAATTCATACTTTTTGGGTTCACTCTAATGCACTGCGCTAAACATATTTAGAATAGAGGGTGTTTTCATTATTTTCTATTTACATGCAAGAAAGTGGGCTAGCAGACTCGAGACGGCACATACTCCCCCTGGAAAAAAGCGAGAGTGCGGAGCAGAATCAAAACACAACAATTTTTTTTTTTAATAACACATGAAAGCAAAAAAAGTTATGTTCAAGATCAGGCTTGGGGCAGTTCTATCATGCTTAATTGAAACACTTATTTTATGTCTGTGTAGATTCATTTAACCAGCGTTCAAACTGAGGGAATACTCAAAAGTTTGGGGCAAGTACGATGCTTTAAATTAATCAAAAGCAACCGTAAAGATTTTTTAAATAATGTTAAAAAAAGATATATATTTCAAATAAATGTAGTACTTATACAATTTCTATTCATCACAGAATCCTGAGAAAAAAATGTTTCACGGTTTCCACAAAAAATAGTAACCATTCATAATAATAAGGAATATTTCTTGAGCAGCAAATTCATGGATCATGTGACTGAAGACTGGAGTAATGATACTGAAAATTCAGCTTTGCCATCATAGGAAAAAATTACATTTAAAACATATTACAATAGAAAAGAGTTATTTCAAATTGAAATATTATTTTGCAGTTTAACAGGTTTTACTTTATTTATAATCAAATAAATGTAGTGTTGATAAGCATAAGAGACTTCTTTCAAAAACATTTACTAATCTGACCGACCTAAGCGATTTGAACGGTATGTATATTGCAAAAAGTCTCATATAACTGTACGTATTATTTCATCTTAATTCATCTTTAGATCTGAAAATATAGTAGAGAGAAAATTACTAGTTGTCAAGTTTAGTTGGAATTTAACTTTTCAAATAAACTATTGTTTTACAGTATATTGTGCATAAACATGCAAACAGTATAGGACTAAATGGATCAATGACTTTGTATTTTCTTTGTAAATCTTTTTTTTTGTATTTCTTTTATTATTATTTTTTTTTTTTTTTTAAATTAATGAATTTATTTATTTTACGGCTCAATATAGTTTAGATATGTATGCCCCCATTCTTGTAACCCACATTTTAAATTGCTGCTTAAAATCCAGAAACGACAGAGACACATATCACACGTGGTGTGTTGTCATCTGGACAGGAGCCTCCTGCTGTCTGTCGGTTTCACCCAGCTGATGGTTCTGGCCCGGGGAGATTAACCTATATCTGTTAGCACTAACCCTCATGCACCTCATCGTTGCAAATGTATTTACTCATTAGACGTTATAGAAACAATGCGGAAGAGTTCATTACAAAGCGAGCAGCTTGCATTCTGCGTTCTCTGACCCAGTTCTCTTTCCTTCTCTCTCCTCCTCCCTCCCTCTTTTCCTTCCTCTTCCTTGTCTCTCTCCTGGTTAATGAGCGCACTTCATGCTATGAAATGGTTGCATGATGATTTTCACATGATTCTGACTGTGTCGTGATGAAAAGGCAATTTCTTCCTTTTGTGTGCTCGTTCGTTCTGTAAGCGTCAGGACTCGGGTTTGATTTCTCCGCTTTTCATCAATGTGAGAATGTGTTTGTAATAAGGCTTTGCTGCGCCAAACGGAGGTCGTACTGCAGTGTGAATGATAATAGTGGTCGAGCTAGGTCATAACATTCCTCTTAGATGGCTAAAGAACTCGCTGTGACCTGTCGAGAAGTGTTTGGCTGACCAATGAGATGATGTCCACAGCTGCCGTTTCATTCTTAATGACTCATCTACCTTGCCATACCTTCCTCCTGTCTCATGAGTCATGACTCCTGGCTTTGCTTTAATAATGAAATCTCACTCCCGAGTGGGTGTGATCAGGGCTGATATTGCATTCTAATGAAAGGCCAGGAGAGATTCTCAAAGGTTGGAGTAATAGGTGACTTGACAGGCTTGTTATGTAACACTCATGGATTGTGGGAGGCAGGGAAAAGCGTATTCTTGTGATGTAGTGTGATATGAATATAGGTACATATGGGGTATGAAATGATAAGGAATCCCAGTAGCAGCTGTGGGATATCACTGCCTTTAACTGCTGGTCTAGGATCAGTTTCTCCACTTTAAATCCAAAACTAGATTACTAGTAAGAAGGGAAGACCTGACTCTAGTGCCGTGTTTTGTTTTGTGTCATGTACGCACAGAAAAAAAAAGTTTCTCAATATTCCTTTAAATAATGAGCAAGAGAAAGTGAGGGAGTAACTTTTTTGCGTCATTTTGGTTTGAGATCTCTTACCCAGAACATAACCAAACTACTTTCATGGTGCCCGAAACCCAGGGTTGGCACATACTAAACTGAAACATACCTAGCCACCTAAAATGGCTTCATGAGCATGTACAGTTCCAGATTAAGAAAAATAAGAATAAATATGTTAGAACAATCAGAGGGGAACCGACCTCCACCTTTGGTTCATGATGACACTTTATTTGTATTATAATAACTTGTTTTCCCTTTATTTCTTGCAGGTATTTTACCCAGCACTTTTGAGCTTTATTATGGAAACCAGATGTGGAGAAGCAGTGGTGAGTATTAAATACCCTCATATTTGGTACCTGACCATTTACTCCGCAAATCTTTTTTTTTATTATTATGTTTCTTGCATCCCCCGATATAAACTCAACAAAGATAATCTTTATTTAAGCTTATTTGTCTGTATTTTGATACTGTCCACTGCTGTGACACTTTGTTTGCATTTGCCCAGACTGTATTTGTTCTATATTACACATGCCAAATAAAACGGAATCTAAGTCAGAGTTGGATGACACCTCGCACCTTTGTGTGTTTGGGATCTCAGTTAAATACTGGCTCAGTGCTAGTTGTCTCAGGGGGTATTTCTGTCAGTGACCTCTAGTGATGTGTACCTGACCTCAGACTGCGACTCATAAGGTCAAGTGTGCTAAACGTATGTTTTCACACACAGAGAGCGCTTTGTCCCCAGACTTACAGTACATGTCACTGCACGTATAGTGTAATAGTTCCCATCATGAGTGCAGAAATGACAAGGTAACTGTGCTCATTCAACAGAATGGACTCATTTGAGATGTATTTTGTGGTACTTCAAATCATACCTCAAATATACAGTCTACAAGTCTGAGACCACCAAAGAAAATGCTTTTCTAATTAAACAGTGTTTTTCAGGATAACAGTTTAACCCTTAAATGCATGAATGTTTCTCCAATCATTATTACATGTTTGGGTCTTTAGCCCCCTGCATATACAGTATCTAACATGGATGGTTCTCTTACTGACGCAATAGTTTAAAACTCTCCTGATATTTTAATAACAAATACAAAATAATAACATAAAGCATCATTTTGTTACCTTTTGACAAACGAGTTCACATGGTCAGTGTCACAAATTACTTTAGATTTAAAAACATTTAGAATCAAGAGGACTAACAGCAGAAATCTTCCCACAGCCGTTTAACTTATCATAATAGTATATTATTATACAGTATTATTATTATACATTATTTACCAAGAGTGCCAATGCTATGTACTGTAAAGGTTATTCTGTTACAATGAGACTGATGTGCTTTTGAACCCGGAACGCACTGTCTTCACAGGTTTTGTTCTTTGGTTGAATCAAATACTGAAGAAAAGTCTACCAATAACTAGAAGCTGTATGAGTTTTAATAAAGCCATTTGAACTGTAAGTTGAAGCAAGGAGGAAATTCATCTTGTATGCCGCTAGATGTAGAGGCTGGGAACTTTGATTTCGATTTTTACTCTTCCAGAATTATCCTTCTCCTACATAATACAGTATTCTTGTCACTCCTCACATATGACATGCTTGTTAGTCTCATGAGTCTCCAGTGGGTGTCATGAACCCGTAACACCAAGATTGTGTTGTTTATAATAGAACTCGGAGCTACCAAATGTTAGAATTATTTAGATTTCACAGTATTATTTATTTATCTATTCATTTATTTTGCTCTGGATACATATAGAACAATCGGTCCAATCACATTGCAGGAATTATGATGTTTATTCAGCGCTGACATTTTGTTTTCAGTGCTATCGCTTGGCAAAGTGAGACTTGATCTAAGACAAGTTTTCTTACAATAGAGACCCTTACATGTTGTGAAGATTATGAAAAAATATGTCTCATAGTCTATTCATCATACTGTCAAAGGCATGGAATTTTAGAAGTAGTTGACAGTATCATAAAAGAGGTGAACTCATGTGAACCAGTGAGTTAAAGGTGCGCTTTGTAGCTGAGACAATACGACATGTCAGCCTAGCATAGGAAACGTCTATATAACGTCTGTATTTAGGAGACGATGAAGAGTCTCTCGGGTCTTCCCTCCATTAAGTAATGTCACTTAAAGAAAATAAATAGCATATCAGTGTAGAAAGGTGCTGTTAAAACCGATTCTTCTGTCCCAACTTCACTGCCATAGTGCCTCAGCTTTACTGCTTTTTCTGAAGCGCTGAAGTGATTCAACTTTATGCTGGAAGGAATTAGAATTTATTCCCCATGTGTGCTCATGCAGTTCTGTGGGTATAGAGTATGTTCATGCGAGAGGCTTGTTTCATATTTGTGTCAGATTGCTTGGACTCAATTTTAAACGACATGGCACAATTTGTCTTTTGTCCAAATTGAATCATTTATTTTTTTTAAAGCACTAAAAATACATACATTCAAAAAAAAGAAAACTTAAACCTTTTGTGATAGGATGTAGAATGTTTTAAAATGTAGAATTAAAATTAATTTATACAAAAGTTTGGGCAAAGTAAGTTTCTATAAATAAATAATTAATTAATTAAATAAATAAATACAAATGTAAAAAGCCTCATTAAAAGAATGATATCCTTGAAAATAAAAGATTTTTGGCATAATCATAATTATTAATCATAATCATAAATATTTTTTCATTTTATATTATATTTTTTATTTTTTATTTAATATTTCTCATAATATTAATTAAAATATAATTATCTAAGGATAAACACATACATTTCTTTAATTATTATTTTAACAATTTTATGAAAAGGCATTACATTACATTATAAAACATCATGTGGTTTGACTCCCCTCAAAACATAATGTTTTTTTTAATTAAATATGTGTCTGTAAAAAAAAAAAAAAAACTCGAAAAAATACTTGATACTTTATATTTTTTTGTTTTGATTTTTAAAGTATGATTTTGATGTGTACGTTCACACATATTCAAGATGTATGGAAAATATGTCTTTTTTTTTTTTACTTGATGCTTATACCTGACATTTTCTATACCAGTAATTAAATTAAAACTTCTTGAATTGTGATTATTTTTTTTCAAAACCATATGAAACCAACATGAACACACAGTACAAGAACATTGAACTTGTTATAAACAACAGCCTTTTCCTTTACTTATACCGTAGACACTTTTATATGCCATTGACCCATGTATCACTGACACTTTTCAGTGTATGTATGTGTGTATCCAGCGTTGTACTCCTATGCTGGGAGTTGCTGATAGGTTTGTCCCCTCCTTCATCTCTTTCAGTAAGGCAGAGAGCCCCTTAGCTGTCAACCACCTCTCCATAATATCATCCCTATAGTTCCACCACCCTGCACACATATACAGCCTAGAAACAAGTCAAAAGTTGTCCAAGCATCATAACTGATCAGTGCATAACACATAACACATGTAACCTTCAGCTTCCCAACCAGAGCTAAAAACACACCAAGAGTGGCATACAAATCCAAGCGTAGGTGTGGTAGTGTGTGCCATCCTGTTTCCTGTTGTTCATTTCATCCATCCATCATAGAGAGGCCTCTGAACTCCTCCTTGACCACTGTTCAAAGCTCTCCACGCCGTCACAGACTGATTTACTATGACAAATGAGCTCTCAACCCCAGGAAGGTTAGCTCGTATGTGCATGCACACGCATTTAAACAAGCTTTTGGTCAAGGGGTAAAATAATCCGCTTTGCTCAGAAAAGAATGACCGAAAAAATTCACCTCCAGATGCCAAATCAATACGTGTCCTTTGGTGCGTTGCACTGTAATAAAGCACATGGGAGGAAAGCGGGAAGGTTAAGACGTCATTTGGCTTCACTCGTCCCTCTCATATCACGTCTTACGGGAATGCGCCGCTAAAGATGCATGCATCGGAATGTGACATTGACATGCCATCACAAAACTGGATTTTTCTATGTAGACACTACAGGCAAAAACAGTGTTTTTTCATGCATCTGTCAATTTTGAGTTTTTGGCTTTTCATAAAGTTTTTTTATTTATTTCCAGAATAGTGGAAGGAAACCATCCAAAATAAACGTTTAACTGGTCCTTTTAGAGCACTTTATCTATTAACGCACGTAGATTTCAGTAACAGTAAAGGCAGTTTTCTCGAAATGAGTTTTTCCTCCTACGTTGAGCCAGAAATCTCCACTTCAGCAGCATACACCAAACTTTACAATTCTTATCTTTATTCTGAAGGTTTTTAAAGAGGGGTTTGTTCATAAATACACATTTCCTGATTTTTAAACATTTTACTCCTAAAATAATGATTTAATTAGATAAAATATTTAATTAGCATATTTATTAGATAACACCTCATTTGCATATTTAGACATTTTTTTGGGCAATTATCAATGTAATCAATCAACTGGTAAAGTCTGATGATATTTTTTTTACCCAATTCAGGGGTGTCTCGCTTAATTGTGAAATTCACTCCATTTTTGTCCCACTGAGTCCTCTGGAGCAACATTCATATTTGTCTTGAGATGATCAGTATAAAGGTGCCAAATAAGATCATTACCCTTGAGAACGAATCCTGTTTGTTTATTCCTGCCAAGTTCCTTAGCTCAAGGAGAGTTGACAGGTCAGAATCACATGTAGTGCGCTGCATGGAGCGACGTGTATTGCCTGGGTGATCGAATTTTAGGATTGTGCTTATATTGATTCTTTTACTGCCTTTCTGAGCTTAAGCTGTTTTCTTGAATGTGGTCTGGCCCGGTGTATATCTGTCACAGCCTATAGAACCTTCTCTGGTCCCTTTTAATATATGATGGCCTGATTTTAATCCTTATCTCTTATACGTTTAGGGAAGGATGGCGGGAAGACAGTGGGAGGATGGGCTGCTATATGGTTGGATGGTGGAGAGGGGGAGGGGTGCGATGGATTAAAATCTTGGTTGAAAACATCCGCATCAAAAAAACAGAGGCAATGAAATAAACATCCCACCACCAAATGAGAAGGCAAGTGGAGATAGCAGAGAGAGAGAGAGAGAGAGAGAGAGAGAGAGAGAGAGAGAGAGAGAGAGAGAGAGAGAGAGAGAGAGAGAGAGAGAGAGAGAGAGAGAGAGAGAGAGAGAGAGAGAAAATGAATATGAACTGAAAACAAGACATTGACTCTGTGGTGGGAAAAAAACTGGTGATGAGATTCTTGCAACAAAATGAGTTTGGGACAACTAAATTCTCCACCAAACCACAAAGAGAGCGAGATAAAGAGAGAAAAGGTAATGGTAATTGCAGTACATATTTCATCATCTGAAAAGAGACACATATCCACATACAAGACAAACAGACAAAACATAATTCCAGCACACAGGCTTTTTTGGCACAAGATTTTATTGATTTCCATCCATGACTTTTCCTGTCTTGGAAAACAGAATTTTTAAAGTTTCCTGATGTTTCCCGGGTTTTCTACACCGCAAAAACGCATTGAGTATTTATTACAGTATGTGTATCTTTTTCTTGTTTGCCATTAAAAATAGGCTATCTAGAGGCCCTTGAAAGCAAGATTAATTACTCTGGTCTGCATGAAAACATGAGATGTTAAAGAATTATTTCAGGTAGTTTATATATATATATATATATATATATATATATATATATATATATATATATATATATATATATATATATATATATATCAATTGAAATTTTAATGCAATTTATTGCTGTGATGCAAAGCTGAATTTTCAGCATCATTACTCCAGTCTTCAGTGTCACATGATCCTTCAGAAATCACTCTACATTTCTTATTATTATCAATGTTGAAAATGGGTGTGATGTTTAATATTTTTTGTGTAAACCTTTTACTTTTTTTTAAGGAATCTTTAACGAAAGTTAAAAAGAATAACATTTATTTGAAATAGTTTTTTTGTAGTAACAATTTAAAACTTCCACTATCACTTCTGATCAATGTAATGACTCCAAACTGTTAAGTAGGAGTGTATATTATATATAATATAATCATTTTACTGGAGAAGACAAAGATATACTGCTTAAAGGGATAATTCACCCAAAAATGAAAATTCTGTCAGTATTTACTCACCCTCATGTTGTTCCAACCCCGTAAGACCTTCGTTCATCTTCGGAACACGAATTAAGATATTTTTGATGAAATCTGAGAGCTGGATCACTCCTCCATACTAGTCCATAGGCTTCTTCAAGGATGGAAACTTGCCGGCCTCGAAAAGTTATTAAAAACATCGTTAAAATAGTCCAAGTGACTACAGTGGCTCAATCTTAAGTTAATCAAGCGAAGAGAAAACTTTTTGTACGCAAAAACAAACAAAAACATTAATTTCCTTCTGAGTCAGTTAAACTAGTGTAACAGCGTAAGCTTCTGTTGTACGTCACTCGCATCACACACATGACCAGCGTAGGCTGGCCAATAGTGAGCCTACGTGTGACGTAGCTCTACGCAAACATGCTAGTTTAACTGACTAGAGGCCCACGAGAAGGAAATGAATAGTTGAAATAAAGTCGTTATTTATGTTTGTTTTTGCGCACAAAAAGTTTTCTCTTCGCTTGATTAAATTAAGATTGAGCCACTGTAGTCACTTGGACTATTTTAACAATGTTTTTAATAACTTTTCGGCCGGCAAGTTTCAATCCTGGAAGAAGCCTGTGGACTAGTATGGAGGAGTGATCCAGCTCTCAGATTTCATCAAAAATATCTTAATTCGTGTTCCGAAGATGAACGAAGGTCTTACGGGGTTGGAACAACATGAGGGTGAGTAATTACTGACAGAATTTTCATTTTTGGGTGAAGTATCCCTTTAAGAATGTTTTTTTTTGTGCAGTTTTTATTATTATTAATATAGTTATCCCCCCCAAAAAAACATTCTCCTCGCAGAGAACAGACAGAGATGTGCTTCACATGCAACACTTGACCCTGATCTACTGATCTACTTTTGACATTTACTTCAGAAAACCAGCAAATCATGGCAAATGTTAAAAACGATTTCATAAAAGATTATAAAATAGTACAGTCAACTATAAAATGCTCCATCTCCCCGAATAGAGGGAGAAAAAGATAGAAAGAGGAAGACAGAGGGGAAACGATAAAGGCCTGAGAGCCTACTTTTAATGATAACACTACATTTGTATTGTACTTTCAGCTTTGCTGTTGACAGTGAATAAGGAATAACCAACATTAGCACAGGTCGCACTACAGTAGAAAAGAGAAGAGTAATTCAACTTAAACAAATGCAAGTCTTTATTTTCTCATTCCCAGCATTTCAAACTGTGTATTACAGACACCCATAATCTATTGCAATGAGCTGCCAAATGGAGATTGGTCAAAGAGGTTGCATTGCTCCACTGCAGTTTCTTCCTAAAAAGTGCTGTGAATATTTCTAGTTTCAGCAAAATTCCTTGGAATGACCATGACACCATGTTTGAGTCCACATACGAATGTTTTGAATCAGTGTGGAGCCAGATGTTGCCTGGTCCCGTTTACAGTGATTGAGAGTGAAAAGGGCGTAGTGCACTTGGCAGCCCCTAACTGAGAAGAGGATGGAATTAAAATCAATACTCTGCATGATGAGGTGACTCAGAAGGTTAAAATAGAACTCGCAACTCTCCAATGGCCACTGCGTAGCTGCTTCAAGATTATTAGCTGTCATCAACAGATGATCTAGTCGTGGGTGTAGATTTAAGTATAGGGATTGTGTTACCAACTTTCAGGAAATCAGAAATTTGGGAAGTTTTCCTTCAAAACAACCAGGGGTGCGTTTCCTGTACAACGACGTTACTCGCTGCTTAACTATCATAGTACGATGCATCGTTGAATAAATCAACTATAGCCACAACTGTTTCCTGAAACCGTATTATGGTTAACCCTGGAGCCGAATGGATTACTTTTATTATGGATGTGCTTTTGGCTTCAAAATCTAAGGTAGGCAACCATTCACTCCCATTATAAAGCTTGGAAGAGCCAGGATATTTTTTAATATAATCAGATTGTGTTTGGTTGAAATAAGAAAGTCATATACACTTGATGGCTTGAGGGTGAGTAAATTATGGGATCATTTTCAATTTTGGGTGAACTAACCCTTTAAGCTTGAGGTGGTTGTTTTTTCGTGCCCCCTGTGCACCTGTTCTACACTCTTGCTGATGCACAGTTGAAGCGAACGTGTGTTTTTTCCCCGTTTCAGCAAACAAGTTGATATTAATTTCTCTGCCATCATCAATCCCCCAACACATCTACTTCTGTCTTAATATTCTTTTGCACATCTTAGCTTTATGGCGTTGAAAACTCTCGCTCGCCCCTCCCATTCCTTGCGTTTTCCCCTGAAACTGAGAAACCAGGACAGCTCGGCGCTCGACGGGTTAACGCGCACTCGCGCTCGTGATTGGCTGCGGGAGCGGCGCTTTTAGAGAGAGGTAACCAGGCAACTTCAGCTGGAACAGCGGAGAGAAAGAACAGGGTAAAGGGGAAAAGAAGCGCAAAAATCCCATCAGTTTTGGTGTGCGATAGAAAGGATGTAGTCCAGATCTGTGGCTGTATGTCCCCGGCATGGGAAAGTGGATTACTGCTCTTCTACAGACGGCAGAGACTGGATACGGAGTGATTGCGCGTGGATTTTTATAATGAGAAGTATGGGATCTGAACGCACCAGTTTAAAGGTAAGAGGGTTTGTCTTAACGATGTGATTCGTGATAACATGGGGGGGGGGTTGCAATGAAACTTGTCCATGTGGAACATGAGGACATCTTCCTGCGCTTCGGCGATGGAGTTATGTCGGTTGATTGTATTCACGCATCTAAAGCAATTGGAGAGATATGACTAAACAGTTATCCCACATTTGATTTGCGAGGAAATGAGCCGAACCAACTGCCACCAGTTGACGGTGATCATGCGTCCACGCGCGTATGGAGAGGAGCGGCGTTTGCTGCATTGACATCCATGGTCTGCCCTGCTCGAGAGCGACTGATCAACTGAGATTTACTACAACGCGCCGTATTTAACACCTTTTCCATTCACCGCGGAGCAGAGAGGTCTTGTAGCTATTCACTCAATAAGTGCTATATGCGCGCACTCAATTGAAACTGCAGTGAAATATATGTTCGCTATTCCGCACGAGTTAAAACGCACGAGCACTAGTTCAAGGCAAGGTAACGTGAACTTTTCATGTATTTAAACGCGTTACGAGTAAAGAAAAGTGTACATTTTGTTTGGTTGGTTCAGGCAGGATGCTCGGTCCGCAGGGGCTCCGCGGCAGCAGAATCCCGCATTAATCGTACTGCCCGTGTGTGTGTGTGTGTGTGTGAGCGCGCGCGCGCTCCTGCGCGTGTGACAGGGAACCACCGTCCGGGCGGCGAGAATTCGTTACTCGCACTCTAAGAATCTGTCAACTGACTTGGGGCACCGACGACCCCGTTAAACGCGTCTCTACGTGGCGTTTTATGAACGGTTGCGCTGCAGGAATATGTTCCTTCAAGCGGTAGAAACGGGAGCGCGTGAGGATGATGTGCCTTGACAGAGAACATCCTTTCCTGACTGCCTGCGGACCGCTGCTTGTGGTCGCACTGAGAGGTGTAGTTTCAAAACGAAAAACGGTACCCTCGACGTTTACCAAGTATAAAACGCTTGCAAAGACACCGAATCTCGTGTGTTGCCTTCACGTGCGGTTCCACTACGTGGTGCTCGCTCTGAGGGACCAAAGCGCCAGACTGGAATGTCCGGTGAGGAAGACTTTACGATAGTAAAACCTAAAATAACCTACATTGTGGTGACAAGCCAACGGTCTCTGCAAGGGAAGCAAAAAACAGTTTAACCTAGGCTACTAAGTAATGTTGATGAAAATACACATGTGTAAGTGTAATGGTTTGTGTGAGGGTTAGCTTTGGGATTAAATGATAGCAAACACCATTACCTCGATAAAAAACATCACAAGTCTATGAAAAGTCCGCATTATGATAGAAAACAAGCATGACAGTTTCATCATTAATCACAGACTTTCAAAATTCCTGTGTAAAAATAAATAAATATAGGGAACCTCATAAGTGTACAAAGCAGAGCATCCATCGAACTGTTGTTGTCCTTAACCCATTTAACCAATTCAAAGGCAGCACCCTTCAATCTGTCTTTCTGATGATAATTCTGACGCTTACATGCCTCCATAGTATTGATGGTGGAAAATTCACACTCACAAAGAGGTTTCTTTTATATTTGTGTCTGAACTCATCCAGGTGTCAGGTGTTCATTGGCATCCCCTTGTTTTTAGGTCAGTGGTTAATATGTCACCCATCTTTTTGTGTGGTTCAGCCATCAATTTGTGTTTATTTCCAGCTGAATGCTATTTCATTGTTGTGTTGTCAGGCAGAACTACTATTGTGAATTGTTTATAGTTTATATTGTTTAAGATTGTATAGATATATATCTATAGAGAGATGGATAGATAGAATGGATAAACAGATAGATAGATAGGTAAATAGATAGATAGGTAGATAGATAGATAGATAGATAGATAGATCAAACAAGGATACATAAAGGAGATAGATAGATCAAATGATGAGACATAAAAAAGACGGTGGGGGATGCAGTTTTTTTTTCTGCCATAATCAGGTCAGAGTCACTATGTCAACCTGTGTCAGATGGCTCACTCTCCCAACCGCTCATATTACGTCACTAAACTTTTTATAGGTTGCCATTACCGTGGTAAAGGTGGTCTGTGACTTTTCTGCGTGTATGGCAAGTAGGCCTTTCCCTTTCTGCCTGAATGGGCCCAGCAGGAAACAGTGCATCTCCATGGAGACGCAACACAGAGTGTGGGAACCCTCAAAGCCAACATTGTTTTGCTCTCTCTTCTGTGTTCATTTATTCATTGTACAAGCTGGGTTTGTTTTGAGGTAATGTAGAACTCAGAGGTAGTAGGGTTCATATCAAGACATATCTCCTGGGAAACAGCATGTTTAAGCAAAATTAACAATAATGCATGTTTGTTTGGCCTGTATAAATTTCATGGCAAACCAAACCAGCTTGCTGTTCTATGTAAATGTCTGTTTAAACGAATTACAGGATAGGTTTGGTACTTATTTATGTAAAGATGTGAGGAATAATGGCCAGAATATACCTTATTTAGAGCAGCGCCATGACCGCCATGAAAGCGAGGCTGTGAGGGATAGACTTACATTGTTTTCAGTGGCACCCGCTGTATAAATCTCGTAGATCACTTACAATTTTCCACAGCTCATGTTGTCTGGAGTTGTCTGGAGTTTTTTGTCTAAATTTCTCTTTTTGCAGTGTTTCGTCAGCAGAACAATCCAAAAACACATTAAATAACAGTACAACCAACTGAAGAGATGTGCGTCAATCCCTCGCAGCCTCACTTTTATTCCCGTTAAAAATCAAACATGGTGCCTCTGTGAATAAGGTCTATACTGTAGGACTTTTCCAAAGAAAACATTTGGGTCATTATTTGGGAGTGTCACTACATTTAAAGTGCAAGTCGCACTTTAGTTGTCTGTGGTGTTTGTTGTAAAAGGAATCGAAGGATGTTTTGGGTTGATTGCATTGCACAAAATGGAGCTGCTTGTGTCTTCATCAGATCAGTAGGTGTTGGGGATTCCTCAAGTAGATCCATTCCATGGGGGATGTCCCTTCTCGGAAATCTGTCCGGCATAGAGACGAGGCATCGACTGCCGTTCCTCGTCCTCAGTATTGATCCCTCTGTTCTGTGTGACATTATCTGCTCCTGCTAATTAGAGCTCGGGAATGGGCTCTCCCATCGGATGGCATCCGACACTGAGGACATGACACTGAGCCTGAGGGCACAGCTGCCACGGTTTTGGCTCAGACTTTTGCACATCAGAAGCTTTCCACTCAAAATATAGGAGTAAAAGTGACAATTTAAATGATAAGAGTCCATTGCTTGAATGCATTGCATTTATTCATTAGGGCTCTGTGTATTTTAGGTATCTCTAGGTGGTGTGTGAGATACACTAGTGAGCTTCTTATTGTCTTCTAAGGTAACATCCTAATAGGACTGCAAATTCATAAGTGACCACAGACTAACTCACAATTGATTTGAATAGAGCTTTTCGTTGCTTAACCAACATCACGACACTCAAATAACCATGAAATACATAAGCACATGAGTGGTGGGTAAGTACACACTGAATTCTTTTCATCAATACATTTACTTTTTAAAAGCAATTTTTCTCTCTAAAATAGTGTTGGCATTGTATACATCTTTTGGCTATACAGTTGAAACTGATTATTTTAATGTTTCCAGATTGGCCCCATTCACTTCCGTTATAAGCTCTGTAGCCCAGATTTTTGCTCATTTTAAAATTAAGAACAAGTGGAAATTTACCTTTGTAGTAAAGAACATTATGCCACAAGTGCTCTCTATTGAGCTTAAAGGCCCACTGAAGTGCCTTGGAATGCACAGCTTTGTATTATGTGTTGACGTAATTTCCACTGAAACAGGAAGGTAAGGCGGGACATTGAATGGCCCCTCCCCCTTTTCAAATAGCCAAAAGCGTTTAGTTTACCACACAGACTGCAAGTCGTACTTGACAGCACCATGGAAACAAATCCGAGCGCTGATGATACATTGGATTCAATAGTAGAGGTTTGAATAAATTCTAGCCATTTCATTCTTAACCAACGTACAGTTGGAAAACGGAATAAAACTCGAGCATTTGAGCAACGGAACACACACCTCCAACCCATATTGCTCCGTGACATGTCAACGGTCGCTTTGGCCAGGTGGTATTTATAGCATAGGGGGCGGGACACTTTAGATTCTAGAGAGCATTTGATTGGACAGAAGATGTGATGAGAATGTGAAGTCCGCGGTTATGTCATAAAAATCTGTGATCCATTATAGCGGACCTGAGGAACTGTACGTTTTGAATATATATATATATATATATATATATATATATATATATATCCTAAATGCGAATTTTGTCATTATTTTGAAACACACAAGCTTATTCATAACCTTTAGGCAAACACATTCATACTAAAAGCTAAAAAACGTACATTTTGATTCCAGGGGGCCTTTAACATGTATTGAACACAGCCTTTATAATGCTACTTCCAGGCAGCTCACTAGGTTTTAGACTAAAGCATATGTACGCAGGTTGTACAAGGTGGAAGCAGTGGTTCTCTTTGTGCCACATGCTGCAATGCCCCGCTGGCATCTGCCCCATAATCTCCTTAAAATGGCCACAATCTGTCTGCACAGCTATTCGGGGCCAAAAACGACACTGAAACATCAGCCCGCACATAAGCAAGCTCAGCATACTTTCACGTAGTCTCATCTTTGTTTCACGGTCTTTTGCTGATGTATAATTCGAACACTTGTTCACACTGGCCTTCAGTTCTTGTCTATCGAACCTGCCTTCAAGTACGTAACTAACAAATAGTATAACAGTTGCACAATGATTGCAGAGGACTGCAGTTTCAGGGTCTATAGTCTTGAACATATATCTGCTTTTCATTTACCGCATAACCAGTCTCCAGTTCCTCCTCTGACTGTTTAAATCAAAATCCATCCTTGAGCTATGAATAAAGAACCGTGCTAATATGTATTATTTTTTTCAGTCCAAATAGAAAACATTAACTCACCCTCAACGAGTGTGCAGTCCCATTTCTCACTGCGGTATAGAGGAATGCAACGCTCCACTGACTTCAGCCTACCCGTAGAAACAAAAGGGAGTAAAAAGCCAGACAAAAAGCCAATGGTTGATAATTCAGTCCCACGAGAGCTTCGCTCCAAAGCAAGTTTGATGTGCTGCATTGCAAACAAAGACTGGGAGAAACTCAGAAATGCAGCCCATGCAACAGTCTCAGTACATTAACACTTCAATTAAATCCATTCTTTCTACATTCTCATTTACTCGCGCTCATATACGACGACTACTCTCCCGGGACAGATTCTTTATTTGAGGTGCTACTTGGCGCTCATTTACAATGTTTTATGCTTTTCATCACCAGAGACTGGTGGTTTTGCATCTCTTCTGTCCTCTGACATTTAAAGACGGTGAAAAGCATAGAGATGAGAATAAAAGAAAGGAAATTTATGACACTTGCTTTTCTTCTCCACTGCCTTTTGTATATATAGCCTACAATACTGTTGAAAAGTTTGGGATCTGTAAATTTAACCAAAAAATGTTTTAACGAAGTATCTTATGCTCACCAAAGCTGCATTTGTTTGATCAAAAATACAATACAAACTGTACAATTGTGAAATAGTTTTACAGTTCAAAATACCTAATATTTTCATGTCATTTTTTCCTGTGATGGTAAAGCAGTATTTTCAGCATAATTACTCCAGTCTTCAGTCACATGATCCTTCAGAAATCATTCTGATATGCTGATTTGGTGCTTGAGAAACATGTCTTAATATTATCAGTGGTGTGCTGCTTAATATGTTTGAGGAAACTGTGATGCATGATTCTTTGATGAATAGAAAGTTCAAAAGTACAGTATGTACAAAACTCATTTTCATTTTCAACCTTTTTTTATCCCTGTTTTTTTCTGTCGACACAGACAAAGACTTGTTGAGCAAATGGCTGTTGTCCACGCTGCGCGAGTAGGACCAAGTGCCACTTCTGCTTCTAGAGGAAAGACTTCTGTCTCTCTTCTGTTGTTTTAAGGGATAGTTCAGACAAAAATGGCTATGCTGTCCTCATTTATTCACCCTACATGTGGTTTCAAACCTGTAAGTCTTTCTTTCTTCTGTGGAAGACAAAAGAAAATGCTGAAAATGCTCAAAAATGAATCCACTGACTTGGACGGGAAAAACAATCTTCAAAATATCTTCTTTTGTGTTCCGCAGCATTTGGAACCACATGAGGGTGAGTAAATGACAGAATTTTCATTTTTGGTGAACTATCCCTTCAAGGGTTAGCTGGAAAATCAAAAGGAACAAAATGGCTCCCTTAGGTCCCTTGACCTAAGGGCCCGAATTGCTTTTTTTTCCGACAACAAATGGTATTAGATAAATTCTGCTCTTACTGTCTTTTCATCTGGTCCAATCTATTGTCTCTCTTCCACTCGAGAGAGAGAGAAAGAAAAGATTCGGCGTGACCTGCTCAGTGGGGCCCCGGTCTGCTTGTATATTAGAGTGGGCTTCGGCTCTTTAGTATGCGCAGGCCTCTCTGTGCACCATTATCAAGCTGAAATGAAAAGCCTGTATTTTCCATGGCGGACAGAGTGGTGAGCTGCATAGAACTGGAGCGCTGCAGCTGTTATGCGCTCTAGAGAGAGAGGGTGCAGTTGAATGTAAGGACAGAGACATACACACACACACATACATATACACAGAATCAAAGATGTGAGGTTTGCTTGACTAATGTCAGCGTAGATTTGTCAGTAATATGACGGTGTGCATATGCTGCCAGCTGGTGCTATTCTCTGTCAGATGTTAGCCTGAGGGCAAGACAAGCCAGGTCTGTAGTCAAACACCAGGGAATAGCGACACTTTGGCTGTCTAATGAGACACACAAAATGGCTAACTCAGTTTTGTCTAAATGAACAAATAAATTGCTGAAATCTGTCATGTAATTTAATCCACGCCATATTTTATCTGTGGAATTATCAGAGATGTTAATAAATAGCGTGTCAAGGCTAGGCGTGTACCGAATCTGAACACGGAATTCTCTGAACAGTTTGTATTTTTGTATCAGAACATTTATCGTTCACGGAGTTCTTCATATTCCAATACTCTGTGAGTGCACTTTTATTAAACAAGCCATGAAATGATTTGACAAGTGCTATTTTCTTTTGTGAGTTCATGCATTTCCTGTCAAAACTATTTATTGGGGTCACTGTGTTCTGCTGAACTAACTTACTCAACTGCTCCATTGTTTTTTTTATTGATTTATTTATTTTCTTTTAATTTATATTTTCATTTTGTTTCGAGTTAGAAGCTTCACTGCATTACTCATTAGTTCTCCTCCGCAGCTGAATCTTCAGCGCTGCAGCAAAAGAAATCATATTTTTTGAGAGAATGTGATTTTGCTGTCTGTTTTGAATGTGATTAAATAAGAATTGCAATCAAAAGACTGTGTGCCACAAAATAATGGCAAGAAATATCGTTCTTTTGAGCTGTTGTGTGCACGCAAAACAAACCTATAATGTAACCAGTGGTATCCGATTCACGAACAAATTACTTTTATGAACCGGTTCTTTTTTTGTGAATCAAAAACATACCGTGTGCCCGGTGTAGCCCAATTCTTGAAAGAAATGACTCTTAGTCAGTTTTTTAAAGTTCTTAATTAAAAAGGAGACTTGCTGTTGGAATCAGTCTGAAATCAGTCTGCATTGTATAATTTAAAGCATTAGCAGAGAGAGATGTAAAAAATGGATGTTGTAATTGAAGTTCTGTATAACCAACTGAATCAAAAATCTAAATTAATGGAAATCAAATAGATTCTAAATAAGAAATAGTTACACGTGAGTGTGAGAACCTTAAACAGGCCTTTGTTTATAAAACAAATGTTACAGTGCAACAAAACTGATTTTGATAAATAACGGCATGTGATATTAGAGGGATTCTAGTAAACACTTTATTGGACTAAAATTTAGACGCCCCTCGAACCAAGACGATTCATCAATATTTTTGGTCTGTTTTATATTGTCAATATTTTCATGCTAGTGCACATTAAATGGCATTAAAACTAACAGACATGAGGTGTGTCCGAAGTCGCTTTCTTTCATTTGATGAGGAATGGACTTTGCCACCATTAAAAAAGTCTATTTAGTATTAATGTGTAGAGTATAAATACAATCTATATATGTACTACATCTGCCATGTTGTCATTGTCATGTGACTTACTGCCTCTGTCGCTTCACTCCCATTCACAAATTCTCATGTGGACTCATGGAATAGTAAAGTGTCCATCAGATGCACATTTCGAAATTGTGGCGATAGCAGGTCCTTTCCACCTAGTGTTTTATAAAAATTTGTACACAGTTACAGGACTATTATATAGTATACTATGTAATAGGGAAGTAAACATTTTAGTAGGGAAGTAAGCAGGGTTGTACATGTTGTGGCAGCATGATTTTGATGGATCAGTGGCATTCATTTCTTTGATGGACATGGACACATCTGTAGTGTGATAGTTTGTCCAAGGTGTGTCAGCTGGATCACAGTTCATTTGGACCAGAAAAATCACACAGGTGCCAGATGTACCAAGCAGAAGCATCCAACACCTACTATTCCAACCTGTCTCCTCCTTTCTTTCCCTCCCTCCCTCCCGCTCTCTCTCTCTCTCTCTCTCTCTCTCTCTCTCTCTCTCTCTCTCTGTCAGTCCTTCTCACTCTCTTCTTGAACCAGGAATGTGTGTAGATGTGTTTATTCATGAGAATCAACATGGTGAACGCATCTGGCAGAAGCAAAGCCTTCTGCCCTTGTACTGCAGGAAACTGATTCTGTTTTTTGAATAGTTGCCTGGGAAATCTACTCTCCGGCTTTGCTCAAAACTAACGTATATCTCTCCAGAGCGATTGCTTTTCTCTTCTCCTCTGCTGCGTGCTCTGCTAGAAGTAACTGGACTTCACCATCTCTCTCTTTCTCTCTTGCTTGTATGGGGAATTCCATCTATGAATCCCTCTTCTCTTTCCCTTCTCTTATCTCTGTGTGCAGGGAAGGATTCCGAGTTGTGCGTACATATCTGTGCCGAAAAAAATATGAAAGTAGTATTTTTTCCCTTTTTTGTGTTTGATATAAAAGCAAGGGCTCTTTTGCTTGTGATAACACTCAGCCTCTCCGTCTCTGGAGCACAGTCAGGGTCTAATGCACAGACACTCTATTCCACCGGCACGTGTCTTCGTAGAACGCATATGTGTGCGGGCATGTGTTTGAGCAGGGCCATATTAAACTGCCATTCTGGTGACGCTGCGTGTCATGCTGAAACCACTGGATAAATGGCTGAGACTCAGCATGCACCAGAGAAATATAGAGAAATATGGGGAGTAAGAGAGAGGGAGGGATGAGATGGATGGATGGAGAGATTGTAGAATGGCATAAGATGGTGAGTCTCATCTGTAAAGGTTAGGCAACTGTGCATGGATGCACAAACAAGTAAATTATTCATATGACAATTGGTGTTTTATGGGGTTGAAGATGGTTTTTGACTCCAAGTTCATCTTGCACTCCCAGGGGAAAATTTGCTTCTTCAGAGGTTGAGAGATTTGAGATTTGTTCATGTAGAGAGATATTTAGTCATAAAATGAAATAACGTCTTGCTCAAATATTGATTGCTTGAACTATTCATATTGAAATCCCTGTGGTTTGATTGTAGATTTAGTATCTTTGATGGTGTCACTTGTGATTTTTTTTCTTTCAATTGATCTAGAGGTCTCACTCTTCCCATCAATCTCTTTATTTTGGCCACTGGTGTGTTTAGTTTCTAAAGTGTTTCTTTTGTGACCTGCAAAGTCATTTATGTCTTTTTTTTCTCTAAAATGTTAATCCTCTATATCATTTGTCCCATTTTGGAGTTTTACACTTCACTGATCTTTCTCTAGTGCCGTTTGAGTCCTTCACTCTAGATTCAGGTAGCCGTCCAGCACTCAACACCACACGATCTCACACTTTTCCTCCCACAGACCTCCCAAGATTGAAAAACAAAGCACAGACACTCCCTATCCACATTATGTGTGTGTGAAACCATTAAGATATTAAATCTTCAATTAGCTCGATGTGTTAATGACATTAGACTGTGGCAGATAAGAGCCGGGTTAGATGGCCCTCTCGGAATTGATGGGGTCTGATTAGAAGGTGCTGGCCTAATAATCCAGTGTCTTTAAATGAAATGCCATCTCATGAAGACGACTAAGATTTAACTTGCGCACACACACACGCACACACAGAGGCACTTGACAGTGAGATACTTGGATGAACCCCAGCAGATTTAGCTAAGCCCCTCCCCAGTTTAATGACAGACGCTGAATCGGCACGCTGCTGATAGCAAAGTGGCACAAAGTGGGTTTAATGGAACAGGGCAATTCCAAAGACCATCAGGATTAAATTGGAGTGAAATGATTTGGGGAATAGAGAGAGAGAGGAATAAAACCCCCTCCCCTTTATTGCATGATGAACAGAAATGGCAGCCCAGGGTGGCGTGATCAGTTAAAGACTCTGTGTGTGTGTGGCTTGATGAGAAATGGAGTGGAATGGCTTGTGGGGGAGGGAGAGATGCAGAATCATGTAAGGTTAACCGTGGAGATAACCCACATTTTTAATGTGTTGACGTCTGTCTGCGCCAGTGTGTCTGAGTGGACGAGAAGCACATTAGAACGCAACTGTAATTACAGCGAGTGTGATTCACCCTGGCATGGCTGTGGGTAGGGGTTGGATATTTGGAGGACAGCTGTGTCCTCCGTAGAGGGAATGTACAGCAGGGGGTCTTTACCCTTCGCATGGACTCTGCCCTTCCTGTCTCTTTCCAGCCTGTTTCGACACCTCAGCAAACCATCACGGCTTGTAGGAATATTTATGTTAAGTCGGCACTGCATTATTTAAAACTGGTCCAGCCTCAAGGCCCAACAGTTATTTTATTCATCACATGTTGGGGTGAATTCTATAATAATAGTCACAAACGGTGGAACTAGACACATACTGTTATATATGATGTTTTATCAACAAAGTTCGGGAGGAGCACGTTCAGATAATTAACACGAGTGGAGAGCGTTCAGCAGTCAATGATAAGAGGTGTATAGATTCAGCAATCTCACCTCAATCCATTGACAGTTTAGCAGCATCCCTCCACCGCCCCTTCTCCACTCTTCTAGTCCTAACCACTTACATACTGGGCGAGTACTCTGGGTTCGGGAGCCCTCCCCGCGGACAGCACGCCAAATACGTATTCAACTTTACTCCCTCTAATTGTATGTAAGTGTGAACTCGTGAAAGATAGTATGGAGAACATGGGTGGCCTGACTGACTCTTCCAGTGATTGTCTCATCATCACAATGATTGTTTCTTCCCATAGAATAATTGTGAGTGTTAAATTGTTCATTAGCATTTCTAAGAAGTCAAAGTCACATTTATTTGTATACTGCTTTATAAAATAAATATTTAAATACTTAAATTTAAGCTGTAATGCAGCTGTACAGAAACCAATAGTCATTTTTTCAGCTCAATTCAGATGCATTGTTGATTCAATTCAGTCCAATGACTGTCAATATAGCAAAGTTAATCAGAATACAGTAAATTGAAGTTAACTAACTTACATTTTAGACACAATTTTGCAGTTACTTTGTTCAGAGAAACTCATAGTTGTGGTATTTTGTTCCTGAATGAATAAGTATTTTGAATGAATCAGAGAATGATTCAGTGACTCACTCATGAAGACAGTCACTTGTTTCATTCCTGAATTAATCATTCGTACTAATAAAAACTTTCTCAACAAATTGGTTAAATGAATGATTCATGCATAAAGACAGGTGCATGTTTGGTATGTCAATTAATAAGCATTTTTGAGTAAATAGTTTGAGTGAATCATTCGGTGATTCATTCATATAGGCAGTTACTCGTTTTATTCCTGAATGAATCAGTTTGTTTGGATGGAACGCTTGAGTAAATGATTCAATAAGTCACTCAGAAAGACTTGTTGCTACTGACTTGTAACTATTGTCACTGTAGGGTGGAAACCTCGTATCTTGACTTGTATGTTGATAAGAGCGTAATGTGATGCACTTAATTCCTCAGGTGCAGCCGTTCTATTGATGGACAAAACATGAATGTCCGGAATTTCTGACATTCGCTGGTCAAAAACCCACTTGTGCTTGATTTTTGGTAAGATGCTAATAAAATAATGATACATGCAAGTGTCTGACCAGTAAAAGTTGAATACGTCTATTACCTAATTTATGATTTGCTAACATCTGCATGCTTGTGTAGTTCATACAAGTGTCTGAACAATGAATAAGCTTTATACAAATAAAATAATTGTAGCTTAGTTTAAGGGGTTTGGATGGACCAGCTCTGCATTGTGAACATTATACTATATTTACTACACAATGCATCGGTTTTGACATAATACATTCGTTTTTGATATCAAAAGAGCAAGAAATATCATGATGTGTCATCTTTCAGGGCTTCCACCGCACCAATCACAACACGTTTCTATTTCACAGATATAGTTAATCTCTGTGCTACTGAGACAATCCAAAGAGAGAAGGAGAGAGAGAGAGAATTGAAGTGAAAAAATGCATTGACTGCCACATTAGATTCAGCTGAATTGCTAGTCAAGCCCACCGTGAATGAGGCATTGAATTATTTGACCCTATTGCCCCAGATCCTCATATAAGCTTTATAATTTGCCCATGATGGAGACAGTTCAGAGTCCATTGTTCCAATATTGCTGAGAGTTTAAGTGCTTACTGGTTAAGTCTGGTGTGCTGTTTACCCGCTGCAGTGCTGTTTTCTCTTTTTACACTCTTTTACACTTTTTTTTCATGTTTACTGCATGTCCATACAGTGATGCAGATCAGATGCAACATTTTCTTATTGTGAGAGACAGATATCCCTGACTTTGCATATACTATTAGCCAAAAAACATTGCAAAGACTGTTTTTTTAAATGTTTTCTGAATAAATATTTGATCATGAATTTGAATTTAAACATTTCCATTATCAAGTTAGTCAAAAATGTTTTATTTTACCATGTATTTTAAAGGAATAGGTCACTTAAAAAAAAATCCATTCGTTTCAAGTATAAACGGTAAAAACAAGACAAAAAATTGCCTGATATAGACACAACTTTGTCAACTTTTGCAGTGTTGCTTCTTAAATGGAAATATTTCAGTGTGTTTACTGGACAAATAAATCAAATACGTTTCTTTCCAACCACTCTTGCATTGTACAGAGAGAGAGAGAGAGATCAGAACCGGTGGCACGTAGGCCACCAGGAGCAATAATAGAAGCCACAAAGTGATTTGAGCCTGAAGCAGGTGCTGGTCTGGGGGTCACCGCTGAGTTTCACAGAAATCAATAAACTCTCCAGGCCGAGTGCGGATGGGGACGGACGGGGAGGAGGTGATTTTAAGTGATCGGGTTTGAGGCCTGCAGGTAGGAATGCTCTTTACATTAATCTGATTTGCCTGACACCATGGAGATGGTGATATATGCCACACCTGAGAAAGAAAGAGTTCTGCCCTGCCATTATACAATCCCATTTTCTCTCGCTTTCTCTCTGGCTTTAACGGAAATGTCATTTAATGTGGCGATATATTAAAATAACAGTGTGTGGAATACTAATAGTGTTGCCTCTGCGGCAGCTGCAGAATCACCATCGTATGGCTGCATGTATGTTGGTTTTGAAGTGTGTACTAATCTGTTATAGAAGCATGTGTAATAGTTGCATGTGTAATCTTGCAGCCCAGTAATGTTTTTTTTTTCCTGCAATTCTACACCTGTATTTTTGTTGAAGCTGTACGGCTAGGTTGTCCTCTCAGCATTATTTAAGGAAAAACGGTTGTTACTCAACATTTTACTTATTGATTTTTTTCATTTTTGGCCTCACTGTTGCTGTTATTAAAATGGAAAATAAAGAGAGGACATGAACAGGGTTGGGAAAATAAAAAGAGCAGGACTCAAAGTCTTGTTAGCCACATAAGCACCACCACTAAGCCACAACTCTGACCTGCTGCTTTCTTTTCCCACTCTATCCATCTCATTCACCTAACTATAAGTAAGTTTGCAACATGTCAACTAAGGGTCTGTTCAAACTTGGCATATTCGGTTCGATTAACACGAACTCTGGTGCAGTTGCTCTGTTAGTGTGGTTAATTTGACCCTAAAAAGGACAGAATGCTCAAGCATACTTGTTTTTTCTCGTCACAGTCGCGATGTTGCCCATCACAGTTCAGCACAGGTATCAGAACCGCGTCTCCTCGCAACAGATCTTCATTTGTGTGTGTGACGAAGGGATTCCTGCTGCTGTTTTGACTCCTTTACACATTTTATGCTCTACATGAGTTCTCAGCCGGTCAACATACCATCATATGGAGGCTACGCACATACAATGAGCGCATTTAGCCCAGCAAACAGCATTGATTTGGATGTTCGGTAAGTTCCGTGGTGAAATGCGTTAAAAAGCCGACCAGTCAGGTTGTGAAGATATCCCTATGCCTTTAGGTTCGGTATCTTTAGGTTCAATGTTAAAATCCCAATGTGAACGCTAAGCAGACCAGGACTAAATTTTTTGTTTTTTTGTTGGTCCGGACCAAACGAACCAAGCGAACCGAACTACAAGTGTGAACATCCTTCACATCCAAGTTATTCATCCTTCATTTCCCTATGACTTTAGGGATAACTTATGGGTAGGATTAGGTTTAGGGGTAGGGATAGGGTTTTTGGACAAGAATGTTCCTTGACCAACAGAAGAAGTTGATCCAGTTGCATGTCTTAGAAAAATCACGGCGACCGGTAGTTGACATGTAGTTGCAAAGTTACTTATAGTTGAAGTGAAGTGTTATTATATGTGTTGTCTTTTGTGATGTATAGACTCAGTTCAGGATTTCACTATTCTCGCTGTGCTTTTCAATTAAACAGTTTGTCATTCTTTTGCACTCTGGACCACCACACATTTTCATCTTATAAATTACAGTCACTGTGAGAGAATTCAGTACACATGCAGTACATTCACTTTATGTTCCATATGAAGGTATTGTTTTTCTCGAGGTGTTTTGAAAGCATCTGTTTGGGATGAGAAGAAGCCCAGGAGTTGTGGTTTAGATTGCCTCGAGCTCCCTGGTGCGACTTTGCTAAACTGTCCTGAATAAAAAGGCAGTCAAAGCTTTTAAAAGGAATGAAGATTAACGACTCACAGCTCTGCCAGAATCAAGATTCAGATGCGTCTCAGGCTCACTGAAATGAAAGCAACAACCTCTGTCAACACAGTTTAAAAGCAACATGGCAAACTGATTATTAAAAAAAAATAGCTTTTTTTCCCCTGCATTTTCATGTAGCCTATTTACAGTTGTGCTGTACAGTGAGCCATTTTTTTTAAAGGTCTAAATACTGAATTTAAAAAATACAGAATTTGGTTTCACTTCATTTGGATGGTCCCTTTAACACATTTTGTTGACTATAAGTAATGGTGCATGTCTACTAACTCTCATTAGAGTGTTAGTAGAGTATTAGTAGACTGGTAGGGTTAGGGTTAGAATAAGTTGACACGTAGTTGCATAGTTACTTATATTCAGTAGACAGTCTGTTGGAGGACCATCACAATAAAGAGTTACCAGATACTAAGCAGACAGTCTACTAATACTCTAATGAGAGTTAGTTGACCTGTAGTTGCAAAGTTACTTATAGTGACCAGAATGTTCAAAAGGGACCATCAAAATAAAGAGTTACCCAGAATTTAAGTCATTATTTACTGAAAATCTTGGAGGTATATTCATAATTTAATCACTGAGTTGACCTCAAAGATTTAATCACATTTGCACTAGCAATGGCTGATTTGTGAACAAATATTTCAGACCAATTTTGTGAATTGGATCAAACGATTCATTAAAAAGATTTGACTTAAAAAAATAATTCGTTCACAAATCAGGCATTGATATTATTGCAAATATCACGACTTTCAGTGTCTTAAAGGCTTGACATATAGTGCAAAAGTCGGTAACACTTTATTTAACAGTGTCTTTGTTACATGTAGATACTGTAGTAATAACTATAAACTATGCATAATTACATGCAACTAACCATAAACCAAACTCAAATCCTAACCCTAGCCCAACAGTAAGTGCATGTAGGTAATTATTTTTACTCAGTACTTAAATGCATAATTACACTGTAACATGGACACCTTAAAATAAAGTGTAACCCAAAAGTCATATGGACCGCTTTATTGTCATTTTGGAGCTTGACAGCCTCAGCCCTCATTAATTTTCTTAATATAGAAAATAATATCCCAGGCTATTATATAGAAAATAATAGCCTGGGATATTCTCCAAAAATTCACATTTTGTGTTTCACAAAGGAAAGTTAGTCATATGAGTTTCACTATCAGCAGGCACAATTCTATCTCAGTTAACTCCAACCCGTGGCTACATCGAGTGACAAAGAGGGATATCAGTCTAAAGATAGGGCTAAGAAAGAAATGACTGTGGAGAGAGAACCGCTGTTCACACTGAGAGAACAGAGCGATGTATGGAAGGTAGAGGAGAAATGGTGGAGAAACTGTGAGGCTCCTGTGGAGAGAGAGATGAAAAGAAGAGCAGAGCTTGCCAATTTCATAAAGAGGTAAAGCTGAAGAGAGAGATTGGATTCATTCTGACTGCTAAATGAGCTCTTGAAGGGCTGGAGTGACAGGACACATCCTCAGAGAATCAGAGAGAGGACCTCATCTTCACTTTTCATTTGCTTGCCATCCATTAGTATGATAAATAGAGGAAAAAAGAGGAGAGCAGACCATGTCTTGCCCTTGCAGGGGTCTCGTTTGAATGTTAAAAGGCTATTTGATTTTCTAGTGAAGTGTCTTCCAAGTTCGGCTGAGTACCAACAACCTAGTTTCAAACCCTAGCATGTGTCTCTTCTGTGAGCTCTTGTGATGGTACTGTAGTTTGTCGAGGGGAGGGTCTCTGATTTTGAGACTACATACATACATTGCTAAATGAGTTTGTAGCACTGCATGTTAAAGCTGGGGATAGTCGATTGGAAAGCCTGATTTTAGGTGTATAGTATGGGCTAAGCTAGCAGGCTAATCGGCTTCATGTACAGTATGCTAAGCTAGGTAGCTTGCAAAACACAACCTAATAATAAAAAAACACTATATATTAAAATGGTTAATGTTCAAATTGAATCTATGGTTATATACTATTATATGTAACGGGCCTTCATATTAGTGCTGGAAAACATAGCAATTTGATTGACTTCTGAGTTGATGCATGTTTGAAATATTAAGCAGCACAACTGTTTTCTACATTGATAATTATAAGAAATGTGTCTTGAGCAGCAAATCATCATATTCGAATGATTTCTGAAGGATCATGTGACGCTGAAGACTGGAGTAATGATGCTGAAAATTCAACTTCACCATCACAGGAATAAATTACTTTTTTAAATATATTAAAATAGAAAAATGCTATTTTAAGTTGTAATCATATTTCACAATATGTCCTTCTTTTGATACTATGATTCACTAAAAATATCAGGCCTATTTTATTTAATCAGGCCTATTTTTCTTATCCAAAGCAAAAACAAACTGAATTCAAAATGTAATTTTACAGCATTCTGTATGTGCAGAGACAGAGATGCCATCAGACAGGGAGTGGCATTATTTATCCTGTGTGTGTGTGTGTGTGTGTGTGTGTGTGTGTGTGTGTGTGTGTGTGTGTGTGTGTGTGTGTGTGTGTGTGTGTGTGTGTGTGTGTGTGTGTGTGAAAGAGATGACAGGACAGACGATTGGAGGTGTATTTGCCTAGCTCCAGGTGTTACAGTGCGTTTAATTACTCTCATGGCAGATTAACGAGACAAACCGCTTCCCGCACTCACACACACACACACACACACTCATACGGGACTAATTACCTTTCAGCTCTGAGAATCTACTGCAAAGCTAGCGTAACACACACGCACACACATACACACTAATATAGTGAATGTGGTTGCATTCAAATAAGCTCATTCCCACACTACCAAGGCAACCCAACTTATCGCCTCATAAGGACAGACAAACAGTCGTAATGAATAAACAGAGGGGTACATTATATTAACCAGCTCCTGCACTAGCTCTCACATTCATCAAAACAATTGAGCGACTTCATTAGCGACTAAAGCAGAACACCCGGTCTGCACTTTCTTCTAGTCTAGACGGGTCTCTACGCTTCCTTATTTCCCCCCAAACGTGGGCTCTCACACGCACGCTGATAGAGATAGAGATAGTCTTCGTCCCCAGAGCGGCTGTCTGCTACAGGTAGCAGGGGCGACGACAGCCGCTTGACTTAAAACACAAATTATTTCTGCCATATGGCAGAGCAGGGACTTGGGAATAAGGGGGACATCTCAGATTCTCTCTGTGTGTATGTGTGTGTGTGTGTGTGTGTGTGTGTGTGTGTGTGTGTGTGTGTGTGTGTGTGTTTGAAAAGGCTACTGTAAAGTAAAGTGCTTTAGAGAAAGGCCTCATTAAGTCAAGTATTCTGGCACCTCGTGGCTTTCTCACACTGGTCTGAAGCTGGTCTTCTACTCAACCTCCTCTGGGGCTGATGGCTGCTCACCGCTTGGCACAAGGAACAGAGAGAAATAAACATGACATTTCCTCCAAAAAGCCTTCAGACCTGCCCACTGCTGTCCAGTGCCCGAGAGCCAGAGACCCTTCTGAATATTCCTTATTCAGTTTTTTTTATAGTAATAATGTTAAAATCCTTAAAGCAAGATCAAATTATTTGAGATACACATTTTCACACTCTAATTATGATTTTCAAACTCTAAAGTAGGAAGTTCCCAGGAGGACTTAAACGCACCTTTGAGTTAATTCAATCCGCAAGTAAAATGCAATTATTGCCACAAAATATAATGTATTATACATTTTTTATTTAGTCAACTATAACGATGTACTAGAGCTAGTATGGTAATTTTGATGAACTATATAAGCAGTGTTCAGAATCCAAACATTTCAAATGTGAGCCTCACTGTCCTCATCCCTTCATCTCTTCCCTAAAGTCTTTGACACACTTGGCAGTTTGTCTGTATACATCTGATGCTTAACCCAGCAGCCAGAACAAACAGATGCTTCAGTGAGATGTCAGTGTCTGTGAACAGGGTGAAGCTTCATACATGATTTGTTGTAACCCATTAGGTGAGGATCTTTGCAGCCAATGGAAGGCTTATATATATTAAAATGCATACTATTCCATGAAAAGATGGGCCCCAGAGGCTTCAATGGCTTGGATATTCTCTCTAGAAAATTACTTCACCTTTAAGAATAAGAGCTTATGTCTGAATGAAAGCCAAAACGACAGTCAAGCTTTAACCTGAGGGGAACATACATGTATCTCTACAATCTCTCTCACTCAAAAGAAAACCCTCTGGAGAAGGGAGGAGGAGGAGGAGGAGGCCAGGACTGGAATACATTTAACTCTTTAATTAGTCTTAATGCACATGAAGCACCTTATCAGCACATGCCTCCGAGGGGTTCATCTCACCCTCTCTAAAGTTTTACAATCATATCAGAACAAAACTTAATACAGCTGAAAACTTTGATCTGCTATTGGAGCGTTTCATTAGGCCCTGAGGTCTTTCCTTTTTAGGGTTTACCGGTACTCTCTAGAAACGCACACACACACACACACACACACACACACACACACACACACACACACACACACACACACACACACACTTGAGGGTAACGGGTGTCACAAGACACCTGATGTGATTTTTTTCTTTTGTTTTATACGATTCATGTTTCTTGTAGATCTACTGTAGGGTTATATATTAGGGTAATGATGGTGCTAAGAATCATATCTTTCATTGAATTATATCTTTCATAGAATTATATTAAGAATTATATCTTTCATAGAATTATATCCCCCCCCCCCCCCCCCCCCCCCCCCCTTGTATGTTTGTTCATTCATACAAATATGTTTTGCCTATTTCTTATTTGCTTTAACCGTTTTATCTCTGGGAGTACAGATAGAAATGAAATTGGCTTTATCCCACAACACCAGAGCTCCAATTTACCTGCCATCGCCTCCTGGGAGCTTGCTCTGTATCTCCATATGAAGGTTTTCTTGAGTTCATGGGTTATATAATATATTTACAGTGGCCCCAAAAAGTGTTTGTGGGCACTTAATTCACACATGAAAATGTATAAATGTCCTTGTTTTAGTTTTATGCTTTGTTGGGCATTGTATATGCAATTTTTTAAGTTGTTAAAAACAAATTTGTCCCCTATGCAAAAGTGAGACAGAAATGTGATACATGATATGTGTAAATAAAACATCAAGGTAAATATCACGTTTGAATTTGTCCGTTTCGATTCAACCTATGAAATTAGCTATGAAAGCTAAATTAGCCTTTGAAAGATATAGGTGTTGGCTGTTTTATTCTGAAAAAAAAAAGTGCCAACATTGTCATACATTCTAAAAATGTGCATAAAAAAGAGAATTTTTTTAAGAAACATGCGCATATACTATGATGGAAACACATTTACTGAATACATTCCTTGGTTTGCATAAAAAAAGACATGTGACTTTGCAGGGACGGTATAACTGGACCAATCAGCAGACCGACCGACCTCATTGCACAGCATCTGAAATGCTGTTTTGGTTGTTCTGAAATGCCTGAGCAAAGTCTGTCATCAAAGTGGTTCAGTATAATTACCTCCCAGAACTGTCTTACACGACTGTGTTCCCAAACAGCAGGATCCCGCCTCAGAAAGCAAGATAACTTTATTGCATTTCGTCTGTGTGCTCTAGGGCACAAGCAATTTATTATATACAAAATTATTATATGGCTTCTCCTATTACAGCAACTTCCATTTTTCTTGGTGATATTTAGCGCCAGTTTACCAGGAAGTGATGATTTTGTTATCCTAGGCTCACTGGGTGGAAACGAGCCCTTTTTCATAAAGGTTGAGATATTCCAATTTTGCACACAAGTTAAATTATCAACTTTGGATGTGAAAGGTGTTTTTAAAGCATTTTTTTAAAGTCAACAGGGCCGAAATTGCCCATAGTTAAAGAAACCCTTATTTGATAAGGTTATTATCAGTGATGAAGTATATATATATGGCCGTGTTTCTGCATATTTGGTGGTTTCCACTGAGATCCTGCATTTAATTACAATATTTAAACATGCTTGCCTAGTTCAGTGAGCCGTTACCTTATGGGAAATTATAAAGCAACTCAATATGTGGTTGAACATGGAAGCAATCAAGACTCGGTGAGAGGGCAGAAACCCAAAATCACTGTAACAGTGCTAAATCTCACCTGGAGAGGCTGCTCCATCAAACCTTACAGAGGAACCCACTGGGCTTTCAAAATAGCAGTCTCCTAATCAAACACGCTCTCGCTCTCACATCCCTGTTTGGCCCTCTGACAACACTGTGTGCGACCTGTTATGTCTTACCCGATATTAACAGGATCCGTGGGTGTGAGCGCCGCATTCCTCTCTGCAGGAAACCACAGCTTTGGTTTCTCCTCGGGCCTTGTTTGCTGGGTTGCATGAGGGTGGAAATCATGCTGGTCTTTTTGTACCACAGCAGTGAACGACTTATGACCCACGCATTAAATAAGATATTGTTGGCTTTAATTAAACCAGCACGGAGAGAGATATTAAGCGAATGAACATTCCCTGCTGCTGGCTGGCGATCGGCCACGCGTTCATTTGTGGATTCTCACAAGCGCCTGGGTGGCGCGGGAACAGGCGGGGAACGTGGGCGCTGTGCACAGCGGTGACAAGAAAAACATCTAGATTGAGTCGGAGCCGTGGCACAGAGGTTAGTGCTCTAGTAGTTCACAACGTGGAGATCGAGGTTTGAATACAACTTTGGTCACGTCCAGTGTTATTTTAGAATTAGTTATGTACTATTATAGTATTTCTTAATGTTTTGAATCCGCTTTTATTGTTACATTTTTCAGTTTTCATTTTAGTTTGTTTTGTGCTTTTATCATTTTTATTAGTTTCACTTTACTTTTAATTTACATTTATTTCAGGTTCAGTTTGTCACTTTAGTACTTCAATTTACTTATTTTATGTTCATGTTTCTAATTTATTTTAATTAAATAAGCGAAAGAATTAAATAATAAATTAAATAATTGAATACATTTTTTTAAGGTTACGTTTCTCATCTTAAATATATATTTTTATTTCAATTAACGAAAACTGCCGTTGTAAGACAAATTGGGGGCTCGTCCGTGAGTTAACAATAGTTTATAACACTGGCCATGTCCATTATTGTTTTAGTTATAGTTTTTATTTTTATTTGTTTACTTGTATGTTTACAAAAAGATTAAATTATGTCAATATTTCATCATATCATATTTATTTATTATATGATACATATTTGTTTTAGTCAGTTTTACTTTTTAGTTGATGAAGGTAATATTTTATTGGATGGTCCAAAATTAAATTATTTAAATGATAAAGTATTTTAAATCAATATTTTAATAAAATTTAGTTTTTAATAATAGTACAGTATGTAACTTAGTTCAAGTTCACTTTTGTATTTGTGTAATTTTGTACAGATACAAGATATTATATTATCCACTATAAATGCTCATGCTGAATATATAAATGCTTTTGGGTGAGTTTACCTCACTAGTAAATCGCTTCAGTTTACCCGTGTTCAGTCCGATTCAACTCAAATGGATCAATCTTCTTTAAAAAACATTATTGCATTGATAATATGTTGTAGTGTAATTTTTTCTCATCATATTTCCGTTGTTTTAATTAACATAATTGAACTACTATCATTCCCATTCTGTCCTTTTTCCTTTCTGTCTCTACTGTTCCACTAAAACAATGGGAATAACATTTAAATGTATCATTTTTTATTTTTAAATGTATTTTTAAAGTGGTTATCCTAGTGTTTTGAAAAGCTCATTCCTCAGCTCTAAAGGCTTGGATCCACTACACCAAATGTTACATCTTGGCTTTGGATTCATGTGATGCAAATTTCAAACCTCCGGAGTGCGGTGAACAAACCTGGGCCTGAGGGCGCAGCGTGTCTGTGTGTGTGTGTGTATGTATGTGTGTCACCTGCAGTGAAACACCGTCCGTGTTCATTTACTTGCAGCGAAACTACAGCAGCAGCGACGTGTGTGTTTGTGCCGACAAAACGAGGCTGCTGTTTATTCCAGTCACATCACATCCCTGTAACCTGCTGCTGCCAGCACTAGATTCTCCTCTTTTCATGCCTGTGCACTGGCTGCTGTGTGCGCCACCATCATTAGCACACAAAGAAGGATTGATAACCTAGACTGCAGTGCCATGGGCGAGAGAGAAAGAGAGAGAGAGAGAGAGAGAGAGAGCTAGCAATGTTCACTCCTTAACACTCTCATTACAGACCACAGAGGAATATTTTACCACATCTAATACAAGTTTGTGTAGACTGTTTACATTCATGCTTAAAGGGACAGTACACTAACAAAAATCTTTCATCATTTACTTGTTCTTTATTGTTTTCTAATGTTCATTTATTTAAAGTTAATCTTTAAAAAGACTAATATTTTAATAACACTAATAACAATAACTTGTTAAAATCTTCATTTTTCATACTGTATATTATAATGCTGTGATGCCTAACTGTGGTATTTAAAACAATTTATTTTATATTATTTATATATTTAGACATAATAGCATACAATTTTAATATTGTCCATTGTCTGTTGTTGTCTGTCATAATGTGAAAACAATTAATGACAGCATTGTCTTGAATTTTAATATTGGTTCATCCCTAACAAATGTAAATAACCTTTATGTAAATAATAGATGCAAATACAAGAACTTCTTCAGAATCCATGTGTGTAAAAAATTAAAACTTTAATACATAGATATCAATACATTCGGACCATTCAAAATGACACAAGCACATGGTTTTGATATATCCCACAATCCTGGGGTGTGCTCAGCTGTTTCTGGAAATAGTAAAACATGCTACCTGATAGAGCGGTTAAAAGAAGTATAATCCAACTTATGCCTCCATATCTACTGTAAAATAGGCATATAGACAGTTCTGTCAGGACCACTGTCGTCAAATACGATTGGCAATTGCATACAGTTAGGATTGGCGGTATGGTTCTGTTCTGGGCGAGAACTCCCTGTGCATCCATGCAGCCTATCATGGATAAGAACAGCAATAACCCCCCCTTAGGGTAAGCAGAGCAGAACCAACATGAATGTATTGCAGATATCATTAATTCAAGATTTTAAAGTACAACATAATTCGAGAATTTATTCTGATTCAAGGGGAATCAGAATGCCATTCTGCCTGGATGAGAGGAGGAGCTGGGGAGGCAGGAGGGTAATTCGCTCATGAGAAACGTGATAGCTGCTGATAATACTGAGGAGCTTATATATGTATACAGTGATAGGTGTCGTATTCCTATAGGTAGATGTTAGGGGTGGGGAAAAAAATCGATATTGCAATATATTGTTGCGCTCTCTGTCGCAATAAATAATCGATACACTAACGCCCAATATCGATATTTTATTACAACACAAAATGATCAATTTACCCGTTGTCAGTGTCACTGTCACTACCCAATATCTACCATTCTGTTTGCGGGGGGCGCTGTTCGAGTAAATAGAGGTCAAGTGGCGCAAACAGCGGCCGGTGAAGAACACAAGTTAACTAACAACAACAGAGAATTGCAGAAAAAAAGAGAAGCGAGAATCGCGGAAAACAATAAAAAAACGAATCAAAGACCCACCCGCTAGTTTCCACTCTAAAGTGTGGAGACACTTCGGGTTTATGAGACAGTCGGCGGAAAGGCACTGGATAAAGACTATGCAATCTGCAAGAACTGCTTTGCAAAGATAAAATATAATAGCAACACTACGAATCTGCAAATGCACCTCATTCGCTATCACGGTGAACTACTCTCAGGTGATGAGCATTAATGCTGATCAGTTAGTGTTCCTCAAGAAGAATATGCCTTGATGTGCCCACTGTTTACAGTAACTTACTACTGACGTTTCAGTATTATGGTTTACACATGTTAATGTTCATGTTGTTTTGTAATGTTCATGCACTTTTATCTGTCTAGATGTACAGTGTTTACATTTAAGGCCAGGAGGCAGTGAGTTATTATGCAAATGTATATTTCTTTGCACAATGTTGGAAATTTTGGCATTAATAAATGCATAAAATTTTCTTATTCCTTCTTTTTCTTTTCAGTCACATATATCGTGATATATCGTTGATGAAATTTCTTCCAATATATTGAGTGGACCACATATCGGCACAGAATTGAATCGTGAGGTACCTGTATCGTCCCACCCCTAGTAGACGTGTATCAGCTGAGAGTCCGCTGATGCGAGCTTGACTAACGTGACCTGCCAGAACTAACACTGCGCGTAATATTTACTAATAGCTTGCACCAGCTCAAACCCTCTTCTGGCGTTAAAAAAAAAGACTGTCAGGATTTACTAGACACGCAGTGAAAAAATAGCACTGGAAAGGCGTGGACACAGTTATTTTTGCGGCTGACTTTATTGCATATGCATTTGTTGGAGTTTCCCAACATTTATGGGAGAGTATTTAAAAGAATCACGGATTGCACTAGTCAATTTACTGGTATTTGCGTTATTATTTACCGTCCAATAAAATGGTCTTAAACCAGATGCTAATTGGTAGATTGGAATTGTGCTCGCGCTAATTTGCCAAGTTTAGTAAATCTGTCCTATAGTCTCCTTTTGTGTTCCATGGGAGAAAAAAAAACAAACAAAAAAAACATCATGCAGGTTTTGAATGACATGAGGGAACATAAATGATAACAGAATTCTATTTGTTTTTTAACTCTTCAGTGCTATTTTTTATTTTTCAATGATGTGCATGTGTTAACCTGGAAACATAATATGATCTATGGAATAACAACAAGGTCTAAAGGTGACATCTGGTCAGATATTATAAAGACTATAAGCACAGGTGATCTTTTGAAACGTTCCTCAAAGTGAGATTCACTGAGACACAGCAAAGACAATAAAAGTGGCTTCTAAATTGTATTCTTCCTCTGAGCTGACAAGGACCTTCACACGGTGTGACACTCAGTTGGTTTATTTTATAAATTCTTTCTATGGTTTGTTTTCGGTGTGATTCCCCGCAGACAGTGATAATCTGTTTTGGACTGACTGTGAAAAAGAGATGAAGAAAGAGGATCTGACAGGAATCATGTCAGATGCTGTTATTAGGCTTTGCATTATCTTTTAGTACAAAGCCTAAATGTGTCTTCATGCAGGAACGCATTATTTCTACCTTATGCCAATGTGCATTTTCTTTTTCCTTGATCTATTTAAAATATTAAGGCCGGAAAGGAAGGCTTTGTGCGTCATGATCATGTGTATGAAACACCCCCATTATTCCTGTTATGGCAAAGCTGAATTTTCAGCATCATTACTCCAGTCTTCAGCGTCACATGATCCTTCAGAAATCAATCTAATATGCTGATTTGCTGCTCAGTAAACTTTTTTTTTATTATTATCAATGTTGCAAACAGTTGTGCACAATTTTTTTTTCAGGATTCTTTGATGAACTGAAAGTTAAAAAGAACTGCATTTATCTGAAATAGAAAGCTTTTGTAACATTATACATGTCTTTACTGCCACTTTTGTGTATAATGTTACAAAAGCTTATATGTAATACATATAAATGCACCCTTGCTGAATAAAAGTAATTAATTTCTCCAATTTCTTTAAAAAAAATAGAAATATTACTGACACCAAACTTTTGAACAGTGGTGGGTAATGCGGTTTAATAATTATGCAAATTATGCAACCAGAATGATGCAGTTAACCAAACATTTTTCACACACACCTGTAGAGTCAAAGAGAGAAAAAACAAATGTACAGTCACAAAAGTCCATAATAAGCGGATAGCAAACACAAGATTTTGAAGAGAGAGGCAATAATGTTATAATGTGGGAGAGGGAAAAAATATTAAATCCATATCAACATTTGCTCTTTATCACTCTAATAAATGACAGCTTTGCTCGCCAATACAAGAGAGATGAGGAAAATCTCAGAGATGTTGTTTTTTGCTGTGAATGCTTCAGATTCTGCTGTCCTGATCAGCTTTCCCGTTCTCTGGTCTGATCCCACAATTTCCCATTCTCCGTGTGATTTGAAAGAGAACAATTCCCAGATGTAGAGTGTATAAACCTGTTCCCTTTTCACTGTTTCCTTTTGTCCTGTACAGTAGCATCTCTCCATTCTTCCCTGTGGCTTTGTCTCTGCATTGTGTGACCTGAGGTGTGCTGCTGTAAAGGTTAATGGAAAAAGTGCAAGGTTCACAAACACTTTTGACACTTCACTGACTGCCTCCATATGTCAGGTCTCTGAAAAGATTAGGGTTGGCGCGAAAACAAAATTGTTTTATATCAAAACACGATTAGTCTTTTTTAGCGACTTGCATCAGAATACACGCGAACACTGTAAAAAACGGTGAAAAACTGTTAATTGGTTAACAGGAAGTTTCGGTATACGATGAATAACTGTGATAGATCTAACTGTACATTTTACAGTAAAATGTTTATTTACAGTTTTTGGATGTGAAAAATAAGTCATTGTATAATTTACAGTGAAAGCTTCACATTTTTGTTGAAATAACTGTTTCTTAATAGTTTTTCTTAGTTTTTTCTAATCAGTTATGTACATTAAAGTTTTATGTTACATTTAACGTTAAAGGGACATTAAGGAAGAATTACTCCCATCTAACGGTGAAATTGTATTTTGCATTCAAACGAATTGTGCTCTCCAGCGCCTCACGTTTTCAAATGCGTGTTGCATCTACGGTAGCCGTTATGTACCAAAAAGCTATGACAGGATGTCTTCTAATAGCACTTCGTCGAGTTTTCTCTCGGGTGAACAGGTTTGTTATTTCAAACAAACTTCAAATTGACACAACGAACAAACGAATGTTACAGTACGAAGTAATGAGTGTCAAAAACATGAACTATTGTAATTATGCCTTGTTTACTCGTTATATTTTTTTGAAGTATGTGCATTGTTAGATATCATCATCAGATGATTCAACAGTAGGGAGAGGAAGAAGTAGCGTTAGAGGTAGAGGAAGAGGACAGAGAGGCAGTGGATCAGTGGGATCTAGGCGAGGAGGTGGACGACGAGGAAGAGGAGGAGAGTGAGAGTCAATACAACGACGACAAAGATGCCCGGCAGCTACAAGAGCTACATACAGAATTTATGTGTCTGTATTATTCAATGTGAGGTCACAGTATAAATGATAAATAACAGAAAATATCAGATAACATAAAAATCGAAGTAGAGTTAGCTTTGCAAACAATGCAAGAACAATCATATGCTCTATTAAAATATATTTGTATCGAATTTCTAGCTTACAAAAGTAAACTTACAAACTTTTTTTAGTGCCTTCTCTATACTCAATATCTGCTATTCATCAAAGAGCCTGTTTAACTTTTAACTGTAAATGTTCTTCTGTCTATATAATAAAGTAAACTACCAAGCAATTAAAAAAAACTTGTAATTAAGACTGTAACATTGATTTACCTGTCGAGGAGAAAGCAGGCAACTTCAGCGTCTCTTTTGAATTCTTTCTCCTGCATTAGCTCTTTCTACCGGGGAAAATCAATCCCGACATTCACTCTTGTTTTTTGTATCCTCCGGTCACGTTTCCTTTTACGATCATTTTTGGTCTGTTTTGGCGAAGAGGATTTCTTATCCAGTGGCTCGGCATAGGTATGGTCTGCCATTAAAAATAAAAGTGACAAGCGCCTCTCACTGCTCTGCTCCTCCGTTTCTGCTGCTTTCAGTTACGTCACGCTGCGGCTCTGAACGAAAACGCGATGTGGAAACGCGTTGGCGTACTTTTTGTCCCTCTCTGCTATTATAGTTTTTCAAGATGGCGGAACTACATGGAAGCCTCCGTGGACTTACCAGTCCCATGTATATGAATATAATAAATTATTCGTTTACGAGGATAAATCAGATTATTGGCAGAGGTATTTGTACACTATTGGGGACAAATTTATGAATCCAAATATTGATTTTAGATTATAAATTGCCCAAAAAGTTACTTATTGTCCCTTTAAATTAATGTTTATTGCATTTTTTTAAATTTCATGTGTATTACCATGATGGTGTTTAGTGTGAATCACACCTTGCAGCTTATATACTAGTAACTTTCTCAACTTGTGGAAAAGCAGCTTGTGATGAGCATCAATTCATCATGTGACTCTATTGACCACTGTGGTTGGTGATTGCCAGTGTATTACAATGGTACGAAACAGATATTAGTACTTCAATATGTTGGTAAATTAACATTATATTAGTGTCAGGAACCAATGAGACACCACATCCTTCACCACACAACGATCACTCTCCCCAGAATACTAATCACCTGCACCTGTTCACAATCAGTAAGCCTCATTAACCCCTGCATAAAAACACTCACCACAGCCTCACTCACCGTCAAGCCTCCAACGGCAACAGACCATTTCCCGTTGTCCTCCAAAGTCTCTAAGAAGTCCAGTTCCAGCAAAGTAAAGTATACTCACCTGTGAATTACTAACCTCTGCATTCCTGTTCCACTGTCTCCAGACATCCGGTCCGAGTCCTTGCTTCCTGAAATCCTGTCTGGATCCCTGTCCCCCTTAATCCTGTATCTTCCTGAGTCCCTGTGTTCACGCCGAGTTGTCTTTCCCACGACGACATCTGAAAGAGAAAGGGCACGTATGAACGATCTGCTACCGCTTGACATAAAGTAACCTGAAGAGGATCTGCTCACCTGTAATCTGCCCCGCACGTAGTGATCCACCTTGTATCTGCACCTGAATTCTGAGAATACTCACCCTTGCACTTGTCACATTTAATAAAGCTGTGTTTGGATTCACTTACCTCTGTCTCCTTGCCTGTATCCTGACAGAAGGCTTGACCCACTACCGCTATGGATCCAACACAAACGCCAGCCGCAGCCATTCCAGGGCAACCTGCAACCGATGCGGTGAGTTCGCTTCCTCAGCCCACCTCCACTTCCGCTAACCTCACTTCCACGCTGGTATGCATTGCTAACCCCACGTCCCGACCAGCGCCCATCTCCGGTCGGGCGGAAGATTGCAATGGCTTCCTGTTGCAGTGTTCGCTCACCTTTGAAAAGCAGCCTCATCTGTTTCCCACAGACTGTTCATGAATCTCTTTCATCATTCAGCAGTTATCTGGAACAGCATTGAGATGGGCTGAGTCGCTGTGGGTACAAGAGACTGAGGTTACCAGGTCACTACAAAATTTCATTCATCATTTCAAGGAGATTTTCGGCCAACCAGTCAGTGATTCCACCATCAGTGATCAGTTAATGCATCTTCGACAGGATAAAAGATCCGTTTCAGAGTATTCCATTGAATTCCGAACTCTAGCTTCAGTGAGTGGTTGGAACGAAAAGGCTCTCCTAGCTGTTTATCGTGGCAGTCTCAATCCTGCACTTCGTCTCCAAATGGCGATCTACCATGACAACCTGGGGCTCGAAAAATTCATACAGCAAACTCTCCGTATTCATCAACGGTCCCAGAGCTGCTATCGAGATACTCGAGTTTCTCATGCCACATCCCCTCATGTCCTCACGAACCGTGAGTCTGAAAAAACCCCAGAGGAAATGCAAGTCGATGCTCACCCAGGCTGAACGCTCTCGTCGCAGAGAAATGAAGTTGTCTGTACTGTGGTGTTAAGGGTCATTTTCGACTTGCATGCCCCATTCGGCCACCTCAGCTGACGGTAAGCTCCGTTCTGGATCACCACGCGGTATCGACACCACTCACTATTCCAGTAATCCTGAAAATTCGAACTTTCCATGTATCTGTAGCAGCCATTGTCGATTCCGGATCAGCGGGGAACTTCATATCAGGGTAACTCTGCAAGAAACTTAACCTCAGGAAGATCGACATTCCCAAGCCATATTCCATCCATGCAGTGACCGGCGAGCCCATTAACAAGGGGTATGTTACATCTCAAATAACACCCATCCAGTTGTGTATTGAAAATCTTCACCATGAAATGTTCGAACCGTTCATTCTTCAAAATAGTCAAACGGACATCATTCTCGGCCGTCCATGGTTAATTCGTCACCAACCTACCATAAATTGGCAGTCCGGTAAGATAACCACTTGGGGATGTCATTGTTCGCTTAAGAAATGCGCACATTCTGCTCCACCAGCTGCGGAACCCGAGAAAATGCTCACTGTGAGTTCCACCTCCATCGAGAGCCCCACGAAGAATCTGTCTACAAATATTCCCTCTTGCTATTCCTCGTTCTCTGACATATTCAACCCGGTTACTGCCTCCAACCTGCCACCTCATAGACCCTGGGATTGTGCCATTGACCTGATCCCCGATGCCTCGATTCCCAAGGGTAAGATTTACTCACTCTCCATTCCTGAGCAAGAATCTATGCGGAAGTACATTGAGGAAGCGTTACAACAGGGCTACATTTGTCCCTCTACATCCCTTGCTGCCGCTAGTTTATTTTTTGTCGCCAAGAAGGATGGAGGGTTAAGACCTTGCATCGATTACAGAGCCCTGAATCAAATCACCATCAAATTCAGTTACCCGCTACCTCTCATCCCAACAACCCTCGAACAGCTCCGAGAAGCCAGGATCTTCACCAAGTTGGATCTGAGGAGTGCATACAATCTGGTCAGAATCAAAGAAGGAGATGAGTGGAAAACAGCTTTCATCACGCCTGCAGGGCACTATGAATACTTGGTCATGCCGTATGGGTTGGTAAACGCTCCTTCCGTGTTAAGGAGCTTCATGGACGAGGTACTCCGAGACTACCTGGGGAAATTTGTGTTGGTGTATATCGATGATATTCTGATTTATTCCAAGAACCCTGTTGAACATCAACATCATGTGGCCCTGGTACTCCAAGGACTCAGGGAATTCACCCTATTTCTAAAGGCAGAGAAGTGCACGTTTCATCAGACCAATGTCGAATTCCTGGTATACCAACTTAGTGAAAGAGGTGTGGAGATGGACAAGCGAAAGACCAAAGCCATCATGTCCTGGCCAACCCCACAGTCGGTGAAAGAGCTCCAGAGGTTCCTTGGCTTTGCAAATTTTTACCGACGGTTCATACACCAATACAGTTTCCTGACAGCTCCTCATACCTCCCTGTTAAAGGGGAAACCGAAAGTGCTACTCTGTACCCCAGCAGCAGAGCGTGGCTTTAACTCCCTCAAGGCCGCTTTCACCACTGCACCCTTGCTCCACCATCCAGATCCAGAGAAGGTATTTGTGGTGGAAGTAGATGCCTCCACTACCGGGGTTGGAGGGATTCTGTCCCAGTACTCGGGCTCATCCTCCAAGACCGTTGTAGCAATAATCAGATGATCAGCACAATCATGTGGTTTTAATCAACTAAGTCTCCAATTAAGTAAACACTCCTGTTTCTTTCACAATCTGAAGAATGGAGATGTCATGAGACTTTTTAAGTTACTGATTCACACACAAGCAAATGGTGATGGGACTTAATTAAATGACCGATGCCAGAAGTGCCCCCGCGGCGTTTTTCGCTGATAAGTAATCACAGGGTCCTCTGTCTTACCACATGTGACCCAACAGGAGCGCCTCTCTGGCCGGAGATCCCGTGGTGTCCCCTCTTCAGGACACCTCACAAACACAGACAACCTTGTGTGATGAACCACACTGGTCATTGTAACCAGACTTAAAACTCATCAATTCAAAGAATACGCACACACATATCATTGCCCGGGAGGGGGGTGAGCAAAAGTTCACCACATCTTCACCAACGAATGACCCAGCCACGTTCACAGTACACACACACACACACACACACACAAGGACTTTTTCTCCAATCTCCTCAATTGAGAGACTTGTACTATGATATATTCGATATGTTTTTATGTTTGCCCATGTTCCATTGGGGTTAGATGTGATCGTATTATAATTCTAAATGAACAGAGGTGCTTTTAGATGCATTTTTAATGTAACTGTGTTTTCCTATAATGTTTGTATGTCGTTCTTCACACCTTTAGAATCCTCTTGATCTGACCAAACCATATATATATAGGTGCAAACCGTAAAATGTATGTTACTATGTTTTATCATCTCTGGAGTAAAATTGAACGCATTTTTACATCATGGTCATGAAACATGCAAAGTCGATCTCGAGGGAACAAAGGAACACTTATCCGCACACTTTCCTCCCAGCTGATTGGTGCATTCACGCCAGAGGAGGCGTAAACAGAAGTGTCTTTAAAGAAGACCACCAAGCACCTCATCTTTAGTTTGGTTTTGTTTGGGGATCTTTGAGGAGTAGTGAGAAGTAAGGAGGGGGGAGAAAGAACTGCTTCTTCGAGGGAACTTCGACTTCGGTCTGGACTCTTCCCTCTCCTTCGATCCGATGTAACCATCATACTCGTGATCCCCGCCCTGGGGGATCTTTCCTCTTCTTTTCTTTTGTTTAAGTTTGTTTTTCCTTTGTTCATTTCACCAGAAATGAACTTAGTCTGAATTATTTATTTGGTAATTTACGTCAAAGACCTTTAAGCCTTCTTTGAAACTGCGCGCTCCAGACCGCAGCAAACCACGTGACGCTCCAACGGAACACACAAAGACCAGCCGCTCACACACGCCGCAGGGCTCAGACACATGAGAACTATATGCAAGTATATTTGAGTTACCAAGATTTTAGAGCATTAAGACTGTTTTCCGTGTTGTCTCTTAAAGGTTTAAATGTCCAGGTGAATTTTGCCAAGCTGTGATCCTACGGATCTCTCTCTCTCTTCCCAACTCTCTCTCCCTCTCATTTTTATCTTTCTCTCTCATCCTATTTTAATTCGTGTTTGTAATGTTTTTCGTTTTGTTTGTTTCGGGTGTATATACATATATTCTGTGTGAATTGTAGTTCGATGTATTATTAGTCCAACTATTAAAACCATTATATTCTTGATTGCCTTCTGTCTAAAATGCTCATTTTACAGAGTCAATGAAATTTCGATCCTAGCTACAAAGCTTTCATTATTGACTACGTTGCGTAGTCTAATTTTATAAACACCGGAAAATTAATGTTCACGGCCAGAAAATTGATATTTCTTGGAGTTTATAAGAAGGGATAACTTTGTTGAGAAGTTGATAAGTTAATCTTACGGCCGTTTGCTGGACAAACAGTTCGATAGCTAAATTAACTCCATTAAAGGTTATCTCATATAATCGATCTGAAAATGGACCATTGACATATGAATGAGGAATTATAATTCGTTGTGATTGATCATTCGTGTGTACAATCAATCTATTTTCAACTTCGATAATTTAACTGTAATATGCAATATATTAATCATATTCATGATTAATTATTAAAATTCCCTATATATAATTTGAGCTAATTTAATGTAAAACTAAATGTTGTTACAGTTTGGTGGAGGACGCTGGCAATTTCAAACTTTGTTGTATGAGCAATCCAGTTTCAATCTGTGTATATGGTTATTAATTTTTTTTTTTTTTTTGTGCGCGCTATGAAATTATGAAATTGTGAGATAAGTCGCAACGCGAACTCACTCCTAACCGACAGAGGCAAAAAGCCGAAGTCAGTAACGTTACATTTTTAACAAGTTGCTAAAAATATGCCTAGACAATTGTTAGCACTGTTAAATGCTAAGACTGCAGTACTTTAATATTACAAATGTCCTGTTAAGAGATGAATAAATACCTCTGCAGTTGATACATTTCTAATATTTGTTTTAAATCGCTGTGAATGAAGAATTCTCACGTGCGTATTACCGGTTTGAATAAATATGTTTTTAAGCGAGACTCCTTTTAAACATAGGCCTTGCATGCAAATATATCGTTATTGAATTCGGGGTTAACCCAGTGATATTCAACAAAAACGATAAACTCCTGGTCAAAAAATTGGCGTAGCTACCCAATTGAAGATCTAATACATTTAAATCATAAGTGCTATTGTGAAAAATGTTTATTGGAGTTCGAACCAACAGACGAAAATTCCTGTTGTCCACATTTGTGTATGTGCGGCGAAGAAATCCCGCCATATACTCTTGTGCAGTATAGCACCAAAAAGATCCGCAGAGATCTTAATTGTATACTTGTGATTTATTCCAGAAAATCAGTGCGTGACGCTAGCTGAAAGCTCTTAGCTTTTGAATCACATTAAAAAGTGGTTGTAATTCCGCTTACTAAACACTAGAGGGAGTTTAGAAGTCTCAAATTACGCCCCGCCTTCTAACTTCGGCATGCATGAGTGCTATTACGCGAGGGCCGTTTCAGATAATGCTCTCTTACTGCTAAAAGTCCACCACCTAGTGGCCACCTTCTAAGTCGGCTCACTCAACTCTCCTTTTCTCTCTTTTCAAATTCTGTTTTGAATTGCGTATCTCTACTTTTCTCTTTTGATTGTTTTATAGTTATTGATGATACTTTGCTGTTATCGTTAATTATTATAAAATATTATCCTGATTTTTTCAATTCCCTTACACGCTTAATTAAATTTGGTTTTAAACCATTTTGAATTTAAATTTACATCGTGTTTGCCTGTCAGTCACTGATACCCACTTAGAGGGACACGCACCCTTGTGGCATCCCCTGCTAAGACGGTGTATCACTTTTCCTCCTTTCATTCTGTTTTGAAGTGGTATATTTCCAGTTTTTCATTGGCTTTATTTTATTTATCACTGATACCTTACAGTAATCGTGATCATCATCAGATATAATTTTGATCTTTACTTTTCTTACACTTATTCAAATTTGGTTTGAAACAAACAAATTTCAAATTTAAATTTGAATTAACTTTCTCAGTTCAATTTTTTTTATTTTTTTTATTTTTTTTATTTATTCTTCGTATTGATACTTCATCACAACTGTATCCTTACTAGATTAGATGTTACTTAACATCTCTTTATACACTTATTTAAATTGAGTTCAAACCAGTTTGAATTGCAATTTAAATTAAGCTGTCTTTTCAACCAGGTTGACCACTGAGAGGAAGTACGCCCCCTTGTGGCACAAACCCGCTACTACAGCTTGCCTCCTGTGACATACCTGCTTTACTTATTGATATCTCTTCGTTTGGGGATTAGGTGATTCTGATAATTAACATTGTCATAATTCCCTTTTGTTTTTACCATTATTTAGTAAAGCCTTTACTTTTTATTTTCTACATAAGTACTCAATTTGGTTTAGACAAAGAAAGCCTTAATTCACTTTAAGTTTCACTTGTTCTTCATCCTGTTTTGTATTCATAGGTAGAACACTCTCTTATGCTGTGGTGATTTGACAGTCATCCCTGGTTGGTTTCCAGCGAGCGGGGTCGTCTGACCGGCGTTACCGACGCCTGCCGTGCGTGAGTCTCGGACCCATTCTGTTTCTTTCCATTGGTGCGGCACGCAATAAGACTCAGCAATTTGGCACTCCAAAGGGAAGTCAACCACACTAGTCGACACACAAGGCAATTTTGGAATAATTACTCAAACCAAGGCCCGAAGAGGGGCCACTCTTTTTGAGGGTTCTGGGGAAAATCCACTTTGCTGTGCCGTCTGGCAGGTTGACACCTTGGCATTGCCGGTTGTGTTTAAAGTCAAGTTGTTTGAGAGGGCGCACCTTGGTACAGATGAACGGAGGGGCCCGGGGACACTGCGGTCGAGTGTTTAGGGACGACGGAAAGATTGACCGCGACGCTGGCTCCGACCAGGGAGGACCTCAAATCACCCCAGGCAAGCTAACATAAGGTAAAACCCATCCACTTAGTATAGGCCACAGAATATTAGATATTCCCCCGGTCATTTAAGTGTTTGGCCCATCCCCTTTTCTCCAAGCCACACATAGCAGGCTCAGGCCTCCTTATCCCCTGTAACACTTCCTGTGTTATTATTCACTCCATTTCATTACAGACCTATTCACTTTTATTGTTTCATTTTACTTCCATCTTTCCCATCTTGCTATTTTTCTTTTCTGTTGTGATCTGTTCCTTTCAGTTCACCTAGAGGCAGAACCTACGAGAGACACCGAGGAAAGCTAAATAACAGGTTGACAACCAAGCTGTTAGCATCAACAGATGACCCACTAGGCTACCGCCCTGTCAAAATCTTTATTTAGGTCCCACGCTGACCTACGCAAATTGTCCCCACATAACTCTAACTGCCTGCATCAGTTAGCCGAAATTCTTGTAGACGGCATCGCCCGTATTAGTATTATAGCTTGTAAACGAACTTGCATTGGTCTCTTTGTGTGTGCTGTGTTCCTCTCGCCCACAGTGAGCCAGTATGTTCCGATCTTCCAGCCCCGCAGTCCACTGGGACAACCTCGAGACATGGCTGAAAGCCATGACGACTACCTTCCTGCCCAAGGTCGCCAGTGACTCAGAGCCCCCGAGCCAAAAGCAGCTGGACGCCGACTTGGACAAGCTGACAGCTCACGAACCGAGTCAAAGCTACAACGACAAAGACTGGGCCCGACACGTCGGAAACCTCGCTCACAAGCTCATTGCACAAGCACGCCTCCACGAAAGGAGCCGCATCGCCCTGGAGCATGAAGTAGCAACGCTAAAGATGCAAGCGGAGGACGCCCAGATCCACAGTCGTCTAGAACAACTACTCCTCGAAACCAAGGAAAAGGATGACACCGACCCCGAGCTACAGAAGGAAGTGGAAAGACTTCAAACTGCCCTGTCTGATCTTCGTATACACACAGACCGAAAAGAGCAGTCAGAGAAAGGAACCAGAGAGGAACTCAACAAGAAACTCCGAGAAGGTGAAGCTCTCCTTGCAAGAGCAGAGACTGAACTAAAAGAAAGAGACACTAAAGCCAAGGCCTGCGAAAAACACTTGCAAGCGGCCCAAGCTAAAATCCACGAGCTTGTTCAGCAGAGACACGATCTCAAAGACGAACTTGACATTGTTCACAGAAAGCTGAAACACTCATATAGACTGCAGAGTGACCGGGAAGGGGAAACACACACCACAAAGTTTCTCCTGACCAACCAGTCCGCACCTTTCAGCCAACAACCCAGAGCTGAAAAGAAGGGCGAAAGCCCGCTGTTCAAAACACCACCAGCCAGCCCGCAAGAACCCCCGTCAGCAGCGAGGGGGGGGAGCCTTTCCAAAGAACCCCTGCCACTAACCACGGCATGGCTCCCAAAGAACTTGACAAGCTGGCCAGAAACATCCCGACGTTCACTCCGAACCCTGCAGGAGGCCACAATGTGCACGCATACCTGCAAGACATTGACTTTCACTTACAAACTGTCACCAACGCGACCGCATGGAACAGATTGTACCTGCTAAGAATTACTTCCAGTCGTGAGGTGCGCAGCTTCCTTGACCGACAACCAGAGACTATCAAAACGGACTACCAGCAGCTGCAACAAGCTTTGATCCGTGAATTCTCTGATCCAGAATCAGACCAAGGGTTATTCACCGCCATGGACCTCAAGCAGGCCCGACGTGAAACCCCACAGACCTACTACAGCCGACTCCGACAAGCCTACTTCGGAGCACGGAACCAGCCAGGTATGGAAGAGGATGTCAATTTCAGAACTCTGTTCCTTCGAAATCTGCATCCCACAGTGAGTCACTACTTAGGCATCCTGGCCTGTCCCCGTAGCATGTCTACCCAACAGCTACGAGACTTGGCCCACAAAGCTCACATTAAGCAAAAGACTGTGTACGAAAAGACTTTTAAAGACACCACAATCTACTCTGTCTCTGAACACTACTCAGAGCTGCCTCTAGAGGGCGCCCCACAACACCACAGCCCTTCTTACGGACAGTCAAGACCGTTCCAGGCCAGCAGAAGGCAGCACGGCCGTGACGGTGCTCATCCAAGGCACCAGAGCGAGCGCTCTGAAAGATTCTGGGAAGCCAGCCGGCGACCCAGAAATAGCCAACCCCCATCACCAAGAGACTCAAACCCAGACATCCTACGTCTAAGCGTAAGGCCTGAAACAGGCACCCAGAACACTGCTCATCAGCATCAGACCACAGAGCTTACTGTCACACCACAAAGTGACAGCATCACCCAGCCACCACAGCTGACAGCTGCACAGCCTAAGCATGACAGCACAGTTTCCCACGACTGGGTCCAACATCACAAAGACCCAGGAAATGCTGCTTTGTCTACCTGCCTCCACAGCGAACAACACGAGACCGGCCCTAACCGCCCATCGATCACCACACCAACCCGGACGCCAAAGCTCCTGGGGAACCTGATCGAAAACGGGGTGGCCCGGAAACCCTACCTAGCCATCACTTTGGAAAATGACGTGAGACTTGAAGCACTGGTAGACACCGGCGCAGACCTTACTTTAATATCAGCTGAACTTTTAGGAAAACTCAGAGCTAAAGCTATGAGACAAGATCGAACTCTTACATCCCAATCGTGTGAGCTGAATGTGCAGTCGTACAGCCAGAACGACATCCGGCTCGAACAGGTAGCTCCCATTCACCTGACAATTGGTTCTATGAGTCTGATCCACCCGGTGTACATCTCACAAATGGACACGTACCCCTTTCTGATTGGCAAAGACCTGCTAGACTGCTCTGAGCTTTTATTAGACTTATAAACACCTGACCGTCTGGGCCCAAGTTCAAGAACCCCGCCCCCTCTGGTCACAGAGGTCACGAGAACTACAACAAAGCCAGACTCCAAAATCACAGAGTTCACAGGAACTCCCGCAGCCAGCCATGAAAACACAGTCTCAGCACCAAGTCAAGGTTCAAGTCCGCTACCCTGCACCTTCCAGCTCGCCAAAGACCACGCAATGCCCACTCAACGATGCGTGACCTAATGCAGAAGGCCTCTTCTGAAAGAAGTCCTAAAACCCCACTGATTTTGAACTGCAAAACCAAAAGACACTGCAAGAACACAGTGCAAGACTCTGCTAAAAGGGTCCCTGATCAGCATAGGACATAGAACTTTTAAAAGTAGATGAAAATGTGTGTTCAAAGAGTTGCAAGACTCTGCATTCGTAAAATTAGAATTTTACTGAGTTAAAAGAATCTTAAATGGACGCGTAAATCTCAACGGCCAACAGACTATGCACAACTCTTTTGAAACAAACAGTTTCTAGATGCTGGTTGAATTGACACTGCTAAACATTAGGTTTCCTGACAATGAAGGGTTACAAGAAACACTAGCTCCAAATAGGGCATACGTCACCTTACCGCCAGAGTGTAGGAAAACCACCTCAGCCTTAAACTACTGTTAACCTACAGGCGTGCATTGGATCTTTGCGATCCAACTAGAATACAACGTGCAATACGCATTTTTGATCGCTGGCTTGTCTAAATGCAGATAAAACGATAGCTGGAATTGACATCTCTACTTTAAGTGAAAGAGTCTTAGATTTCCAACTAATATCAGTAAGTTCAGCCGTAAAGCGTAAGTCTGTGTGACAAAGGAATCTCATTTCAGCAGCCTCTAATCTGTACCGATATCTATTCTGCTTTGGTCAAAAAGAAATCCAAATTGCAGTATGACTAAACCTGTGTCTGAAAAAGAAAGCTCAGAACAGAGTTGTATATATGTAGACCTGGGTGATGCTCCCCTTTCTACAATGTAAAGGCCTTACAAATTATTGTTAGATTGATGTAATTCACCTAAATTTTAGCTGCATCTACAAGCAGAGAGCTACCTAGCGATCAAAACTGTTTACTCGCTGAAAAGTCAGCATTTATGCATGAGAGGGACGTAACTATAAATGCTTAGACAACCTTTGACTTACAGCAAATCTATTTCCTTACTCGGTAAACAAATAGAATAAGTTGTGTAGGGTAAAGAGAAGAGTTACATGAGTAAAATCAGCAAATGCCAAAACACAGTCGCATTTTACTTAATGTAACATCAAGTTCTCTAAAGACTTCAAGTATAGGCGCCCCCTTTTAACCCGTTAAAAGGTGCAGACACTTTTCAGGGACTGTTGAATTGTTCTGACATACTCTAGTTCCCATGACAACAACTTGTCACAGGAAGTGCTAACTTGTGACGTCACTTTGTAAACAAACCAGCCTAGGTGGCTAAGCTACCCCAACCTAGTATCCATCTACCTTAGGCTAAGCTAACTTAACCTAGCATCCTTCCAGCCTTAAGCTAAGTTAGCCTAACCTAGCATCCATCCAACTTAGGCTAAGCTAACCTAACATAGCATCCATCCAGCATAGGCTAAGCTAAATAATAACTTCCACAGTTAGAAGTTAGCATCATTTACTTGAACCCTTAATCACCGTTGTGTTTTCACAGTGCAAAGTATTCTAGAATACTTTCCTTAACATCAGTTAGGATTTCTAAGTCACTTTCCGTGTTTGCAACTCTTCTTAGCTAAAGTTCACCTTCACTAGCGAAGGCTAACTTTGCAGATGCCCTGTTAATTAAACTTAAGTTCGACTACATGTAAACTGTGTAGCTAGAGAAGAATTCATATAGCAATAGGAATTTTCATCACTAATGCCACTGATTATTCTCGCCTTCAGATCATTCCCGTTGTTTTGATCATTTTATTCCCTTTTGCTTTTAATTTTAATTTGTTTTTGTTCTTTGTTAACTCTTTCATTTCTTTGACTTTGATAATAATAGCAGTCAGCTATTCCCTTGGCTATTCAGTCATCTATATGATTTAATTTCATTTCCTCTCTTGTTCAAATGTGGTTCCATTCCCCATAGGGCCCAGAAAGGAAACAGAGACACCCTTATTTGTTATTTTGGCGTAGTTTCAACCAGTGTACTCATTTTGTGACCCTGCAACACAAGTAATTTCAACAATTTACTAGGGCACAACTATGGTCCAGAGGATTGATAATAAGCATAATTCAAATAGGAAAGCTGTCCTTTTCCCCCTATTATTCAATTTGTCAAGCCGTGGTGAACCACTAGCTCAGTCCAGAGAAATAATTTAGTCAAAAGAACCATCTTAAGTCATTTATTTCATCTCGGCTATGGCCCTTCCAGGAAATACTCTCGGAACCACATACATCTTAGCCTCCTAAGATCCACAGCTAAGATAAGATACAAGACACATTTCACTAGCTAGCTACACGTGAAACACCTAGCTTTATGCTACAGACCTAGCGAACCAGTTAAACCGTGGTTCTGAACTTTTAAGGTCATGCATGCGTCTCTCACCACAAGTATGACAAAATGTCACAGAGCCCCTGCTTCACCTGACCTTAACTTTCCAGCTTACCAAAGACTATGACAAAACAATGGACAATATGAGAAACCACCTCTCAGACCCCTCCAACCACCCAAGCACGCCGTCTGCAACCACCGATAACCGGTGCCCCGGACAACTGCAGGTCACCAAACACATGATGCGTGCACAGGACAACATTCTACGTTATGCACCTGATGCCATCACAGCGCCAAGACTTGTGGTGCCACAATGCAGAAGGGGGGTCATGCCAATGTATGCCCATGACGCATCACGTGCTGCACACTGCAGCACCAGAACCACTTACAAGACACCGAAGCAAGTGACACACCGTTGTCCTTGAAGCGAAAAGACTGTCCTAGCCAAAGAAGGACGACACTCGCTGAAATGTTTCCTACCTTTCTCTCTCTTCTTTTTGCCTTTACCAGGATGCTGCCGTGGTTTGCCATTCTGAGCCTTCAGCCAACCAGAGGGCAGCCGCAAACGGACAGCATCTCACCGGGTCCGGCATCAGGCATCGTCCTAAAAGAACAAATGGGATTCCTGATAACCAACTGCCGCACACACACCCAGAAAGTGTATGTTCAAGTGGACCCCCGCAACGTGTACCTAAAACCCTACCCCAGCACAGTAGCCCAATTCAGCTGGGCCAGTGCCCGATTGACAGAGGACTCCCTCGCTCACGCTGAGGCCAATGTTGAGCACATGCTCAACCAACTTGATAAAATGACTGTCACACAAGCGGACTTAAGTGGACACAACCGCCGTGCCAAACGGATCCTAGGAGCTTTGCTCAGAGCCGCCGCTGCTGTCGGAACTCTGTTTAACGTTGACATATCCAGTGTCAATGCAGTGAACCTAGCCACCGTGAGACGGCATGTGACTGAAATTCAAACTGAGATCCCACTGCTAAAAGAGCAACTTACGACACAGAGTGCCTCCCTGCAAATCACCCACAAGACATTTAAGGGAACAGTGGTAATTCTCAACACTCACAGCTGAACCAGACAGTGAACTCCATGAAACAGCTATTTACTGTCTCCCAGAATGACTTTGCTCAAACTCAGCTGGTCACAGCCCGGATGACAGACCTGCTGCGGGAGGTGAGCTCCTCCATTGACAGCCTAGCCATGGGTAGAATTCCACCGTACCTGATACCCTTAAGCCTGGTGCAAACCATGCTGGCTCCTGCCATCACCACGCCAACTGACCCTCTACAAGCACACCTTACCTACTCTCTGGGTAGCGCCATCCCACTCCGCGTCGACTCCGAGCAGAGGAAAGTGGGTTTTCTCCTGAACCTACCCATCATAGAGTCAAGCCGACTCTACCAAGTAAAAGACATTGTCAAGGTCGGATTTTTGAAAAGTGACACTCACATCAAGATTCGCACTCCAGACGTGGTGGCCTACCACGACAGCAACACACAGCTGTACCTGGCCCCGAACCTGCACATGTGCACATTGACCAAAGACATTCACTATCTCTGCCTTAACGGACCCTTCCTCAGAGACAACACTGACGGAATCTGCAGGCTGCAGATCAGCGACACCCGCTGCCCTGCCGAAGCAAAGCCTCGCACTCAAGGCATCGAGACCCAAGCAGAGATTGTAGGTGACAGGTGGCTCGCTAACACTCCAGTGCGCACAGCTGCACTCACTGCACCATCCTTCACCTGGACGACCTAGCCCTGTACCACCTTCCGAGTGAAGAATACCAATCCGAACTGGAAAAATTGATTGAGGAAGGGGGGGTCACAGATCATAGACATTGCTGCCCTTGACACAGCCTTACAAGCATTGTCCAGATTGCCCACCCTGAACACTTCACCTGTTGTTCAAGCATGGTCCGCCGCTGACACGGCACTTTGCATTTCGACAATCATCATGCATACCGACGACTCAACGAGATGAGAGCCTCAACAGCCAGGCTCACCCAAGCCATGTCCGGAGGGTTCCGTAGGGGCCCTCGGAAAGAAGACTCCCCGCTAGAGAACGCGGAAAACCTCATAGAGCTGAGCCCTCAGCCCTAACCATCATCTGCAGCATCCAACCTCCATGATTTACCTGCCACCTGACCAATGCGGTCGTGATGGTTCAACGAGGCCCACCCACACGGGTCCTGCCGAACCATCAAGGGGGGAATGTAGCAATAATCAGATGATCAGCACAATCATGTGGTTTTAATCAACTAAGTCTCCAATTAAGTAAACACTCCTGTTTCTTTCACAATCTGAAGAATGGAGATGTCATGAGACTTTTTAAGTTACTGATTCACACACAAGCAAATGGTGATGGGACTTAATTAAATGACCGATGCCAGAAGTGCCCCCGCGGCGTTTTTCGCTGATAAGTAATCACAGGGTCCTCTGTCTTACCACATGTGACCCAACAGGAGCGCCTCTCTGGCCGGAGATCCCGTGGTGTCCCCTCTTCAGGACACCTCACAAACACAGACAACCTTGTGTGATGAACCACACTGGTCATTGTAACCAGACTTAAAACTCATCAATTCAAAGAATACGCACACACATATCATTGCCCGGGAGGGGGGTGAGCAAAAGTTCACCACATCTTCACCAACGAATGACCCAGCCACGTTCACAGTACACACACACACACACACACACACAAGGACTTTTTCTCCAATCTCCTCAATTGAGAGACTTGTACTATGATATATTCGATATGTTTTTATGTTTGCCCATGTTCCATTGGGGTTAGATGTGATCGTATTATAATTCTAAATGAACAGAGGTGCTTTTAGATGCATTTTTAATGTAACTGTGTTTTCCTATAATGTTTGTATGTCGTTCTTCACACCTTTAGAATCCTCTTGATCTGACCAAACCATATATATATAGGTGCAAACCGTAAAATGTATGTTACTATGTTTTATCATCTCTGGAGTAAAATTGAACGCATTTTTACATCATGGTCATGAAACATGCAAAGTCGATCTCGAGGGAACAAAGGAACACTTATCCGCACACTTTCCTCCCAGCTGATTGGTGCATTCACGCCAGAGGAGGCGTAAACAGAAGTGTCTTTAAAGAAGACCACCAAGCACCTCATCTTTAGTTTGGTTTTGTTTGGGGATCTTTGAGGAGTAGTGAGAAGTAAGGAGGGGGGAGAAAGAACTGCTTCTTCGAGGGAACTTCGACTTCGGTCTGGACTCTTCCCTCTCCTTCGATCCGATGTAACCATCATACTCGTGATCCCCGCCCTGGGGGATCTTTCCTCTTCTTTTCTTTTGTTTAAGTTTGTTTTTCCTTTGTTCATTTCACCAGAAATGAACTTAGTCTGAATTATTTATTTGGTAATTTACGTCAAAGACCTTTAAGCCTTCTTTGAAACTGCGCGCTCCAGACCGCAGCAAACCACGTGACGCTCCAACGGAACACACAAAGACCAGCCGCTCACACACGCCGCAGGGCTCAGACACATGAGAACTATATGCAAGTATATTTGAGTTACCAAGATTTTAGAGCATTAAGACTGTTTTCCGTGTTGTCTCTTAAAGGTTTAAATGTCCAGGTGAATTTTGCCAAGCTGTGATCCTACGGATCTCTCTCTCTCTTCCCAACTCTCTCTCCCTCTCATTTTTATCTTTCTCTCTCATCCTATTTTAATTCGTGTTTGTAATGTTTTTCGTTTTGTTTGTTTCGGGTGTATATACATATATTCTGTGTGAATTGTAGTTCGATGTATTATTAGTCCAACTATTAAAACCATTATATTCTTGATTGCCTTCTGTCTAAAATGCTCATTTTACAGAGTCAATGAAATTTCGATCCTAGCTACAAAGCTTTCATTATTGACTACGTTGCGTAGTCTAATTTTATAAACACCGGAAAATTAATGTTCACGGCCAGAAAATTGATATTTCTTGGAGTTTATAAGAAGGGATAACTTTGTTGAGAAGTTGATAAGTTAATCTTACGGCCGTTTGCTGGACAAACAGTTCGATAGCTAAATTAACTCCATTAAAGGTTATCTCATATAATCGATCTGAAAATGGACCATTGACATATGAATGAGGAATTATAATTCGTTGTGATTGATCATTCGTGTGTACAATCAATCTATTTTCAACTTCGATAATTTAACTGTAATATGCAATATATTAATCATATTCATGATTAATTATTAAAATTCCCTATATATAATTTGAGCTAATTTAATGTAAAACTAAATGTTGTTACACCGTACCTTGCGCATTCTTTTCCAAGAAATTATCTACAGCAGAAATCAACTACGACATTGGGAACCGAGAGCTTTTGGCTGTGAAACTTGCCTTGGAGGAATGGAGGCATTGGTTAGAGGGGGCAAAACAGCCATTCTTGGTGCTTACGGATCATAAAAACCTCCAGTACTTGAGAGATGCGAAAAGACTGAATCCACGTCAGGCGCGATGGGCATTGTTCTTCACCCGGTTCCATTTCAAGATTTCTTATCGTCCAGGCTCCAAGAATACTAGAGCGGATGCCCTCTCTCGCATCCATGCCCCAGAAATCCCTAAGGAGGAACCTGAGGCCATCCTGCCCAAAAAATTGTTTGTCAATCCCATCCAGTCGGAGATCAACGGGCAATTATTGGAACTGTCACGACAACAACCTCGAATCTCAGGGTGTCCCCCGAGTGGATTTACGTCCCAGAGGACTTCCGCAACTCTCTCATTGCTTCAGCTCACTCCTCCGTAGGCACAGGTCATCCCGGAATAAACAAAATGTTCACAACTCTCCAACTCAAGTACTGGTGGCCCAATATGCAGCACGACATCACGACTTTCATACAAAGTTGTATCCCCTGTGCCATGTCCAAGGTTCCCAGAAATCTCCCTGTGGGTAAACTAGTACCGCTTCCAGTTCCACATAGACCTTGGTCCCACATTGGAGTGGATTTCTGCATGGACCTGCCTGCCTCCGACGGTAACACCTGTATCCTCGTGGCCATTGATCGGTTCTCCAAGGCATGCAGGCTGATTCCTCTGAAGGGGCTCCCCACGGCTTTTGTCACTGCTGAACTTCTGATGGAGCAGGTCTTCCGGAACTACGGCATCCCAGAGGACATCGTGTCCGACGGGACCCCAATTTATCTCCCGAGTTTGGCGAGCCTTTTTTACCCTCATGAACGTGACCGTAAGCTTGTCATCAGGATACCATCCGCAAACAAATGGCCAAACCGAACGGAAAATCCAAGATGTCGTGCGATTCCTGCGTACCTTCTGCCACTCCAGCCAAAACATCTGGAGTCGTTACCTCATTTGGGCAGAGTACGCACAGAACTCCCTCAGACAATCATCCACTCAACTGAATCCTTTCCAGTGTGTGCTGGGTTACCAACCCCCACTGTTTCCATGGTCCGGCGAACCCTCAGAAGTACCAGCAGTAAATAAGTGGTTTCAAGAGAGCGAGGGAGTGTGGAATCCAGCTCATCATCATCTTCAGCAAGCAGTGAATCGCCAACGACATTTTGCAGATGCCCACCGCCGTCAAACTCCCGAGTACCAACCCGGACAGCTAGTCTGGCTCTCCACTAAAGACATCCGTCTACGCCAACCTTGCCGCAAACTCAACCCCAGATACATCGGGCCGTTCCCCATCGTAAGACAAGTAAACCCAGTCACTTATCAACTTCGCCTACCTCCAGAACATCGGATCCATCCCACGTTTCACGTCTCCCTCCTGAAACCTCACCACCCACCTGTACCCCACTCAGCCACAGAACCGGTCCCTGAGGATACCCCCCCGATACCACCTATTGAACCAGAGCCCATCTATTTGATTAATGAGATATTGAACTCCTGACGTCGAGGTGGTCAAATTGAATATCTCATAGATTGGGAGGGGTATGGACCAGAGGAAAGATGTTGGGTACCCCGGAACGACGTCCTTGATCCCAATCTGCTCCGAGAATTTCACGCTCAATATCCTGACAAACCTGCACCACGACCCAGAGGTAGACCACCATGACGTCGGGGTCCAAGGTCCGCTGGCGCGGACTCTGGAGGGGGGGGGGGGGGTAATGTCAGGAACCAATGAGACACCACATCCTTCACCACACAACGATCACTCTCCCCAGAATACTAATCACCTGCGCCTGTTCACAATCAGTAAGCCTCATCAACCCCTGCATAAAAACTCACCACAGCCTCACTCACGTCAAGCCTCCAACAGGAACAGACCATTTCCCGTTGTCCTCCAAAGTCTCTAATTAGTCCAGTTCCAGCAAAGTAAAGTATACTCACCTGTGAATTACTAACCTCTGCATTCCTGTTCCACTGTCTCCAGACATCCGGTCCGAGTCCTTGCTTCCTGAAATCCTGTCTGGATCCCTGTCCCCCTTAATCCTGTATCTTCCTGAGTCCCTGTGTTCACGCCGAGTTGTCTTTCCCACGACGACATCTGAAAGAGAAAGGACACGTATGAACGATCTGCTACCGCTTGACATAAAGTAACCTGAAGAGGATCTGCTCACCTGTAATCTGCCCCGCACGTAGTGATCCACCTCGTATCTGCACCTGAATTCTGAGAATACTCACCCTTGCACTTGTGTCACATTTAATAAAGCTGTGTTTGGATTCACTTACCTCTGTCTCCTTGCCTGTATCCTGACAATTAGATAAAGAAATACGCTTTTTTTTTTTGGGTGTAAATTTAAGTTAAGGTCTGTAAAACCTAAAATGTTGCTACCGTATTTTTTATGATACATTTCTGGCAACCACAGCCGCCATTTTCTTTACAGTTTTGGCGACTATTTTTACAGTGAACACATGTTAAACACATTACAGTATAGTTCCATAACTGTCTAATACAGTAAATAATACAAATACAGAAGCTCTTCCCAGGGTACGAGCACTATTTGAACATTCTAAACCATAAACTCGTTCTTTTGCATAATCTCCAGATATACCTGTTCACCAGAGATACCTGTACCTCCAGCTGCCTTTGCTGGCTCATATTCTCTGGTTAACATTTCAAGGTTGAGTTAGGCTGATGCTCAGATCGGCTTTTCATTTAGATGCTGTTCCAGTGGTAGCTACTCAGCGTTTAGTTACTAAGCGTTAACAAGAGTAACGTTAAATGGTCTGAATGGCTCTTGTGCTCCGAGTGTATTCATTTCCTACTCACAAACACACATCGTCAGATTCACAGCTGTTGGAGGGATTTGGTAGGGCAAAGAGAGGGTGAGCAACTCGGTGGGAAATGCTCTTCAGTATAGCTGCACTTTGAGTTAATGGAGCTCACTTACACACACACACACTTATTATTAATGGGCTGTCTGTTTGTACGGGTGGGATAAGGTTCCACCGCAATGCCTGGCAGTCATAATATTTGGCCTTGGTTTCTCAGAGCTTCTGATAATTCTTTTGTAGAGATGGAATGGTTATTATTATAAGGGTTTTGGAGAGTGTAGGATTGTTGGGAGAGGTTTCTGAAGGTTGCAGGTGTGTATTTCTGCTGTGGACTGTGGGATTATGGGATACCTGTCATTACTCCACCCACAGCTGCTGTGTCCTTGAGCAAGATGATTTCTGAATGTGTTGCTCCAGGGGTGCTGTAAATTCAGCCTTCTCTCCTCAATCACTCAGTCTCGCTGGGCAGGTCTGCAATGGTGTAAAGACGGCTGAATTTCCTTAAATGTAAACCATAGCCTCTTTTCTGAAAAACACAGGCAGTTTTTTAAGTCATGCAGTTTTTCTATTTCATTTAATGGCTCAAAGTAAGAGTTTGCAGACTGATTTGTTGAATGTCCATCATAATATCCATCTTTTATTTGGGTGGTGATGGCGCAAGGGATAAGTCACATGCTTTTGGTGTGAGAGACCCGGGTTCGAATCCACTCTGAGACACCAATGTGTCCCTGAGCAAGACACGTAACCCCTAGTTGCTCCAGAGGCGTGCGACCTCTGACAAATATAGCAATTGTAAGTCGCTTTGGATAAAAGCGTCAGCTAAATGCATTTTATTTTATTAGTACACACAAGATCAAATACATTTTTACATATTTTTTTGTAATATATTTGTTTTTTTCTGTTACATTTTAAAATTGTATGAATTTCAGAAATTGCTTTATGCCACCTCTTATTTTTAACCATGGTTGGTTTGTAAGGACTAGTATAGAAAGGAATTTGTCTTGCATGTATAGAAAAACAGGTACTGCATGGATGCATGTTAAGTGCTTAATATATTCTGGAGCACCACCTCATTTGGTTAAAATAGATTGGTTTAAATTTAAAATTATAAAACATGCACGTATTCGCGCACAGCTCATCTCAATCTCGCGGAGACATTTTATATTTTTAAGTAATTGTGGCTTGTTCTCTCTCCAGCGTTACGGTTCTTTCATCAGGCAAGCATAATGGAGCTGACCTTGTCTCACAATATCTCTCTAATTCATTTTGTCATACATGATTCATTTTGTCACACAGCCTTCACATACTGCTCAGTTTTATATATTCAGCCTAGTTTGCTTGAAATGAACAGTCTCTTCATGAGAGTATCGCCTCAAGGTGTGGTAGAGAAACATCGGAAGTGTTTGGGAACCTAAATTCAACTCCCTCTGCTTGATGCTCTGTTTGAAGTGTAGCACTGTCAGAAATGGATGCGTTTTTAGATAAATAATGCATCCAAGAAATGCATGTGGAAAATATGAATTTTTAATAATTTGATGAGTTGTTTTGTGTAACCTCCCTCTGTCTCGCTTTTTCATATAGTTATCCTTTTGTCCTTTTATCCCTTTAATGCAAGTCAAATATCTTTGAGAGGGTGAGCGTGAAATTTGGAAATGAATGTGAAAGTGGCAGTCAGAGCCGGGTGATTGATCCCAGTCAAAAGCTGGGTCTTTAATGATTAGCAGCTTGCTCTGAGACCAAGGTTAAACGCTCCACAACTAGGAGTGATAAAGTGCTCTTTAAGCTAACCAATTATCTGCACTCGGCGCTCCATAAAATATTTAACCATCTGTTATCGACTTTAGATTATAGGGCAGTGGCAGCTTCCTTAGAAGGCCACATTTGTCACAGATGTACTTATTACTCATTAAATGTTTTTTTTAAATCAGAGACTGTTGTTCTTCTGATGTAGTTTTTGTTTTGTTTTTTTTGCATTTCCAATTTTTTTTGTTTTTCTCCTTTTTTTAATGGTTTGCCCTATGACATCAGGACTGCAAACTAATGTGCTGGTGTGTTATCTAAAGAGGCTCAACACTCAAGAAATAAAACGTTCAATGAACTTAATTATATTGAGGGAAAACGTTCCATGCAATTAAATTACACCCTTTAAAAAAAAAAAAACTTTTTGAATGCATTTGCTGTAGCCTTACAACAGTCTTACAAAGTTAAATTAATTTTGACATTCCTTCTCGAAATATCATTTGAAATGACTGAGTGAGTTTCAGTAAAACTGTCATTTCGTTATATTAAAGTGCCCCTACCTACATAACAATGCAGCACATTTGCATAATGTCAGCCTATGGTCTTCATTGGCTACCCACGAACAACGTCTAGTTGTATTTTGCCTTTTATTTCATGATAAATTTGATTTATAACCCTTTTGCTGATTTTTAAAGTGTTACATAAACAGGACAGGTGAGAGGTACTATCTACACTGAACATAGACGTAAAATGTAAAAACTTGAAAGTGTTAATTCACCCTACAATTATCCCATAATTTACTCACCCTCAAGCCATCCTAGGTGTGTATGACTTACTTCATTCAGCCAAACACAATCAGTTATATAAAAACATAATCCGTCTCTTCTAAGCTTTATACTGGGAGTGAATGGTACCTTAGATTTTGAAGCCCAAAAAAGCACATCCATCCATCATAAAAGTAATCCACACTACATTTGTTTAAAAAAAAATATCACATTTTAGACTTCTAATTCGTGACCGGTGTTTTGTTTTGCTCTATCCACTGCGCTTCCACGTTCATCAATATGTCTAGCGTCGGGTCAGAGGTCACTCTTCCGCCGGATCTAGACTCGTTTATGGCCATTACCGGAAGCCAGTGATTATAGTTATAAAACATGGATATTTATCTTTCAAATACGGATCGCTATGCTTCAGAAGGCCTTTATTAACCTCCTGGAGCCGTATTGATTACTTTATTGATGGATGGATGTGCTTTTTGCGCTTCAAAATCTAAGTTACCATTCACTCCCATTAAGCTTGGAAGAGCCAGGAAAGAAGAAAGTCATATACACCTAGGATAGAATGAGAGTAAATTATGGGATCATTTTCATTTTTGGGTGAATTTACCATTTAAATATCTTGAAACAGAAGCCAATAAGTTGTTTTGAAGGTCATATTTGAATTCAGCACATCAAAATACATAATACCTAGCAGATTTTATCTCTGAAGTAGATGGCTGAAAAAATTGTAGACCAGTGTTATTTATGTATAGTTCCAATGCCAATGGATCAAGTCAACTCCCATTTTACTCCAAAGTTTTAAATGATTGCATGCAAAGTCATTTTAAGTAATAAGAAAACTGTTGCTTTATCTCATTTTAATTAACTAAATTGAACAGCCAGCATAAAAGTAAAAAAGAAATAAATCTGTGTTTAGTAGATATTTGTTGGCCTTTGTGGTAGGTCAGATCTTAAGCGTTATATTGTGCTAGATATTGCATTAGATGTCTTCTTAAACTCCACAGGGAGTAAGTGTTTTGGAATTATCGGATAATTTGTTGGGCTAAATTCCAAACAGCGCTCTGTGCTCATGCCGTATCTCAAAGCGACTGTTTGTTGCATTAGACGATTAGCACGTCCTTAACACCTCGAACGATCAGTCGAGCCCCCTAGTGTGGTTTCTTGAGATGTCTTATTTTCCAGAGACTGGCAGACAGGCTGTTGCAGATGTCTCCATTATTTAACGGATTCGCTGATGCAGACGAGATGCAGGCTGACAGAGACGGGCATCTGTTTTGTTAGTGTTTTCACTGCTTCAGTTAGAGCTTGATGTTTAGGAAATGGTGTGTAAACCTGTGGCGCGAAGGACATTTCCTGTGAAGCCCCCTGGGACTCAAGTCCTCGAAGAACGTACTCTGTGAGAGCATTTGTTTATTGGATTGCAGTACGCGATAACAAGATTAAGTGTTGTGAATGACTGATGATGCCATCCCCCATTAAACACACAACTTTTCAGCTCTGGAGGATACAGAAGATTGACTCAGAGTTCAGTCGTCCATCACATCGCATTACAAAACATATGTTGGATGTTTCATTTTTCTTTCCTTCTCCCATTGGTTAGTTTTCTCTTTTTTCAATTGACGCTTACAGTTCATTTTGACAGACTGCCAACTCTCTGGCCCTTTAGATTTTTATGACCCCATATAACAAGAACCTCTTTACCTCAAGCTCAAGTGTCTTCCGAAGACGACAACTCCACTGGCCCTGCTGAAAATGGACAAAGAGGATGGTCATTTATCTTGTCGTCATCCTGTAGCTGAGGTCTGTGATGTCCTCGTAAACTTGTGAAGTTCACACTCTAAATGGCTTGTACTGTTTTAATCCAACTACTGAAACAAAGGCAGTTGAAAGATGGTGTGTTTCATGTTGAATCGGACCTGCACTTTCAATTAACCTTTATTAACAATTATTATTTAGGTTGTAAAAGGGTTTTCCTTAATACTGCTTTGGAAATATTTAACCAAATGCTCAACTCTAACCAGAGTCCATGAGTCAGAGATTTTGTAATTTACCCAATATTTAGTGACTAAATGATGTTTATAGTTACAGCAGATTTTTTAAAAATGTAACACTGTAGAAAGACAAAGCATCTTTAGTTTCTAGTTGACATATGAAATGTATTTATACAGCTTTTTGCTATTTTTATTATTATTATTATGCATATATATATATATATATATATATATATATATATATATATATATATATATATATATATATATATATATATATATATATATATATATATACATATATATATATATATATACTACCGTTCAAAAGTTTGGGGTCGGTAAGATTTTTTATGTTTTTAAAAGAAGTCTCTTCTGCTCACCAAGGCTGCATTTATTTGATTAAAAATACAAAACAAACCCAGTAATATTGTTAAATATTATTTCAATGTAAAACAGCTGTTTTCTATGTGAATATATTTTGAAAATGTAATTTATTCCTGTGATCAAAGCTGAATTTTCAGCATCATTACTCCAGTCTGCAGTGTCACATGATCCTTCAGAAATCACTCTAATATGATTATTTGATGCTCAAGAAACATTTATGATTACTATCACAGTTGGCAACAGTTGTGCTGCTTCATATTTTTCTGCAAACAGGGATTAATTTTTTTCAGGATTGTTTGAAAGTTCAAGAGAAAAGCATTTCATTAAAAAATAAATATTTTGCATTATTATAAATGTCTTTACTGTCACTTTATATCAATTTCATGCGTCCTTTCTGAAGAAAAGTATTAATTTCTTTAAAAAAACAAAAAAACAAACAAATTGACCCCAAACTTTTGAACGGTAGTGTATATATATATGTATGAGATAAATGCGATACCGTTCAAAAGTTTGGGGTTGGTTATGCTCACCAAGGCTGGATTTATTTGATCAAAAATACTGACAAAAACTGTAATATTGTGAAACATTACAAATTTAAAATGTAAATTGTTTTCTATTGTAATATATTTAAAAAATGTAATTTATTCCTGTGATGGAAAAGCATAACTCAAGTCTTTAGTGTCACACGATCCTTCAGAAATCATTCTAATGTGCTAAATTGATGCTTAAGAAATTATTCTTATTATCAATGTTGAGGACAGTTGTTCTGCTTAAAATGTTTGTGGAAACTTTGAAACTTTTTTTTTTTTGGATAATTAATGAATAGAAAGTTCAAATTAACACAATTTATTGAAAATATAAATATTTTTGTAGTATAATAAAGGTCTTTACTGTAACGTTTGATCAATTTAATGCATCTTTTCTGAACAAAATTATTCATTTCTTTCAATAAAGAAAAAAAAAAAGACTGATCCCAACCTTTTGAATGGTAATATTCATCATTATAATAAATAATAATTAAAATACAGGCTTTTTAAATAAATAAAGACTAAAGAGGATTTAGTCTTTATCATATATTTATTTAGTAATTTAAGTTACAATATACACTTAGTATCAAGTGAATTCACCAATGTGTATTAACTGCAGCTTGAAATGTCTATTTAGTCATAAAAAACATAAATATATAAATTATCCACGAACACTGGATGATAAGGCAGGTTTAATGATCCACCTACACTTCTTCATAACACGCATTTAAATTATTGTGTTGTGCATGACATGTTTAAGCCAGTCATAACAATGAAATGAAATGTCAAAGTACATTTATTTACCAACAGTTTATATACCGATAAACTGCATTTTAGGACTCACAGATGTCTCTATTGATTTCACAATGCTTATTGTTTTGACTGTAAAATGAAACCAAACATGACAGGAAAATCTATAAAAACTAAAAGTAACAATAAAATGTGTGCTGTGGGAGAATACAAAATTTGTGACCAAATGACAGATAGAGATGTTTCATGTAGACATAGATATGCTGTGATGATATAGAGAGATATGGTATGATAAAGTCAAAGTACCATTAGTAATGTTACATTTTTAAACGTAGGTTATAATTTCACAGAAACATGCACAAGCTCAGCTGAGAGATGTAAAGGAATTTGATTAGCCTATAAGAACATTAATCTCAATTAGTGTGGGAGCAAGAAATTGAACCGGGACACATGGATTTCAATAAACATGCTAATTAATGTACTCTAATTGGGGAAAACACCAATTTGTGCATATGTGTGACTTTATTAGAACATGTCTGAGCATGTAATATGGCGTATGTTGGGATAACACGCTACATAATTATGTGATGATGTAAAAGGACCATTTGTTTGAATCAATCCAGCTAAAAGAACCAATCAATAGAAACAAGTCAGACTTCCAATTAATATAAAAAATAAACCACTTAAAACACCGAGAATGTGCTTAATTTGGCATCAAGTGTTTCTATTTTCTTACATGAAGTGTTTGGTTCTGGCACACAAGACCCGTGAGCAAATGAATGTAGCGGAAAAACTGAATAAAATAAAGTAGATAACACTAATTAAAGCTGGTTGGCTTCCAAAAATGGCCTGTCTGCTGTTTTCCCAGTACATGCAGGGGACACTTTGTGTGAGGAGTGAGAAACCCCTATTTAACTCTGAGAGAGAGAGAGAGAGAGAGAGAGAGAGAGAGAGAGAGAGAGAGAGAGAGAGGGAGAGAGAGATATCCCTCTTTCCCTCTTCCTTCTTTCCCATCTAAAAGATGAAACGTGTGGTATTCCCGTGAGCAGGATTGGGTAACGTTTGATATATGCCGCGGCTGTGTTTCTGTAAATAAACGAGAAGAGGGATGATAGAGGAGGAGCGAGAGCAACGTTACAGAGGGATGTGAAGCTCTATTTCAGGATCGTTTCTCTGCAGATTTGGAATAATGATTTGCGTTTGTTTATTCTCATTTAATGAACACGCCGCGTATGAGCCGATTTCATCTCTCGTTCACACAGAGCAGCTGTATGTATTCAGCTATATGTAATCAGGTCTTCAATTAATTGTGATGCCTTATTTCTTTTGAAATGGTGTAGTGGGAAGGAAAGAGTCCCAAAATAATTACAGGAGAATAAAAGTAAAATACAAAACAAGCCCCTTGCTGCCCGCTCGAAATCTCCAGCACAGAACATGTAATCCCACCCAGGTCCGGTCTGAGAGGAGTGGTGCATTTTCTGGAGGTCACCGGAGACTCATCTAGGGTTTAAACTTTGATCTTTCACTGGCTTTATCAATATTCATAATTCAGCTCCGTGGGATTTTTACAGCACATTTCTTCTGGTTAGGTGAAGCTTTCATGCAAACGCAGACACACACACACACACACACACACACACACCGCCACACATACTGCTGTGGCAGGCTGCAAGCCGGCAGGTGATTAAGAGTTGTTTTTTCATAAGCTGTGTTATGACATATGTTGGTTGTTCTGAATAAGCAGAAGCTTTGCTCTAATCCATGTTAAAGCAACAGTCTGAAGAACAGACAACAGCGGCAGACAAAAGAAGAACATTACACATTACACATTACACAAGAACATTTCTTTCTTTTTTCTTTCTTTCTTTCTTTCTTTCTTTCTTTCTTTCTTTCTTTCTTTCTTTCTTTCTTTCTTTCTTTCTTTCTTTCTTTCTTTCTTTCTTTGGAAGTTCAATCAACCAACAAGCTAACCATTTGTTCAACCAATCAATCAATCAGACATTTGTTTTTGTTTTCCGTTCCTTGTATTTATTGATTGGTTTGTTGGCTGATCAATTAATTATTAACCAATTGATTGATTGATTGATTGATTTTATTATTGATTGATTGATTGAACAAATATTTAGTTGATTAGTTAGTTGGTCGATTGTAGTGTTGACACAATACTGGAATTTCCAACTTCGATATGATACCTTAAACGATATTCATATTCAATACCATTTTCGATACTAGGGGGAAAACTGCATGTATACCGGCATACAGATAATTTGTTATTACCTCATCTTTTTTTTATATAATTTTGGTAATTTTGTTCTAATAGCTTACAAAAAGTAGCCTGGTAAAACCCTGACGAACTTCCGGCAAATTTGAGATTTGCTCTGCAAGTCCTTCTGGCCAAGAGCCCATTCAAGCTCATTTCCAATTTTTCCAAATTGACGCATCAATCACAAACGTTGAGATGGGCTTTACACAAAGATGATAGCGCAGCGACGTTGAAGCATCATCTCCTTCATTGCTCTGATTGATTTTAGGTCTATCTGATTGCACCCAGAGGCATTTGAGTGACGTCCGTTGGTGACGACCCTTTGGAAATGAGCTGTGAATGAACTTTCCCCAGAGCCTAACTCAGTTACGACTGTGAAGGGTCTGGTGTTAACTAGGCTATATAAACAGGAAATCTTTGAACCATTGAACTACATTTACACAAAAAAAGTTAAGTAAACAGTCAGTAATAAAATAAGAACAAATAAACAAATTGCAAACGGTAGCACAAATAAATACTACAGAATAAAGAGACAAATAGAAAAAAAACATTGCTTTCAGTTTTTTAGGTGGGGGTCTAACAGTATTCAGGTAAGAAATATTACAGAAATGAAAGTAGTCAAATGTAAAATAACACTTGTTTATTTCGTTTTTGTAAAAATTTATTACTGATTAATTCTTAAAATTTAAGTTATGAAACAAGATCAGCGATTGAATTTCTCTTTGTCTTTTGTTTTTAGATTAACATGACAGACAGCAGATTAGGCTTTATTAGGCTGCTGTCACTTTAAGAGCTTAAGCAGGGATCCAATATACTGTTACACAGCATGCGTTTTCTCCATTTACATTCCAAAACTGACTGTATTTACCCTGAATACTCAGCAAGGTGGGCATTTTGACATAATTTTGTATGTATTTGACAGTTTAAGGACAATGAAAAGGAATGTTTTAGGGGCGGCTTTTTGAGAGTGCCACATATAGATCAATGGTGCGCACTTTTCCGGTGTGATCGCGAAACCTGCGGGAATGTCTATAATCATGCGCAATACAAGTATTATTCAATCGGAGCGAATGAGACGAGTGAGTGAGTGGAGGCGAGTGTGTGTCACTTCAGAGCGAGAAAGCGCAGCTGGTATCGGTGTATCGATACTGCAGGAGAGGAGTACTGGAACCGTTTCAGATATTCCAGTATCGATACATATCGAAATATCAATATTTTTTACAACACTAGTTGATTGATTTACCCAATTACTTAATCCTATGTTTGTTTGTTTGTTTGTTTGTCAGTCAACCGACCAATCAACAGTTTGTTCGTTAATTAACACTATTTACTACTCAAGCCCACTTATAACTTAATCTGTATTTAATTTAAAATGACATGTTTTTAATGTAATGGACACTGCCATACTAAAATATCACCAATAAAAATATCAATGAACAAACAACAAACATTGTTTCAACAAACACATCCCCACTGTATAATGAGAGAGATCTGATTCTGTTGTCAAACTCAGATTTATTTTTGACTTTCAAACTGACTCAAAAAACTCTAATTTTACTTGAACATTCAAAATTGGGTCATGTTGAGTCATCTTGCGTTTAGATCCATATTTGAAGAGTTTGCATACAAGAGTTGAAGAGTTTGTTTATTTGAAGAGTTTGTGTATATAACTGTCTCCAAATAACTTGGACTGGATTTAGATTGGCGCTAACACAGGCACTTAAAGAAGATGCTCCTCAACACGTCCACTTGAGTTGACTGTTCATATTTTTCCATCCACCCGACAGTTTCATTTCCCTTGGTTTTGGGTTCACAGTTCAGTTTGATAGTTTGGCACCGGCTCTCTCACATTTCGTTGGGGAGCATCAACAGCGATCCATGAGCACTTTAGGTAGCGCTGACGTCAAAGTAACTTAAGCAGCCTCTTTCCTGTGGCTGATGAAGAAGGACCAGCAGAACACGCCGACTGGCTTTACTCATCTGGAATATGTTCAGCCAAACACAGATCAATAAGAGCTCCAATGAGGATGGCTCAGGGCACGCCAACCGCTCTGAAACACGTCAATCGGGCCTGGAACAATTAAAGCCAAATAGAAAGCAATAGAGGAAACGAAAGGGCGAGAGAGAGGCAGGGGAAAACAAAATAGCGGAGGAGGAGTAGGGGAAAGGTTAAGTGGTCTTATCAGTACCTACTACTACCCATGATGCCACAGTGATGGGCGGCTCGTGATGAGACAGCTGGGATGTGTTTCTGATATCTAAAAGGGCAACCAGAGAGATGATTGGCAGGCTGCAGCATAAGAAAGGAGTGCGTATGTTAAGTGGATTGTCACTCCGGTTGGGAATAATGAGCCTGGAATGACAGTTTAGCGGGATGCCTCGGATCAGACAGAGGGAGAACCCGCACATTCCTCAAAAATGAAACAAAAAAAAAATCCTCATGCATTATTCAGAGCCAGGATACCTCTCTTTTTTTCTCGCCTCTTCCTTTTTGACTAAAAAAGAATGAGTGCTTGTGCCATGCTGATAAATGTATTGTGCTAAGTACTACCTCCTCTGTGCATCCCAAACTTCCCAAATGTTTTAGAAGACATGTAGCACTTGTTCAATTTGAGTGTTGCAAGGAAATACGGCAGTTGCCTGCAGTCAGACGCATAATTAACTGAGCTCACTGTAGAGCCCAATGAATGGCTATATATCTCCTTATATATTTATACTCATCTTCCTATTTAGTGTTGAGACTGGGTGGGTGGAAGAATGGAAGTAGCTGAAGAATAGGGATGGAAATCCTAAGGAATTCTGGTTCAAATTCCTATTTCCTTTTTGACGATTCTAGTTCATTAATGGTTCCTTTACAGTTCCAATAAAATTCAATTTGAATTTGAGGAAGAAATATTTGGAAGACATATGCAATTCTGTTACCAAATATCAGACTGAATTCAATAGTTAAGGCAAAATAACTAAGAACAAAAATATGGTAACGTTTCAAAATGTGCATCTTTCAGTTCACTTAAAACTGTCATGTCATTAGCTTGGGAATCAGACTCCATTGTTGGCATTTTGAGTATTTTAAAACGGTCTTCCGTCCACACCCATTGCACAAATGAGAATTGTAGTTGAATCCGAATGTCGTTGCAATGTAACCAGTTCACATTTATTTAAATAAAGCACTTTAAACAGCAGTTTATTTGACAATACATCTGATTATGTGCTGTGTCGTTGTGTGTGTGTGTGGAAATGTCAATGTTCTTGGCTCGTACTGGTACCTGTGCTGAGGTGTGTTTCAATGGCAGCTGCTCTCATTGGGCTGAAAGATGCCATGTGCACTGACAGTGCCATCTGTGCAACGAGTACCAGATGCCAACCTGTCCCAATCATGTCATGCCAAGGCCTGTACATACCCTCTACAATCACCACAAGTAATGAATCTAGCGCCCCGTCACTCATTAAACACACACGCCCAGGGAAACAAAGGATTGCGTTTCTTCTGTGTATTTCACACAGTGGGACGCTGTGATCCTGTGGATGTGGTTCACTTTAAGGTGGATCAACTCTCAGTTAAAGGCCAAAAGTACCTCAGGACAGTCAAACAGGCAGATAGATCACATCAGGCCACATAAAGCAACACACTGGCTGATGGTGTTGGGGGTAACGCATTACAAGTAACACGATATGTAATCAGATTACTTTTTTCAAGTAACTATAGTAATGCATTACTTTTAAATTTACAACAAACTAAGTTACTTTTTGAAAAAAGTAACGTAAGTTACTTTGTTTTCCCATTTATTGACTGACATCTCTCCTGTCCCCATGTTGAGAGAAATACAACGCCGTTGTGTGATGTGCACATGACATGGCTAATGTAGTATATTAAAAAACAAACAAGCAACCCCAGACCAGATGAGAAAAAGTAACGTGACACATTACTTTCCATTAAAAGTAACTAAGTAACGCAATTAGTTAGTTTATTAGAGAGTAGCACGATTCATAACGCATTACTTTTAAAAGTAACTTTCCCCAACACTGCTGACTGACTTCAGTCAGATCAAACCTTCAATTCATATGACAGACAGTAAAACACCCTACAGTGAGTGATGTTCTTTGGGTATTGAGTCATATTAGTTAGTGAACATGAGCATTTGTCATCTTCTCTGTTGACCTGGATATCCCAAACCTGCTAATGCTCATGATTTTGTAAAGGCCACTGCAAAAACAGCCCAAATGAGTCAAACAGTGGAGTCACCATGCGTGTATAGAGGATATGGGCGCTTTAGGGACGCGTGGTTCAGTGTCTTCTGAGTCATAGTGGCAAATCAGATGTGCAGGAGCCAATCTACTGTCTGAGAGAAAGACAGACACTGAGCATAAAATGGAATGAAAGAAAAGGGAGAATACAGTGACAGGAAGGAGAAGGAAAAGTATAGCTGTCTCTTATAGCAGAGGTTCGGAAACTTATTGACTTTTAAAAGAGATCACATATGGGATGTACTGTACACCACCGTTCAGAAGTTTGGGGTCAGCATTCTTTTTTTTTTGGAACAATTAATATTTTTATGCAGGAACAGTAAAGCCTCTTTTAAAATAATGTTAGAAACAAATAAATGCTCTTATTTTGAACTTTATATTCATCAAAGACTCCTGATCATGTTTCCACAAGAAATATTAAGCAGCATAACTTTTATCAATGCAGATAACAAAATAATAAGAAGACATGTTTATTGAGGACCAAGTCACCATTGAAAGCTGTGACACTGGAGTAATAATGCTGAACATTCAGCTTTGCCATCACAGGAATAAATTACACTTTAAAATATATTAAAATAGAAAATAAGTTTTTTTAAATTGTAGTAATGGTTCACAATATTACTTTTACAGTATTTTTAATCAAATAAATGCAGCCTTTGCGAGCATACGAGACTTCTTTAAAAACATTTTCAAATCATACCGAACACAAACTTTTGAACTGTATAGTGTAAGTTCATCTGTCAGGTGCTAATATGGCTAATTTATTGTAATATTTGGCCCAGTGTTTGACCATGTGTTAGTTTGGTATTAACATATTGTGATATTTGTGTTTACAAAGTTGTCAGTTTTCCTATTCAGACTGTCAGTCAGGTTAAGAATGCTACATAGTGGATTTTTGCAGTTCACTAAAAATTTAATTGCATTTTAATGATTGATTTTAAGGGTATTTTGGTGTACATTTGTACAGTGAGCAACTCAGCATTTGATATCCAATGTAAAATCTGAAGCGAAACCAGTTCAGTGATACACAGTAATATGTCGTTTCACTATTAGCTCTCTCTCTCTCTCTCTCTCTCTCTCTCTCTCTCTCTCTCTCTCTCTCTCTCTCTCTCTCTCTCTCTCTCTCTCTCTCTCTCTCTCTCTCTCTCTCTCTCTCTCTCGGTAATAGGCTGAACGGTGCTGGTTGGAGGCTTTATTAGCTGTGGTCCAAATAAGATGAGACACGAAACGACAGGAACAGACTGAGAGTTACCGTGACCCAGATTTTGGTCAGTTTTGCGTGCAAGACTCTCACTTTCTCTCTTTCATTTCTCTCTCCCACATGGACATACCTTGTCTGAAAAAAAAAAAAAAACAGTGAATAAACGTCACTAGACTTTCATCTCAGCCCCTCTTTCACGAGTTCACACTTACATACAATTAGAGGGAGTAAAGTTGAATACGTATTTGGCGTGCTGTCCGCGGGGAGGGCTCCCGAACCCAGAGTACTCGCCCCGTATGTAAGTGGTTAGGACTAGAAGAGTGGAGAAGGGCCGGTGGAGGGATGCTGCTAAACTGTCAATGGATTGAGGTGAGATTGCTGAATCTATACACCTCTTATCATTGACTGCTGAACGCTCTCCACTCGTGTTAATTATCTGAACGTGCTCCTCCCGAACTTTGTAATAAAAACATCATACAAATCTGCGATTAACTCAGCTGTCAGCACCCTTAAAAATGTGATTATCTCTCTTTACATTTGCAGAAAACAGCGGCTGCAGTAAGATATCTGAGATTTGCCGTTTACACAATACATTTCTATTATATTACATCTTATTATATAACTAAAAAAAAAAAAAAATCTTTGAGCCTCAACAGCTCATATTCAGGAAGGTTAAAATTTTAAAATTTAGATGACTACTAGATTAGAACACACTATCTGGCAGGATGTAGAGGATTGTGGGTACAAGCATTTGTTCAGTATGTGGATATGTGTTTTTGATTGGCAGGTCTGATTCACTGTGATGTGTCTGCTGCTTTGTCAGGTGTGCTTTTGAGTGACAGCACATGTATTAGTGTTATCTGCTATATTCAAATATTCAGAATAGAACCCGTGACACATAATTGTTCAGCATTTTATCCAATGCGTTTGACTTGTAGCTTCTCAAGAATTGTTGTCTTTATCTAAATATCTGAGTGGTAAATGTGTTGGGCTGGTATGAGTTTTTTTTTTATTTATTTAGATAGCGGAGAGGGACTGAATAAGTAAAAGGAACTTACATATTCAGGGCACGTCCCAAACTTAGGAAGGTGAACTGGGACTCATGGCAAGGGAAAAAGAGAGCAGAGCCTGACATGCCCTGTCATTTACCCAGACGGTACGCACGCCTGTGAAAGTGAGTGTGGTTATCTGCATTTTATGTCTGAGAATAGCTGTCACGCGCTGTCAGTCGTGGAGAGGCTAGTAATGACATATATATCTACCCATATGTGCGTGAATGTGGGTAACATTGCATTTAAACACTTAGAATTCCATCAAAGGAGGGAGTGGTTGGAGCTGTGGCATACTGGTTAGCTCACATACTGCAGATACCTGTACACTGAGCCATGGCTGAGCTCATGTGAGTGGTACGGGTTCATTTACTGCATGTCCTGAATGCGTTTCCCCATCCCTCCTGTTTACTCTCTCTAATAATGCTAAAGTGTTCTGGCTGGGTGCTCGGGGGCCGGGTTATTATAAATGTTTATCATATTATATCATTTTTAATTTTTAATTTTATTTTAAATTTGTCATTTCATTTTAGTTTTTTTTATGAGTGCTTATATTATTCATTTTAGTTTTCTTGTGTCAGTTTATTTTGTTTTTATTTTACTTTTAGAATTTTAGAGCTGCCAAAGATAATGCACTAACTAGTATGATTTAAAGATATGAATTTCTCAACACAATCTATTATTGCTATCTTGTGACATTTTTTTTATTGTTTATTTCAGGTGGGTTGCAAAGTTTTTAAGTTTTATAATATAAAAACCTAAAACGATAATTATTTTGTTGTAAATTTAAAATGTATTGTAGTTTAGTTTTTTTTTCTAATTATTTTTTTAACATTTATTTGTATTCATTTATTGATTGATTCAAGTAATGAAAACCTAAAATCAATTCATTAAAATGTATTTTGTATTTATACAATGTATTCAATCCATCCATCCATCCATCCATCCATCCATCCATCCATCCATCCATCCATCCATCCATCCATCCATCCATCACAATTGTCTTTCGCAATTGTCCATCCATCCATCCATCCATAGATCCATCCATCACAGTTGTCCATCACAATTGTCCATCACAATTGTCCATCTATCCATCCATCCATCCATCCATGGTATTCTAGGTGGTTGCTAGTGTGTTTTGACTAGTTGCGAGGGTTCAAATCAGCCCTTCCTCAAGTGGTCCAATGCCTTAGCATTACCACTACTGTAATAAAGACTCAGTGTTTGTCTATATAGCATGTCCTGACTCTTTGACCCCAGCTGGACTGTAAACGGCAGTGTCAGAAGGGTTCCTTTAAGACTGGCCGAGATGTGGTAAGAGTGTGCACTAGGCCGGGCACCCACGGCCGTCCGCAGCGCCTGGCACTGTGTGCCTGTTAGTGGTGGGTGATTTATGGGGATTAAGCAGGCTTGTTGGCAGCGTGCTACTTATGGGCATCCAATTTACTGCCTGTTTCCTCCTCCTCCTCTTGCCCTCCTTACTCTTCTATAGCTCCGTGGGTGCTGTAGTCCCTGGCATGGTGGATGATCCTTTAGACGTAGCGGGATGCACAATTCTTTCAGGAGCTTTTTATAGAGCGTCAATTAGTCTTGGAAAGCGTGAAGGAATATTCCGGATGGATTTGTAGTTGTCCCAGTAGAAGTGGGAGGCACGGAATAGTCCTCCGCCATGTTGATTTCTGTGCTCTACAAGGTGTATCAAGCACCTTATGCACTAGTTTTGTCTGCTGATGTCTGTTGAAGTCCATCCCAGCTATGCAGTTTTGCTACTGATCTACTCAAAGATGGAAGCTGAAGTAATGTCAAGAGGATATAGGATGTTTGAATAGTATGACCTTGGTAAAGAAAATCATTCTTTACATTGTGTCATCTGCTGCCGGCTGTGCACACTGACCTGACATTGTTTCAGCTAAACGTTCCTCGTTCCTCTATCTCCTTGAACTTCACTTCACTCTTTAAGCAGTTTTCACACTTGGTTTGATTGACTCCTTCCCCATCATAGTGTTTAACAGTTTTGCTAGGTAACAATTAGCGATTGTCAAGTCAAAATGTCCACCAACCGACTAGTCATTTAGTTTCTTTTTCTAACTATAGAAATTGTTTAACTATATTGTTTCTTGCAGTTGTGTTGTTAAGGGCATGAATTGATATAGGCCTATAATTTCTTCAAGAAGATGTTACTATGCTAATCCTGTGTTACACTGTCAGCAAGGTAAACTTTCTGTGAGAAATTGCGTCTCTAAATTCATCCACTTTAAAACACTGTAGTTCTCTGGGTTTTTTTTAGTAAGAATTTTTTAAGGTTTGTGCAATAAACAAAAGTAGACAATTTTTTTTAGATGTATTTTTAAGATGATGTTAAAAATTTACATTATTTACTGTGCTCCGTCTAGATATTTTTTTTACACATAAGAACCCTTAAGAAACCTGTCTGATTTGATGAAAATGACGCAAAATCAGCCTAAATATAAATATACCAGCTAATCATTCAGACAACCTACTGACTATTCAGTTATGATCATTTTGAGAGATTGGTTTTAATATCAAACATTAACATGAAATAAACACATCACAGACTGCAAATATTATGTATTATTAATATGCATGTTATATCAGGTCAGTATTTTTGAAAGAAGCCTCTTATGCTCATCCAGGCTTGATTTATTTTGATCAAAAATACAGTAAAACAGTAATATTGTGATTTTAAAAAATATATATTTTATAATGTAATATAGACCTGTGATGACAAAGCAGAACTTTTAGCATCATTACTCCAGTTTTCAGTGTCACGTGATCCTTCAGAAATCATTCTAATATGCTGCTCTGATTTATTATTATTCTCAATGATAAAAAAAATATTTGTGCTGCTTATTATTTTTGTGCAAACAGTGATCGTTTCTTTTCGTTGTTGTCAGGATTCTTCCAGAAAGTTCTAAAGAACAAGATTTATTTAAAATAAATATATGTTGCTGCCGTTATTAATGTCTGGCCCCTTTAATTTAGTTTTTGCTGATAAAAATATGAATTCCATTAAAAATAAAAAAATCTTACTGACCCCAAACGTTTGAATGGTATATTGTAAAGAGTTTAAACCACACAGTAATGAAAAATCCAATATTCTATAGTAAGCAAATGAAATGTCTTCATTAGTGATTCACTGTAGAAAATCAGGTTGAGTTGGATTCATACCAGTTCATACTGGAGTGCATATGACTCCATTAGGTGGCTTGCCGGTTCACATCCAAGTTCGCGAGCAGAGTAGATATGACAGATATGAGGATATGAGCTTAATTCCTGCATCCATGGTGTGAGTTTTTCACGGTTTTGGCTTTGTAAGCACATCTTCTCAGAGTCCTGCAGAGCCGTGTTTTATCTCACCAAACATTTCACTCCATCTGCAGTCAGTTCTGAAATAAACCGATAAAGAAAAAAAAAAAAAACACGAAAGGCAACCACAAATGATGTACTTCTATGTCTGGTGGATTGGTCACCACTTTTCATGCGCGGTAAACTTCTCCGGCTCACCCACTTTCCTCGCATGCTCTGAATGTAAGGCGTGTCCCAGAGGAGACCTTAGCCTAGATATTCAAAATATCTCCAGCGCCTCAGGAGAAGGATGCACTAAGCCTCGCCTTATGTCTCGTGGAGGAAGAGAGGAGGGCAAATAACATAGCAAATATTTAGAAACTGTCATTGAGAAACTGTCATGTTCCTGATAGTAAAAAAATATTGCTTCATGAGAACCATTCATGGTGTTAAGAAATTACCAGGAGGAGAGAAAAAGAAAAGGACGAAAAGATGAAATTGCATGTTGAACCTGCTTAGCCCATCAAGGATCAACGTGTCAATTGGTTTGCCACAATTTTTTATTCTATAGTAGTGTTTTTTTTGTGTGTGTTTTTTTGTACATGTTCAATGCACAAAAGGTGAAGCAAACAATGGTATTTTTCCCCTGAAAGTGACAATATGACATTCACAGATTTCCAGTTCAGGACAGTGAGCCAGCTGGTCTGAATAGTATCAAGGATTATGCGATTCCAGATGTGCGGAGGTAAAGAGAGAGGCTAATGAAAATGGAAAGAAAAAAGGCTAGAATGGGAAAATGTTTAGTGGAGAACTTGCTCTCTCCCTCTCTCTCGGAGAGATAATGGCAGTAATTGGACTGACTCACAGCTCCTCTCTGTGTGTTTCTCTCAGATAAAGAGCGCCGTGTGAATCTCTGCTGCTCTGCGACATGCTCTCTCCATTCGGAATTAAATGCTCTGCATACAATGTGCGGCGCGTGGCCAGGCGGTGGCTGGAGCTGGAAATGAAATGGCTGTTTAAATCCCCTCAGCGACGGCTTATAGTGGCCACTACCCCGGCCTGCGGAGCGGAGTCCGGGACTTTAGAGGCTTTTTGCAGACTAGCCTCTTAAAGCTACTGCGCTCAGAACTGATGTGTTTGGGCTTTAACGTTGCAATACATTTTCTTTTTTTTTGGGGGGGGGGGCAGACTAATTCCACTGATTTACTGGAATTACAGCTTTACATTTCAGATTTGGGATTGAAAATGAGCTTCTAAATAACATACAAAATACTCTATATCTACACTCCAAGTAAATCTGATACTACCACATACAGTACTCTTTAAAGGGATAGTTATATATATATCTGGAGTTACATTTATTAACATTTTAAAGAGTTTCAACTGTTTTTGTCCATACAATGACAGTCAATGGGGTCCACATTTTTTTTTAACAATTTTTTCATTCATATACTATGTTTTTTCATTAATGGTTTTATTTTTTATTTTATTTTACCTTTTAATACTTTTTGTGTATTTTGTTATTTTTATATATAAAATATGTATATAGTTTTTATTGTAGTTGTTTACTTAAACTTTGTTTAAAAAAATGAGAAATGAAATAAAATAAGTATACTGTATATATAGATTTTATTTAGTACATTTTAAAAATTAAGTACATTTATTTTATAGTTTTTATACATATATTTATGTTATTACTTTTTTAATACATTTAAAATTTGTTTTAAGAATGTTTCTACTGTTTTTGTGCATACAGTGATTTTTACTCCATTGATATTCTACTATTATAGTTTATATATATATATATATATATATATATATATATATATATATATTATTTGAATATTTTTGTGTTTTTTGCGTAATATTTTTATATCTAAAATATGTATATATAGTTTATATATTTATTTGAGTACTTAAAGTGAAACTTTGTTTAAAAAAGTATATATATATATATATATATATATATATATATATATATATATATATATATATATATATACTTTTTTAAACAAAGCATAATGAGTGAAATTTCATTTTTGGGTGATCTCATAAAATTTAGATTTTTTTTTTTATCGTTTTTTCTTTTTATATCATAGAGGGCCATAGACTCATGTCCTACACTCAGGTTGCTCTGCTGTGTTATGTCTTAGAGGCATCGACTCATCCCAGTCGATACATCTCAAGGTGTATCGATTTGTAAGTGATGCCATGTTGTTCGGTCGGCCTGCCTGAGCAGTTAGTGACGGTCCCTGTGGTCTTCTTCATCTGATGGCTGTTGTGAGCTGGAGCTGGTTTGATCTGCTGATGGCTCTGACACCTGCAGTGATGCTACAGTGCCACTGAGGCCAATTAACACATGAAAGGTGCTTCCCACCACCAGACAGGAAGTGAAGGGGCGATGGTGGAGGTGCACAGGAAAAAGAGATGGCATTGTTTGCACATGCAATGACAAGGTGAGAGGCGAAAGAGAAGGCAGAGAGAGCTGATGAAACAATTTAGTGCTTCCTCCTGCCTGCGGAGAGAGGAAACACTGCGAGAAAACAAGCCAAAACCTCCTTCAGAGAGAGAGATGTCACACTGTGGAACATTATTAACATCAACAGTTTTAACATTTAACATTTTCTGCAAGTTGTAATCTAAAGGGCTTTTAGAAGACATTCGGCCTTCTAGAGATTTGCATTCTAGTTTATTTCAGAATTGGATATGTTAGTTTGTGTGAAAAAAGTGTAGATTTGTAACACCTATTTTTATCGCTGGTTTTAGTGCTTAAAGATGACGTGTGTGATTTCTTCCATGTTATTTTTGTTTAATCCCTGTGTATTATATAGAGTTAGAGTATACTTTATTGTCCGTTTCAGTAAATTTGTCTTGGACTCAAAGTTGCATTAGTACACAACATAAACACACAACACGTGACAACAATATTAAAGGGGAAATGCACACATTTGTATCGTGGATTGTGACTATGTATTGTGGATATTTCGCCCAAAATAACAATAACTGTGTGAAAAAAATTCAAAGTTTTCAGAGTTTAGTGTACTACATTAAACTACTATATATAATGTTGAATATAATGTATAATAATGCAATGGGGGAATATTTGTGAGTCCTGATAATGCCAAATGTCTTATGTTACCAGTAAAAAGTGGCCTACATTATTTTAAATATACTGTGTCTAGTCAGTGACAGAGTGCAAGCAAATCCGTCTAAAATAATTCTATAATTTCACCTTCATGAACATTTTTATTCTGGTGTCACCATTGTCCTGTGCATTGGATTTCCAGCACCACGTCCAAGCCTGTTCATTTACTCCCACAATCTAATACCAAATTTAGCATTATACATTTTTTGTTAACCTTTTATCATATGTATCATATCACAATAATTTTGTACCGTGAGTTCAGTATCGTGATATGTATCGAATCGTGACTTGAGGGTATTGTTCCCCCCCAAATATATATATCAAGGTTAAGGACACATACTGTAAGCGATCCCAAGATAAAGAAAACAAAATACTTAAAAACATATATGTATATAAAATATATATCTCATCATAGATTTCAAGTCATTGTATGCATTAATTGCATTTTTATGGTATTTTTGTGCAATTTCGAACAGACTACCCAATGCTATGGATCCATCAAATTATGTCACAACACTTAGGTTAAATGAATTGAAAATGTCTTTTATCTCTTCCCTTGCAGCCCTTGCTGGGAGTGAATGAGATGCCGTGTCGAGGCTAGAGGCAGCGGTGGACTGTTCCCGAGTCAGTGGAAAGCCCCTCTAGATGAGCCAGTCACAGCCACCCAGCTGCACGGTAAAGGAATAAGGATTTAATATGTCAACAGAGGCCGAGCTCCAGCCTGCTGCCAGACCCAGCGTCAGAAAGGATTCCAAGAGGAGAGGTACGAGGCCCTCATACGGGCGCATGTGTAAACAGACAAACACACACTCACGCCCGGGGGTTTGTTCAGTCTGTGGGGGTCGGCTTTAAAATCACAGGCATGCTGTGCAGGTTCTACACACACAAACAATCACAAATGCACAAAACAGACTGGTTTGGAAGGTTCGCTGAAGTCTTTTTTGTAACGTTTCCCATGTGTTTTTACATTTATGGATGGATGGATGGATAGATAGATAGATCGATTGCTGTGGTTCACACAGTAACGGGTACTCAGACAGATGTTTAGGGATGGGACCAGTGCCAAGGGGCCTGTCGGTCATTGTATGGGCAGTGTATAGAGGGGATAGGCTGTTGCCTCTCTTGTTAAGAGTCTTGTTGCACTGTCCTCTTGTGATGTACCACCTGTTCCTTAGCGGCCACACAATGGCGTTTTGTGCCAGGCCATGAGCCCATGAGACCGTAGCGGCACAGCTGAGGGGCGAAGTGACGCCAGATGTCCCATAGAGCTAGGAAATAGAGAGCAGACAGCGAGATCTGACTTCTACATAGCCTTGTGTGTCTAAGAACAAGTCTACGGACTTCTCATCTCTTTTAAAGGTCTAGATATTAGCATAACGTCATCTTTGGGGGTGTGTATGTGTCCTTGCGCTCAGAAATAACTCGAAGCACAACATAATGCATTTTTATTTATTTTGTTTATTTGTTTATTCATTTCAAAATTAATTGAAATATTCACAAAGCATATAATGATGTATAAATAATTTCATTCATTTGTTAGTTCATTCATTCATTCATTCATTATCATGTGACAAAGAATGTTATATTTAGTTAGTTAGTGAATGTGAATATAAATTTGAACATTCACAAAGCATTCTATAGTTAGTTTGTTAGTTCTATAGTTAATTATGAAAATAAATTGAAAAATTCATAAAGAATATTATATGTTTTTAGTTAGTTAGCTAGTGAATGTGAAAATAAATGAAACTCACAAAGCATTTGAAATTTAGTTAGTGAATGTCATAACACATTGAAACATTCATAAAGCATATTATATTTAGTTAGTGAATATCACAACAAATTGAAACATCCGCAAAGCATTATATTTAGTTAGTTAGTTAGTTAGTGAATTTGAAAATAAATTGAAACTCACAAAACATATGAAATTTAGTTAGTGAACGTCACAATAAATTGAAACATTCGCAAATAATCTTACAGTAAGTTAGTTAGTTAGTTAGGTTGTTAGTTAGTTAGTTGTTAGTTAGTGAATATGAAAATAAATTGAAGAGACATTTGTGGTTTGTATCGAAGACCTCTGTGCCAAACTTGAAATGCTTCTCACTGGATTAGTGGTCAGCGTAAATGCATTTGTTCTGAGCTCGCGGTGTGCTAAAAAATGCTCCATGCGGGACAGTTCAAACGAGTAGCGCTGTTCTGCGTTTGGTGCGTTTAAGTTTTCTCATACGCGACAGAAATGGTAGTGCGTATCAGTTTGGCACTCACGGTTTACTGCTTCACCTGGCCTAGAATCTGTTGCTGTCACCTTGTGTTGACATTGTGAAACTTCATGATTTGCATGGCGGGCTGCATATAATGTTTTAATAGTCAAGCTGTGGGCCGTTTGAAATTCTCCCTTGGCCGGACTTTGGACACCCCTTGCTTGAAGTGTTCATCGTTTTAGTAATAAGTTTCACAGATACAGAAATGATACACTTTAAGTGAAGTCAACAGGGGGATCTATCTGATTCCTTCCATTCTTTTACTGCTTCAAATAGTCTTGTAGACCATCTTTTATGGTCAGAGAAGATATATGAAACAACAGTGAAAGACTAGATTGTTAACCTTTCTGTTTTTATCCTGTAGCAAATAAAAACAGATATAATTACACCTCTGAGGAAGCACATGCACACAAATATGCTTTTCAATTGCATTGCCTTGAATATTTAAGCACTAAATAGGGCTTATTCTCAACCACTCAACAGTAACAAACAACATCCACCTGTCTCTTCACCATCTTCATAACAAGCCCGACCTGCGTCTCTGTTCCCTATGGAATGGATGTAATTGCTCCTGCTGTCTTTTCCACTAGAAATCATTTGAGCGGGACAAACTATTGAGAAACCGTCTTTTTATGACCACAAAACACCAGTAACCTGTTACTAATGACACTGACCTTCCCTCCCCTATGGGAACTAGTTTAATATGACCTACAACAAGCGGTTAATGACAGCCTTCTCCTCGTTCCAAGAAATGGTCTGATCCTCCTATTAGCTGCTCTCTCCATACTGTACGTGACTTACCCATAATGCAACATTGGCCAGTAGTGGAGAATGTGGCCTATAACTGCCTTGAATTTGAAATAAATAGTCCACACAAAAGTCAAAATTCTGTCATCATTTACTCCCCCTCATGTTGTTCCAAACCTTTATGCAATTTATTTATTTATTATGTTGGGTCGCCACTTGATGTCCATTAAAAATGTGGTTCATGAAGAAAAATCAGTTGAAAAGCAATGCCTTTGACAATAAAGACCACCCACAATCACAGTCATCAGGACACCGAAGTCTCGGGATTACATCGGCATAATGACATTGGTGCAAACACACGCTGAGGTTTTAAACATGCCGCTAAATTAATTGAGGAATAATGAAGCAGGGTTTTACGTGTAGTTGGGTCCCTGAGGTCCGTAGAGGGAGAGCATAATAAGAAAGAGACACACACACACACACACACACACACACACACGCACGCGTGTGAGAGTAAGTGCTCTTGGGGCAAGGTGTAATGAATATCATTGTCATTAGGGCACATTAGAACACCGCAACTAATAAATAAAGCATTCACTGCAGTGCTGATGAGCTCATCCCAGCTGCATTATCCCCCCTTCACTCCCAGTCCTTATATTTTCTAATTAATAACATAAATAGAAGTGAATTAAGCCCTTTATTTAACCTCAGCTATTGAGGAAGCGACAAGCAGCTAATGTGAAGTGTTATGTCTGTGTGTTTTCGTGTTCCTGAAAATGGTACTGTAAAAATCACAAGGTAAAATAGTCTATTCAGAATCATACTGTGAAATCCAAGCAGGCTGGGACGTTTTCTTTGGTAACACTTTATTTCACAGTGTCCTTGTGACATATATTACATGTACTTACTATAGTTATAACAATAAATTATGAATAATTACAAGCAACCAAAACCTAACCCTATAGTAATGTTGTTAATTAATATTACTCAGATACCTTTACCTTAAAATAAATTCTAGCATAATAGACTATGGTGGACAACAAAAATATTTCAAAACAAGAAACTTTTAGTAAAAACAAAACGGCAACTAATAAAAAAAAACAAAAAAAAAAACAATGGCAATTCTTAAGGCACACTATGCTTATGTCCACAATGAAATTCAGGAATGCAATTTATTTTTTTACTTTGGTGTCACTATCTTTTTCGGGTGGGGGTTAAATAAAGCAAAACATACTACTAACGAGTACCTTAAATGCTTGAATTTAATATTTAAATGTAATTTGACATCAAGGTACAGTTGGGCAAGAAACAGAACATTGATATCTTTTTATTTATTTTTTTGCCGCCAATGTGTGCACATTAAAAACTGTAAAACTGTAAACTGCTATAAACTTCTATAAAACAGAAAAATGTACAGCAGGAATACACTGTATGTAGATTTTTCAGGTGTATAAAACCTGTTAACCTGTTAAAACCTGTGTGAATATGAACACTGAAAAAGGATAAGAGAAAAAAAAAGCGTGAGAAAAAAGAGTTTGCTTTCATAACATGATGATTGCTGTTTTTGTGTTCACGATCTTGTCAAGCTCTTCAGTTGAAGGTATTTGAGTGTATGAAAGCAGACTGCAATTTCACATACAGTATATGCCTCCATAGTAAGATGCAACTATTGTTATCAGAAGCGCGAGGCGAAATGTTTTCTCTATTGTATTTTTGAAGAAGTTGTCAGATTCACAATACACTTCCTGTCAAACAAGAGCTTTAATGCTAGGCATACATATTAGAGAACACATTTAAAACATATAGTGTATAGAGTGTGTCAGTGAGTGTTGTGGTATTGTTCGATAGAGATACCCTAATCACCAGAACCAAGGGTTTCTTTGAGTTGGTTCTGAATCGTGCTCTGTTTTCCTGGACTGGTCTTTTGTTGAAGATGTGGATCACTGTCAGAGTTGACATGCTGAGGTTTATTACGCTCTGAGACTGATCATTAAGCTGTCCAGATCTTTGTCTCTCTTCCATATTAACATCTCTCATTCCATATTTTTATCCAGAATTCCTTTTTTTTTGTGCCACAAATCAGTGACTGGCAGCTTTAGATGGAGGTTGATTGCCAATGGGAGGGCTATGGCAGCTCAACAGCATTTCATCAAACGTATGGAATAAGAATAAAACTGGAAAGGATTTTCAGATGAACGGAAATAGAACTGGAATAAAACCAAAGCAGATCTCTTTTCTGTGCTTCTGGTTAGCCATCATTGGCTCTGTGCATGCGACTGGTGGTATATTATCTTCAGTCTTGTGCGTTATTGAGAACTGAATGGAAAATACAATTTAAATTTTAAATTTAAATTTTTTTTTCATTATTATTATTGCTATTTTCATTTTTACTCATACAATTCAAACCTATGGGGAATATTCTACAGTTTGAAGTCTGTATTTTTATTTCTTTCTTTTTAACGTTTTTGGAAGTCTGTTATGCTCACCTAGGCTGTATTTAATTGATCAAAAATACTGTAAAACTGTAATATTGTCAATTAATATTATAATACACCATAGTCTAATATATTTTAAAATAATATATTTCTGTGATGGCAAAGCTGAATTTTCAGTATCATTACTTAAGTCTTCAGTGTCACATGATCCTTCAGAAATCATTCTATTATGCTGATTTGCTGCTCAAGAAACAGTTCTCTTTTAAATTTAGCAAATATTTAGAAACATTTTGTAAGAATGTAAAAGCCTCTACTGTCACTTTTGATTGTGTCATAAAAAAAATCATACTAACCTCAAATTTTTAAATGGTATATTGAAAAATATGTCAGTTTGACATTTTGGCAGTTTAAAATTAAACACACACACACACACACACACACACACACACACACACACACACACACACACACACACACACACACACACACACACACACACACACACACACACACACACACACACACACACACACACACACACACACACACACACATATGATTGATTCCTGTCCCTTTTTCTGGTTTTGTCACATATGTATCATCCACCATTTTATCATTTACCAGGCAAAAATGTAAGTCTGATCAATTTGTTTAAGTTTAATACTTAGAAACTTCGTGTTTCTAAGGGTGTGGGTGTGAAAGGGTGTAAAAAGGTGTGTTCCATTTTAGAAAGTCAGTGATGTTTTCCCCTTTAAAAGCTGATTAGTTGTGCCATTTTGCAATCTCCTCTTTGCAGTTATAAGATTTCTGCTATCATATGGTTAAAATGATGGAATTTGTAAAACAAAAAGGCTGAGTTGAAACTTGAAGTTCTGACAGGCCTCAGGAGGGAGCATATGGTGTGCGGTGATTAAGACGAAGAGGAGAGATTTAGGGCCTTTTGTCACAGTGACACAGATGAAGATCTGGACCCAAATAAAGATCTTATATTAGTAATTCATACAGATACTCTGTGATACGCTTTAGAGACAGACATTCCTGAGCCTAAGGGCAAAGAGGAAGACACCAGGCTGATGGAACACTAATGAAATATTATGTCAAGCTGTCTGTGACCCAGGTGAAGTTTGCAGTCGTTCATGAAAATAGGAAGTTTTCAGTTTTAATTTGTGAATTACCATAGCAGTCCTTTTTAGGCTTCATACAGAGTGGCAGGGGCGCAAAAATTGGACATAATTAACTGGGATACCAAAATCATGCTGGGTTTATGCGAATATTTAATTTGAACAAACATTTAAAAGGTTGAAAGGCGTATAAAATGATGATTTGTTTTGACCATTTTGGTCAGTATTTACACTGCTGGGGATGGACTATGGACGAACGGGGTGATGGGCTTTTTTTTTTACAGTGAATGTTAATGCTGTATTAGATGGAAAACAACAACGCAATGCAATAGCCTGCCAGCATTTCCGAGAGCAAATGGCTCTCAGCCCTCATTATGTGAGTTATTGCAGTTATACTGCTGCATCTCCTGGCAGTATTTAGTATGCACTGTATAATTGCTGCAGTATATAGCAAATACAGTACAACTCTACCCAAAGCAAGGAGGTCATTCAACTCGAGATAACATGCATATAACAGCAGATGGAGAGGAAACATGCGATACTTCACATTCTTTTTTGTACCATTTTCCGAAATTTGCTTAACAAATGCAAAAATATTTGTATGAAACCCAGCTTCAGAATTTTTTTTTTTTTTTTTTTTTACTATTATTATTATTATTAAAAAAAATCTATATATTTTTTTTTAAAACATTTTTTAATTGTATTTTATTTTATTTTAATAGCTCTGGAAATGTATTGTTCTTTTACTATACTTTTTTTTCCCCTCTAAGCATCTGATTTGTTTGCCGAGGTCACTTTTTGCGCTCTTTAATCAAAATGCCATTTAATTTATGTGCCATCAACATTCTGATTACTCTCAGCCCTGAGGACGCACTGGAAACAATTTCATTTCGCAATGTTTTATATCTTATTTCATAACCTTGACGTTTGTTTTGATTGCCAAAGATTGTCTGGAACGACGCTTCTCGAATCAATATACGTGGAATGATGTGATTCGAATTCAAAGGCACAGCAGAATTATCTAGACCGCCTACAAATGACAAGAGCGCTACTCTTGTAAAGTGTCACTCCCTCATTCTCCCCTCTAACCTTTGTACAACCTCTGTGCAATAAAGTGTAACCATTCGGCACATTTCAATGAGACCTTTGGCACTGTGGTTGTATAACTGATATGACACAGAAACAGGCTCATATTTTCAAGTGAAAATATTTCCCTCAGAAGTAGAGGAATCAGACAGTGTGCAGTTTTCTTGTGGGGATCCTCACGCCCCATTCGCTTTCACCCTCGGGTTTCTCTCTCTCTCTTGTCATCGCTCCTTCACTGCTGCAATTAAGTGAAAATTTATGTGCGATTTTTCCGTGGGACGATCAGGGATAATCACGGCATATTACAGCACAGCCTGCTGAGATGGGTAAGCAAACAGTGCGCAACAGAAAAACTGTGTTTGTGTGTCTTTTAATCTGAGCAATTGTTGCATTAGACTGCAGTGTGTTTAGGAATTACAATTATTATTGGTTTTATTTATTCGGGCATGTTTAATATTGATCGCACAAAGCAAAAAAGCATTTTAGATTCTTTGTTGACTCATAAGTTGAATTGCTCTTAGGTTTTTATTGTTTGGACATCAGGATTTTCTGCAAAGGGCTTTGACTTTTACTAAGTTATTACTGCGGGTGTCTGAGGCTTCTGGGACCAATGTTTCAGTTTAGTAGCTCCATTCATCAGAAGGAAAGCCATGAAAGTCCTGTCTCTGAGCCATCGGCATATCACAGTGACACTGTGTCTCAGATGAACTTGATTCTGGGCTGAGAAAAATCATATTCTTTATGCTTTATGTCTGGCTAATTTATCAGTGCATGACTGAATCTCCCGTTTGAAGAGAACGACTGAATGTCCTGGCGATTTACTATACTTCATGGTTCATCCTCACAGAGAAGCCGCTATGGATGGGTTTTACTGATAAGATCTTTATCGATTGACCAGTGAGCTGCTTTTAGTGTGCGGGGTTTGTAAGATACGGTATGAATGTTGAACGGAACGGTGTGGATGTTTGGAGAGGAGCGAATACTGGACGAAAACACGGCACTTGTGTTATGTTTGTGTGGATAAGTGTTGTAACATGAATCAGGCTGAAGATAACCTGGAACAGTCTAGAATACCTCCAAAATCTAGGTCACTTACCTTCTCACACACAAACATACATACACACACACATACACACACGATAAACCCTAGAGCTGTCCATGACCAGAGGCGAGATTCCCTCTGGGTATTTGTTCAAAACACACTATCACACAGAGAAAGTGAGACCGAAAATGTAATGTTTAGCATGTTTAGGCATCACGTTTGCCCCAAACATGAAGACCATTCCAATGAAAAGGTGCCTTCTAAAAATGTCAACATTCTAAGGCAGTATTGCATATTTATATGCAGTATTGTTCTTTCAGGAGAAAGCAGTCTCAGGGTGCACTGCAACAAGCTGTGTGAAAATAGAAAACATCCAAGATGGCAGATTATAAATCAACCCAGGCTCATTGGAAAACAGGCTCATTGTGCACAATAATGGGTTGTTTCTTGCGAGTTTCGCAAACCTTTCAAAATGTAAGGTCCAGTGAGTTGTGCTAAAAGTGCTTTCATTTTAACAAAGAACAAATGAAGGTGAATCTAGCCAAAATTCTTTCTTACATTGGTTGTTGTATCACGTCTGTTCGGAGAGGGAATGTCCGGTAAGTGGCACTAAAAGGTTAATGCTCTATCGTGTTCGAAAATAACATCCCACTTACACTAAACCCTACCCTAAAGCTAACCGATTGTGTTAAAAAACTTGTGGTGAAATCACATTTACTGAAGAATTCATGAAGAGTTCAGCGCTCATGTCATATCAGCTCGATTCTACAAGTATTTGAGCTTGTGTTTCACAAAGTGTTTTGGGGTTGTGCAGGGAACTGTGCAAATAATAAGTCTTATTCATTGATAATCTGACCTGGATTCATATTTGTGTGAAAAAGAATAAAAGTTTGTTGGTGTTTTTCAAGTCAAGATTTACATCAGTTCTACAAATGCACATACAAAACATATGCGCTCAATTCAGGCGAATCATGCTTTAGTCTGATAAGTTGTTCAACAAAAAAAAGTCATGAGACTTTGCCTCAATAGATCATGTGATCAGAAAAATGGCGGAGAGCTGGAGTTATGTTTGGATGGACTACAAGGTGCAAACATTCTTAAACATAATTTTTAAATTATTATTACTTATTTGGCGCGTGTGACCAACAGTGCAATGGGAATGTGTTTTCCCTGACTGTGTTCCCAAACACCCGGCGCCTGCCTCACAACGCAAGATAACATGACAGAGTTTATCGTGTTTCAAATGAAGCAATTTATAATGTATGAAAAAAGTGCCAAAGTTGCATTCCCGATTGCAGCAACTTCAATTTTTATAACAGATATTTCACGCCAGTTTCCCAGGAAGTGAGGATTTTGTTCTCTAGCACATGGGATGGAAACTGTGCTTTATTAGCAATTGTATTAGCCTGTATTATACACATGAATTCAGACACTGGTAAGGACACATTGGGACAATGCTGGCTCTATTTCCAGCGACATGGCAATGTCATATGCAACATCACAACTATCTTTCTGACATTAGTTATGTTATTGAAAAGTTGTTTTTGCTGAAATGTATAAATTAAATAATGGTTTATTTAATAAAAAAAAAAAAAAACATCTTTCGTGTCATTGTGTAGTGAGGCTCACGTGATTTATGTTTCACGCTTCAAAACTTCCAGTAAGGGAACATACTGTAGTGAGCATCGGTGCTCCCTCGTTTTCATGGTGCTTTTTAGGGAGCGAACGTTTCAGTGCACTGGAAATATTTTGTGATTGAGAAAGCCCTTAAAATGACCCACTCCCTGATCAGTGCCAGACTAGTGAACTAGGATGCTAATTGAGACGCACCCATAGCTACTGATGCATTAGTAGGCATATTCTATCTGATTTGTGGTACAGACTGTAACCTGACCCCAGAGATGCTGTTATTCCAAACCTGTTAAAATTCAACTTATATTGCTTTTATACACTTGCGTGTTCATTTTCTAAGGCGAAATGGAGGACACTGCAGTCGAAGAATGAATGTGTGTGCAAGTTAGGTCAAAAGTGCATATCCAGGCATGTGTATACTGTATATCATCAGATAGAGCTTGACACACTGCTACATACCTATGAATACAGAACATAAAGAATATTTAATAGCAATTTCCATCCATATCCACCCACTGCCTCTCAGAGAAGGTGGATGTGTCAAATAAACAGAGAAAACCTTTGGCTTTCTTTGTGAATGTATCCTCCAACCTGCAGCTCCAGCAACTTTTTTGAATATTTAATTTATTTATTCTGACTTGGTAACTTTGTACAGGATACATTTACTTGCTGATAAAAACATACTTTCAGTAAAGAGTTCACTTTAGTATCAACACTTAGTCTCATTTTAATCTCAAATGAAACTTGTCGGTATTGGTGATGAATGTCTTCAGTGAACAAGCCAGTGTTATTTTGGTATTTTCCATATACAAGTACTGTCCTCATTAACATTTTTAATATGCTTTTATTTTTATTTTTATATTTTCATTTTTCATTTTAGTTTAAAGGTATAGCGGAGGATCTTTCTGAATTTTAGAGAAGACCCGCCCTCTCCAATTTTTTTTAAAATGCACATGCGCAACACTCTATTTGCTCCCGAGAGGGAAGGCCTATTAGCATCTCTAATCATAGCTTACTTTAACTTTTACTAGCAGTGATTTTAAATGGATTTCTCCAAATAGCATGACAAACTTTACCTGTCTAGTAGAATCTTCGCGACTGCGGCATCAGTGGGAAGCCCAACCTGTGCTATTAGCGCACGCCAGCATGTGAAATATTCACCCAAAATCACTCTGGTCTTGTTTCTATATTCTGCGGCCTTTCTCTTCTTATCATACACTTCGTATACATTTTTTCTCTTTCGACCCTCAGCCATTTTCAAAAGGAATGGCTGAAACCGTAACTCATCACACATAATACACCTGAAAGTGCGCATGCGCAGAAAGCGAAAACTACAAAGGGACGAGCACGTACGACGGCCTTACGTAAACATATCACCAGAATGATTGACACTTAGGTGGACCAATAGTATAGGCTACCCACCCGGAAAAAGAAAATCCTCCGCTATACCTTTAAGTTTTAGTAATTTTATGTTATTTTGACATTTTATAATTTTAGTACTTCAACTTATTTCAGTTTTTTATTTCATTTAAATTTTATTTTATTTTATTTTATTTTATTTTATTTTATTAGTTTAGTTTAGTTTAGTTAGTTAAATCTGTCATGGAAAAATGAACAAACTCTTTTGTGTTGTTGTGGAATCTAAATGACATTAGTGAATCTGTTCATTCAGATGATTATGATTTAAAAAAAAATAAAATCCATAATTTTCCCAGAAGTTCCAGCACTGATTTTTTTAAACGAAATAAACATGTTTGTTTTTTATAGTAGCATTTTTTTATTAACCGTGCTCCATGTGCTATATACATTATTATGAATAAAGTGATATTTGTATAATATTTGGTGGCACGTATGAGGATGACACCACATGTAGATTAAAAGACTAAAAATAAAATGATGTTGGTGTAAATAATTACTTTTTTTCCAGAAGAATAACTGTTTGTTTATATTTTAATTAGCAAATAAATCACTGAGTGGACCTTTTAAATGTGAGTTAAAGAGGTCACTTTAATTTTGAACAAATTTTGTCAAATTATTATTATTTTTTTTATTTTTTTGTCAGTCATTCTCTGACAGGTATTGAAAGACATTTAGAAATCAACATTGAAAGACATGTTGAGTTGCCAGTTGCCGTCTCTTATTATGCAGCTTTCAGTTCAGGCATCAGTCAGTGCCTCTGACGTCTGACATTCTCGAACCTATTCAGCTCTCTGGCAGATTAAACAAAACCGCTGCTTTTCATAATGAAATGATCCTCTGCTCTCCACTCTGCATTCTCTCATTAGCCTCGTTCTATGATATGTTTTAATAAACTTCACTGTCATTTACCAACCAGTCTGGCTGATATGTTCACGTCAGTGTGTTTGTGTGTGTGTGTGTGTGTGTGTGTGTGTCCCTGTGGACATGCTCGATGCAGCTGTGTGTGTGTGTGTGTGTGTGATGCAGTTATTTGGTGGCAGCCTAATCAGATAGCAGTAATTGTGTTTACCCTGCTAAGGGAACATGTGCGCAGTAATTGGTGCCTTGATTAGATCCGCCGTGGCTGTGAGGCTGCTATGCAATCTCCTATTAAAAATGCATTGAAAACAGGACGCGCAGGCTGTGGAGGAACACTATTTGTTGTTCAGAAACTCCACCTTTTCATTGACAGTGACGCAACAAGGAAGAGGGAGATTGGGAAGGATTGGTCCTAAACATAACAATATGAGAAAAATGACAAAAAAAGTAATTTGAAGGAAGTCTTTGAAGAATGTGAGCATCTTTCCGCCTCACTGTATGGGTATTGCTCCACTCCACTATTGGTGAAACTAATTGCCTTGTAATTAAAATGATGCTGAGATGTGGTGAAGAATAAGTCTGCTCATGTTTATCTCTTCTCCTGTCTCTGCTTCTGAATCTTTCTCTCTCTCGCTCTCTGGTTTGTCTTTCTCCTTATGGGTTCTGAGGGACAGTTGATGTAGAAGGGTAAAGATATCGGCCCATTGAGAGTGTGTGCATGTGTGCGTGTGTGTGTGTGTGATGCAGGCCGCAGCAGTTGGCTGTGAGTGTAATTAAATGTGAAGGTGGAAGAAAGAGGAGTGAATTGCAGATTCATTTATCTTCTGCCAGTCAGACAGATATGGAGAGTGCATGTGAGGATGGCTGGCAGTTAGTCATGCAGCGCTGGACTGGAATATGAGTGATGGAGTTTGCTGATTGAATTTCAGAAGGGGGTGAGAGAAGAGGAACTGCATGGGTACAGTGTCATGTAGTAATGTTGAAATAGTTCCTTCTCTCTCTTTCCTGAGTGTCTGCACATGTTGGACACAGTTGGTTATCTTCCTAACTAATCCTCTGGATAACCATGTTTTTGTGCCAAGCCAGCTGAGAAGACCAGCATGAGTTAGTACTGGTTTGGGGATGGTCCACCCCGGTGGCCATTTTTACTTACCTTGCCAACATTACCACAAATAATTCTGAGCAATGTAGTCTTATATTTTTTATATAAAAATACTTGATGACTCTTTTTGTATTCAACCTCAAAGTTAGCGTAGCATTAACCCTCAGACTCACAGCAGAAGGTCTGGACACCATCGCAGTTTTCATTGGCCAAGAACCACCCTAGAGACCATCTGACTGACATGTAAAGCAACCAATCACAGTTCGTTTTGCACAGCGTCATGTTTAGGGGCATGAAAATGTGAAGTTGATGTCCCTCTTATAACAGATCGGTGGCAACCAATAAATCATTCTTTCAAGAATTTTTAAAGAGTCTATGCAGTGAACTTCACATTTTGAAAATCCAGTGTTTAGTTGATCCTGATAAGCACACATTTTCACAATTGTAAACACGAGAGCTTGCTTCTTCCATGAGGGGCTCCCTCGACAAAAACCCAATAGGATTTCCTCTTTTTTTAAATTATTATTACAGAAAATAAGCTCTGTGCCCAACAAAAGTTTGTGATTCTTATACGCTTTCTTCATCATGATAATCTTCACAAGTGAACATATCTTTTTGAAGCATAAATATAATCGGCAGAAGTAAAATGCTAAATGTAGCCTATAAATGAACTACACTACGGTCACTTGACTTCAGCGTCTCCTTTTGTCAGCTCTTTCAGGCTTTGTTTAAAAACATTTTCATGAAAGTTTGAGTTAGAATAGTTTACAAGAGTGCGATTATAAGGCTGTGAAAGCGGACTAGTAAGTAAGTGAGTTTATCTGTTCGGCGTGATGATGTCTAATGTGCCTGACAACCTTTTGAGTCACATTGGGCCACTTGTAAACAGCCGCCTTATTCAAGACAAGTACAAGCTTAAGAAAAAACCCCACAAGGCTGTATTACTAATGTATTTTGTGCCATAGAATAAATCATGAACATATTTTAAGCTTGTGTTCACCACAGACCTTTAACCAAAAACCTATTCAAAAAACAGTTTTGAACAGTGTTAAAATCAGTTTTAGACTTCAAAAATTGTAGGGCATCTTAAGAAACCGGCTGGGGACACCAGCTAACCAGAAATGCTGGATTTTCCATCAAAAACCAACTTGGGCAGGCTGAGAGATCACCTTAAGCTAGTTAAGACCAGCAAACCAGCTTAGTTTAAATTATTTAATTTTTGTTCTCGTTTTTTTCAAAGCAGTACAATGCCTGACACAGTGTTGGGTGTCTCTGGATACTGATACCTAACACAATACCACAATTTTACTTGATTAGTGCCACATTTTATATTGATCTTTTGCAAATTTTTGAACTTCACATCAAAACTTGGTTGGTAAATGGAGTATGTGCTCTTTACTGGTACATTGTGGAATATCACCATTGTTCCTTCTGTGAATTTCACAGTGAGTCAAGCCCAGCACACTCGCACCTCTGTGTTCCCTCGAGAGATGTGTTTATGAGTGGACCTCAGGACACGCCACACTCTGGTCAGCATGTCAGATCACTGGTGTGATTCAGAGGCTCGCTGCACTGAGAGTGACATTAGAGGACATAAGAAGGCTAAAGTAGAGCGAGCAGGGGATAAATGCCCTGACACACACATATTCACACCCACAACCTTTGAAAGTTCTGCTCTGCTGAGTCATAAGTAGTGGCCATTCTTCACCCCATCTGGTGCTATCTGTCCTTCTCAAGACAGGAAAGGTGGGCACTTCTTTCTCCTTTCTTTCCTCCCACCTGTTTTCATCCTCTGTTCACCTCCTCTATCACTATTTATTCTGCCCCTTTAAGACAGGAATTGGTTGATGAATGCGATTTTAACGAGTTGGTGAACACTGGATTAACAGATTTTTTGGCATTTATGCTTGCAAAGTCTGTTGCAAAGTGTCCTAACCAGGCTGGACCCAATGAAGCGTAAAGCCATAAATCACATATTAATCTTTCATGTTTTCTCCTAACCAGCCACAACAAATGATGCAAGACATGTCGTGCTCAGTTTTTTTCTCTCGATATCATGTTTTTTTACTTGCTGCCAACTACTCTGACAGTGTTTTTACTCAAACCACTAAACAATTTTTTTATATATATATATTTATGCTTTACCTTTTTTTATTAAAATTTTTGACAGAAAATATTATTTCATATTATATTATTGTGATATTGTACAGTTTAGGGTCAGTCATATTTTTTAAATAATACTTCTACTCAAAAAGGATTTATTAAAATGATCAAAGGTGATAGTAAATACTTTTATATTGTTACAAAAAATCTATTTTAAAGAAATGCTGTTCTTTTATACTATCTATTCATCAAAGAATTCAGAAAAATGTGTCACGGTTATAATTGATTATACAAGAACAGTGCGTAGAGAGCTTCATGGAATGGGTTTTCATAGCAGAGCAGCTGCATCCAAGCCTTACATCACCCAGTGCAATGCAAAGCAGTGTAAAGCACGCCGCCACTGGACTCTAAAGCAGTGGAGATGTGTTCTCTTGAGTGACAAATCACGCTTCTCTGTCTGGCAATCCGATGGACGAGTCTAGGTTTTGTGGTTGCCAGGGTAATTACCTGACTGCATTGTACAAAGTGGTGGAGGGGGGATTATGGTGTAGGGTTGTTTTTCAGGGGTTGGGCTTGGCCCCTTAGTTCCAGTGAAAGAACCTCTTAATGCTCCCAACTTTGTGGGAAAAGTTTGGGGATGGCCTCTTCCTGTTCCAACATGACTGTGCACAAGGCAAAGTCCTGACCTCAACCAGATAGAACACCTTTGGGATGAATGGAGTGGAGACTGCGAGCCAGGCCTTCTCGTCCAACATCAGTGCCTGACCTCACAAATGCGCTTCTAGAAGAATGGTAAAAAATTCCCATAAACACACTCCTAAACCTTGTGGAAAGCTTTCCCAGAAGAGTTGAAGCTGTAATAGCTCTAAAGGGTGGGCTAACTTCATATTAAACCCTACTGATTAAGAATGGGATGTCATTAAAGTTCATGTGCATGTAAATGCAGCTGTCCCAAAGCTTTTGGCAATTTAGTGTATGTCTTACTGGCTGCAATGTTGTCATATCACAGTAACATTTCGCATTCAGTGAGATCAGAACATTTCTGTACTTGATGCTAGAAACTCTCTTGTATCAATTAAACAATCTAACACTCTTCTCTACAGTCCTGTCAATCATTCCATAACCACTTTCAGCATGGTAGCACTATTCTTTCTAATCGCTATCCCCAGAGAGATCTCAACTTGTCTCTCTTTCATGGTTCCAGCCTGAAGCTGTAGCAGTGTGTCCTTGTTAGGCACCTCATATTGATTGCCTACACTTCCCACAAAGCAATTTATTTAGGAGCATCTCTTAGGGCATTCTCTGTCTGTTCAGAGCGCTATCTGAAGGCTGTTATCAGAGACGGTCTGGGCTTCATTCAGTGTTGTATGGAGATGTTGAATGTTAATTGTGGGGTCAGGAGTTAATTGGCTAGTGTACATAGGACTGTACATAGTCTTTTTTGTACACCTGCAGATATTTTCAGAATTAATGAAGTGAGCGTTCTGCCCAAAGATATCTACCTGAAAGAAGCTAGCCTTAAGCCTTTCCGTTCATCTCAAAGGGTCTAACTGATTTGATCCCTAAAGTTGTCATCATGTCACACAACAATTGGGTATTTACATAGAGTCAAGAGAATCCAAGATGGCCGTAATCTCTGTGTCTGTTTGTGAATAGGCATGCAGACAGACTGGACAAAGGTCAGGTCATGGCCTGTCGAACATCCCAGAAAACACACACACACACACACACACACACACACACACACACACACACACGCACATGCACACAAGGTCAAGATGGGTTATTCATTGATTCTGACACATGCAAGTATTTAACTTCAACCACCACTGGTTTGCAAAATCTGTGTACTGTAGTTTCCAGAATATTACCTGTTTTTAAAAGGGTTTATTGGCAGGATTAATTGGAATGAATTCCAAAAATGCAAATTCTGACTTAATTTACACACACTAATGTTGTTTGGGCTGTGAAACTTTAAAGTGAACAACTATATTATTTGTTATATATCATTTACTGGTTTATTGATTGACATTTTAATTCATTTAATTTATAGGTTGATGTTGGATATTTAATTCTGCATAATCATTTCCATTATTCTTACATTCATGTTATATGGTCCTTAAAACACTTATTTAAAAGCACTGTTAAATGTAATCTTTAGCAAATCTACACTGTACATTATAATGTTGCGATGCTTAAATTCCCTTGTAGCATTTAAAACTATTTTATTTATTTGTTTAGTTAGTTAGTTAGTCAAGTTACTATAACATTTTAATAGTTGATTATCAGCCATAATATGAAAACAATTGTTGCCACAGCCTATAATAATAATTGGACACTTTGGGCTCGACTTACTAACAGCTTGCACCATCACAAACCCTCTTTTGGTGTTAAAAAACTACTGTCAGGATTTACTAAAGAAAAGCAGTGTAAAAAGGCGTTGAGACAGTAATTTTTTTCTGCTGATCTTATTACATATGCATTTGTAGGAGTTCCCTTTCAATGTCACTCCGAGTTACGTCGGATGACGACGAATGGGGTTTCGCTTAGAACACCTATCGACTTCGAGTATACAAAAACGAGCCAATGGCAAAGAAATGCCATGGGTCTGCGGAATTTGCATGACGTAACTCCGCCCCACCTCGTGGGTATAAAAGGAGGACGCCGGCAACATGCAGCTATGTTTTCGCTTCGGAGCCAAGAGTATCTCTTCACTCCACAGCCATTTATGACTTCGCTCTACGAGACAAGCATTCTCTCCGGTGTTGGTGTGACGGCGATCTGCAGCGAGTTCACATTGCCTGCTGATCTGTGCAGTGATCTGCCAGTGAGTGTGTTCTCCCCGCTCGCTTCAACATCACAGAGTTTTTTTCTCGCTGGCGAAGGGTGCAATCGAGACTGTCCCTCCAACCGAGATGAGGTCCGGCTTCTACAGCCCTTACTTCATTGTCCCCAAGAAAACCGGTGGGTTACGCCCGATCCTGGACTTGCGCGTGCTGAACCGCTCCCTTCACAGGATGCCGTTCAAGATGCTCACCGCCAAACGCATTTTCGAATGTGTTCGGCCCCAGGATTGGTTTGCAGCGATCGACCTGAAGGATGCCTACTTTTATGTCTCCATTCTTCCTCGACACAGACCGTTCCTCCGGTTTGCTTTCGAGGGGCAGGCATACCAGTACGCGGTCCTCCCTTTCGGGCTAGCCCTGTCTCCTCGCGTCTTCACGAAGGTCGTCGAGGCAGCCCTTGTTCCCCTTCGGGTTCACGGGGTTCGCATCCTGAACTATCTCGACGACTGGCTTATCCTAGCTCACTCTCAAGACCAGGTTTGCGAACACAGGGACCTTGTGCTCCGGCACCTAGCTCGTCTGGGCCTTCGGGTCAACTGGGAGAAGAGCAAACTTTGCCCTGTGCAGAGGATCTCTTTTCTCGGCATGGACATCGACTCGGTCGCCATGTCCGCGCAGCTTAAGAGCGAGCGAGCGCGCGCGCAGTCACTGCTGACTTGTCTGAGACAAAATCAGGGCAAGAGTGCGGTTCCACTGAAATATTTTCAGAGGCTCCTGGGGCATATGGCATCTGCAGCCGCGGTGACGCCGCTCGGATTGCTTCATATGAGACCGCTTTAGCTTTGGCTTCACGACCGAGTCCCGAGGTGGGCATGGCAACAAGGCACGCTCCGAGTATCAGTTACTCCGACCTGCCGTCAGACCTTCACCCCTTGGTCGAACCTCGGTTTTCTCAGGGCAGGTGTCCCCCTGGAACGAGTTTCCCGGCATGTTGTTGTCTCAACAGATGCCTCCACCACGGGCTGGGGCGCCATGTGCAATAGACATGTTGCCGCGGGCTCCTGGACAGGACCCCAGCGCCTATGGCATGTCAATTGCCTCGAGTTGTTGTCGCAACTCGCTCGCCACCTCTTATGGAGTCAGAAGCATCTGAGGTCCCTTCGAGCCATTTACATTCCCGGAGCCCTGAACTGTGCAGCCGACGAGCTCTCACGGCTTCAGCCCTCCCCGGAGAATGGTGACTCCATCCCCAGTCGGTTCAGCTGATTTGGGACCAGTTCGGGGACACACAGATAGATCTGTTTGCCTCCCACGACTCGACCCATTGCGACCAGTATTATTCTCTGACCGAGGGCACGCTCGGCACGGATGTTCTGGCGCACAGCTGGCCGCTGGGCCGCAAATATGCGTTTCCCTCAGTGAGCCTTCTCGCGCAGGTCTTGCGCAAGGTCAAGGAGGACGAGGAGCAGGTCCTTCTGGTTGCGCCGTACTGGCCCACCCGGACTTGGTTCTCCGAACTGGTGCTCCTCGCGATAGCACCTCCTTGGCCAATTCCTCTGAGGCACCCTATGGCACCCTCGTCCCGATCTTTGGAGCCTCCACGTGTGGCTCCTGGACGGGACGAGGCAGGTTTGAGTACCCTACCACCAGCGGTGGTGGCTACCATCACTTCCGCTAGAGCGTCGTCTACGAGACACGCCTATGCGTTGAAGTGGAACCTCTTCACGACTTAGTGGAAGGTAAATCCTTAGGGAAGCACGACCTGATCGTCAGGTTCCTGAGGGGGGCGAGGAGACTGAATCCTCCTCGCTCTCCTCTCGTTCCCTCTTGGGACCTTGCAGTGGTTCTAACTGCCTTGCAGAGTGCTCCCTTTGAACCTCTGCAATCAGTGGAGCTTAAGTTCCTGTCAATGAAGACAGCGCTCCTGGTTGTTTTGGCCTCTCTCAAGAGGGTCGGGGACCTGCACGCATTCTCCGTTGACGAAGCGTGCCTGGAATTCGGGCCGGCTTACTCTCACGTGATCCTGAGACCCCGGCTTGGATATGTGCCCAAGGTTCCTACCACTCCCTTCCGGGACCAGATGGTGAACCTGCAAGCGCTGCCCTTGGAGGAGGCAGACCCAGCCTTGGCACTGCTCTGTCCAGTACGCGCTCTCCGCGCCTATGTAGACAGGACGCAGTGTTTCAGGACCTCAGACCAGCTCTTTGTCTGTTATGGTGGGAAGCTGAAGGGAAAGGCTCTCTCCAAGCAGAGGTTGTCTCACTGGATAGTGGACACCATTGCTTTGGCATACCAGCAGCAAGGTCGACCGTGCCCCCTTGGTGTGACTGCCCACTCCACCCGGAGTGTGGCATCCTCTTGGGCTCCAGCGCATGGCGCCTCGATAACAGACATCAGCAGAGCTGCAGGCTGGGCGACACCGAACACAGTCGCCAGATTCTACAATCTCCGAGTGGAGCCTGTGTCCTCTCATGTACTCGCTTCAACTAGCTAGTATTGGACCCACTCAGGTGTCTTCGCTTGCTCGCCATTCCACTCCACGGACTGGATACGTGCGATATTCTCCTCAGGTGAGCTTCTCCGCAAGTCCTGAGTTCCGCACCCCTGATGTTAGCGTCAGATTTACGCAGGGCACTGGAAGACAGCTGTGAAGGTGGCGTGATTAGACTGATAACCCCATTCGTCGTCATCCGACGTAACTCGGAGTGACAACGAAAGGGAACGTCTCGGTTACGTATGTAACCCTCGTTCCCTGAGTAGGGAACGGAGACGTTTAGTCTTCCTGCCCCTTCCGCTGTACCGCAGGGATCGCCTGAGCTCAGTCTTGGCTCCTCAGCGAAGAAACATAACTGCATGTTGCCGGCGTCCTCCTTTTATACCCACGAGGTGGGGCGGAGTTACGTCATGCAAATTCCGCAGACCCATGGCATTTCTTTGCCATTGGCTCGTTTTTGTATACTCGAAGTCGATAGGTGTTCTAAGCAAAAACCCCATTCGTCCTCATCGGACGTAACGTCTCCGTTCCCTACTCAGGGAACGAGGGTTACATACGTAGCCGAGACGTTTTCCTTTCAGACGGAAAATTTATGGGAGGAGAGTATTTAAATGAATCACGCAATGTGATTTACTAAGGTTTGCGCTAGTCAATTTACTGGTATTTGTGTCATTATTTACCGCCCAAAATAGCATGTTTTAAACCAGATGCTGCTCTGCCCTGCTCCTGGTAGATTGTGTTGGTCATTATGAAAATGATACGGCTGTGTCTGTGTTCTTTAATTTGTGTGTCGTCAGTAGATCACGCGCTGAACTTTCCGCTCCCATCGGTGCTTTTATGGGATTGCGCTCTCTTGCTAATTTGTCCTGTTCAGTAAATCTGTCCCTTTGCCTATATGGCTATCTCTAATAGGGTTAATGGTGTGACAAATTATTGAGGTCCTGATTCTGCCTAACATCATATTTTGTGTTCCACTGAATAAAGAAAGTCATATGGGTTTGGAACAACATGGTGTTGAGTAAATAAGGAACTATCCTTTTAGCAGATATCTGTTGGTGCATTAAGCTTACAGTAGATGTGTGTGTTTGCGTGTGTGACTCTTGGCAGAGGTTAATGTGCTAACACACCGGCCATGTGGTTTGAGAGATGAGTTGGCAGTGAGTGGAAGCAGTGCGACTGGGAAAACTATGACAATACAGCGAGAGGATAGAAATGAAGCATTCACTTTGACCTGAGCATCTGCTGCTTTCACTGGAAGAGACTGGCAGGTTGACAATGGAGTACACTATAAAGGCAGTTGTGTAGAAAGGACTTAAAAGTTCTCTTCTCACAACCTCAAAACGAGCCATTTGAAGGTGAAAACATGACATATCAATGACTGGCACATCTTAACACATATTTGGAGAATGTGTGCAGTGACAAACTGACAGCATTTCACTCAGGAACTTTTCCAAACATTGTCTTTCAGAATAAGAGTTGGACACACTTATAGCAGAGTAGTTGTCACTGTGGAATTTAATAGCCTATGAAAGTATATTCATCTTAGATATTATTTTTCCTGTGTATTTAAGGCATCTTTACCAAAAAAAAAAAAAGACTAACCTTTATGTTCATACAAAACTTTCTCTAAACATGAGCTTAATTTGGCATGTGTGCTAACTGCTAAGCTATAGCTCTGACTAGCCTATACATTCATATTTACGTGAAACGTTGATTTGAACCAGTTAAAATGAACATTATGATTCAAAAGGCTCGCTAAAATGAATCAGACTTTCCAGCGCTATCTGAAAGAGTGTTGTTTATTGCTTCAGCTTGCTTGGTTGCACAATATAATGAGGCTTAAAATAAGTGATGTAACATTTTGTCATGCTAGCTACACTGTTAATCGTTAGGAAAAAAATAGCTTGTTACTGAAAAATCTATACTATTTTGAAAAAAGTTTAGCTACTGAAAAATGTAGATATGTTTGCATGGTTGCTAATGTTGCTAAGTTACTTGCTAATTAGCATTTTTTTTATGTTAGCAGCGACTAGGAGCTTGTCTTTACACTCTGACCCTTTTTGTCCTTTGGACAAGAGTGCGTCCCTCATTAACAACTCGCCCTTAGCCCTCTGTCCTACACAGCCACATCAGAATCGCTAAAGAGTCCTACACGGCATAATGCAAGGTGCTCCACTTGTCATCATTGTTATGCTAACTTTATGCTAAGTGCTGACTGGCCCAGAAAAGGTCATTCTCAGTATAATGGAAGTCATTGCCTGTTTTGGGAGTAAGCCTCTATAGACCTCTGGAAACCAGTTGTCCTCCTAAGTGCTGGGTCACCCTGATTTTGCCAAGTAAGACTTCTCCTGGATCAACATTTATTGATCCTGGAACAACATCATTCAAAAATGTAGTCATAACCCATCCCTACACCTTAATCTAACGCTACCCATAAGTTATCCATAAAGGGGATGTGATAGGTGAGGGAAATGACAGGTGAATAACACTAATGTAGAAGCACCTAACCCTGGTTGTACGCCTAAACTTGACATAAACTGTAAATTGCCCCTCAAATCTGATTGGTTGATTGAAATCTTGTTCCAGGAACATGTTGTACTTGGTGAAATCACGTTCACCATAAGGACAGATAGATATCGTCCCTAAATATCAGCTTAGCCAAGCTGGAAGTCCAGCTAGCTATATCAAATAAAAGCAGCGAAATGTCATCTTATTTTATTTTTATTCTTATTTTTTACTTGTTTTATTTTAAGGGAGTTTTTATTCCTTCAGCAAGTTTAAGCGAGATCTTGAGTTAAATATGCAAAAAGCATAATATTTGAACAAATATTACTCTGGAATGACTTGTAGAGCATTTAAATGATAGCATTTTGCTTCCTTAAATCTGGAATATTCTATATGACTTTTGGCAAAATGTTTGTTTAGGTCTCTTAGTTTTTTTAGTTTTATGTTTTTGTTTTTTTGTCTGGACCAAAAAAGAAAATTATACATTTAGTCCTGGTTCGCACAGAACCTAAAGATATAAAAAAATTATAAAAATAAAAAAACGCCTTTAAGGGCCTATATTTCAGTCGATCCGCACCAGCTTTCATTTGGAAGCAGACCGAGACCCACCTATTCAGGGTGCTTGGTGTGCTTGTTTGGTTCGCACCAGTGTTTGGATGGTAACGTTCACATTAGTGTTCATTTTGTCAGCTATTTTTTAATTTAGTCTTAGGCCTGTATCAAATGTACTTTTCATTTCATTTTTCATTTGTATTTAATCAACCTTGTCCTGTTTTTGTTTAGTAAAATTTTAGTTGACTAAATTTCTTGCCATTTTAGTGTACTTTTATTGAATGAAGACATTGCATAATGGTTAAACTGATAATAATTATTATTCTCCTCAAAATCGCAACGGTTGGTGTAATTATTGGTCTTCTTTTTTCCAACAAAAATAAAGTAGATATTGGTAAAGTTATTATTTTTTCATTTCAATTTAGTCTTGACGTTTTATGTCAATGCCACTTCATGTTGATATAGTCACAGTTAATGACCTCTGTGTCGTCTTGCCATTGTCTCGTCTCAGTCATAGGAATAAAGCTTGTTGACGGACATCTGTCATAGTTTTCATTAATGAAATTACCACTAGTACACAATTATTCAACTGAAACACATTAACAGAGCAATCGCACCAGAGTTCCTTTTAATCCAAGTGTAAACCCTTAGTTTCTTTTCTGTAACCATTTACAAAGTTGCCTTGTGTTTTAAAGGTTGAGTATTGAATTCCAGTCTTTAATGCATCTGGAAAATTGCTCAGATTACTTTTGTCAATGCACCTTAATGCTTTTCCAAGTCATCAAATCTTGAACAACTATTTTGCACTTTAAACAACTCTACATCCCACTTCAACTTTCCACAGCAACGCATTTCAGACCAGCGATCGATTCGGCCCATCAGGTAACATTTAAGTTGCTGTGTTGTCAATAAAAGCTGGGAGCTCTTATTTTGGCAGGCTGAATGCACAGTGAACATCTATTTAGGCCCGGGACAAAAGGCCATTGACTTGTAGACAGCCCATGCACTGTGGGAAAAGGTCAGCGAGTAGGTGCTAGTCATACCTGGTAAAACTGAATAACCTGCCATTGATTTTGCTGCACACTGGATGACAAGCAAATCAAAGGCCCCCTAAAGTGCATTTCAGTGCTCACAGGTGCAGAGCGGCTGTCAAATACCTGCAGTTGCTGTACAGCAAGGTAGACACCCTGCTAAGAGAGTCACATGTGCGAGAGCTTTATCCTTGTCATTCTTCGTGGTGTGAGTCGTGTTGTCTGGGATGTCATTATGTGGGAGAACAAACTCTTCCTTAGAGGATTTGTTTGTGCAAACATTCTTTTGTCATTTACTTTATTTCTCATATGGAACACACAGTGCTCTGATTTTTAAGCTTGAATCTCTGTTGCATAGCACAGAGTGCAATTATTTTAGGCAGAAATAAAGTCAGTGTGGTTTGGAACAACAGGATTAATTGATAACAGTGTTTTTATTTTTGGCTGTACTATACTTTTAAAAGTGTTCCTTTCCTTTTTCTGTCTGGGGGGGGGTCAGAATAAAGAGTCTCAGAGTGTGTGAGCGAGTGAAAGAGACAGATAGAGAGAGAGATTGATGGCTATGTCTTGTGAATTCTGCACAGACAAACAGGATTGGAGTTTTAAGGACGTGCACAGGGTCAGGAATTGAGCAGATGAGCTGAAGCTACACTGAAACATGGCTGCCGCAGGCTGAGGGAGTTCATGGATGCGAAGAAGCTTCACGCTCATTTCAATATCACTCCATCAAGGGATGTGGTGTGAGACGGTGAACTCTCTCAACCTACACAAGGTTCATTGCAAAAGCTATTGTTTAAATCAGTTTAAAAAAATAGGCTACCCATTAAAATGGTCCGATTTGCACAACTGGTCATTGAAAATGCATTAGTATACACTTTTTTTTTATTGCTTTAGTGTATATCTCTAGTTACTTTGCCTTGTGAATTATTTGTTGAAAAGGTTTTTTTTATTTTTTTTTATTTTTACTTGAGTCACAGTTAGTACCTGCAGGTGCTGCAGCTTGTGTGTCTGACTAAATGTTTTTCAAACTGATGAACAAGGACAAGATATGCAAATAAAACTGTAGAACTATCCTAAAAGTTTCATGCAAACCACCAAAGGCTGCATCTTTACGAATCCCCTATTCCCTGTGGACGCACTCCTACAAAAGCATACATTCAGCGCTATGTGTATTCACACAGGCATACACATACAAATATACACACACTCTAAAAGCTTCGTCATTCGTCTCCTGCTGATAAAAGAGTCATAAAGGTCTGACTGTTATGTGCTTATGTTTTTTTTTCTGGCCAGACTTCAATTTCCCTCCAACATATATTCTCATCTCCCCTTTTTGACTTTTTCGACGAACTGCATAACTTTTTACTGGTATCTCTCTGGTAACTCGGCAGACTGACCTTGACACTTGTAAAGTGTCTCCTCGCAGCCCCTTCACTGCTTGAACACTCTAATGAGTCATGTGTATCCTGTCAGGACCGAATGACCTCAGCTCAGCCTCAGGTTAGACCTGCACCATGCTGATAGTCAGGGGGGTCACGATAGCTGGACAGGAGAACACTGCATCAGCACCCGCTCACATTACTGCAGCACTGCCCCCCGGTGACTTGGTTCTCAGACTGTAAGTCAACTTTAAACAGCATAACTTCCAAAATGATACATGGTATATTCAGAGGGAAATAATCCATAGTCAGATTCTGTTGTTCTGAAATATAGGATATATAAGGCATCTTATCCATGTAAGTCCCCCTGTGGTGAAAATCCAGCTTTTAATATTGCTTATATGTCTATGTGGTGTTTTCAATATGCTTTAAGACAAACCATGTGCAAAATCACTATGAATGAGTATTTTGTCCTTAAATGTGCAGCTAACCAAAGACCGTTCAAAACCGTGGTTTGAAATCGCTGGTGTTTCTGACGTCACAAACTACTTTGTAAACTATCACTTCATGTGTGATCGTCAACGAGTGCATCTCTGAGTTGGTGCGAGAGAGTGGAGGCGGGGCTAATTTGCATATTCATCCGCATATACGAAATGAGGCAATGGTGTAGACTTACATGCAAGCTATTTTAAGGCATGAATGATTTTTTTTTCAAGGGAAAAATTATTGACTACAGGGGGACTTTTAAGTTTAGCTTAAAGCTTCTGCTAAGAATTGTAGTTTATTATAGTGTAGAAAACAATTTGACAACAAAATGTATTGTTTGTAATTTTTTTGCTTATTTATCTGCAATCCAAGAATATTTTTCTATAAATAAGTCAGCTAACATGTTTAGCAACAGTGTTACTGAACATTGTCCTGTAGTTAAAGTTCAGCTCTTCCTTTAGTTTTCTTGCATTAACCCCTGAGATGCTCACTGTAAAATTATATATTACAATTAAAATAGCCATGAAAGTATCCATGGACACTGCTCAAAATACACATTTTATCAGTCATTATATGAAAATATTTGTTGCCTTAACGCAGAGATTACCAATAAAAAAATCAAATAAAGTATATATAAAATATAGAGTTTAGTCTCAGCCTCAGTCCTCACTCCCAACGACTGTTGGTTGAATGTCTGAACACTTCAGAAGTTTCGAAGTCATCATCTGATTGTTTGAATTCTCCAGGATTTCCAGGAGATGTGTGTTGCATTCTTAACGGTCAACCTGGAAAAAAAGTTATCGTGAAGCCAAACCCCCTCATGGAAGAAGACAGCTGTCGTGTTTACAAGTGTGACAATGAGTGCTTATCAGGATCAACTAAACGCTGGATATTCAAAAGCATGTGAAATGTTCGGCATTGTCTCATTAAAATACATGCAAGAGTTTTTATTACCAGCCTGTTATTGTCGGGACATCAACGTTACATTGTCACGCCCCTAAACGTGATGCTGAACAAAATGAACGGTGATTGGTTGCTTTACCTGGTCCTTGGCCAATGAAAGCTGCGATTGAGTCCAGACCTTCTGCTGTGAGTCTGACGCAAGACTACGGAGAGTTGCAATTATATTAGTAAATAAAAAACATTTCTGGTCATATGGTGCACAATTCAACATTCCAAATGATTCCAAATTAAAAATAAATAAAATGTTCTTTTACTCTTTTATAAAACAACACTCGTTTAATTTTGACGTCTCATATTATCGACATAAAATGGGTTGTAAACAGTATCTATGTTGACTTTTGTAATACTTTTTTTTTTAAACTACCTACACTTAACTGAGAGGTGCGAGTTAAAGTGGGTCCATTACCACGGTAAAGATTGCTGTCGGTAATGTTCTAGATTTAGTAAGTCTACAATCAGAGACACGCAGAGTGATAATATAAGTTTCTCAGAGCAGAATTGATCCTCATGTTCTGTTGACAGGCCTGTCTGACAACATGCTATTAAAGAGATTTAGCTTTTGCAAAGAGAAAACATGCTATTACCCAAACAACACACTGCAGGTGTTCCTTAACCCACAGCATTCAGCTGTGTTCTGGAGTGAGGTTTTTTAATACGGAAAAAATTATTTTTAAAGAAGATTGTGAAAGTTTTGCCCCTTTCCAATAGTAGGTAATCATGATTGCAGTCGAGCAGAACTAGAACACTTGGACTGTGCAGGCCCAGAATGATGCTAATAATTTTGTTTTATACAGAATGTGAATCAATGATCCAAATGAAAGTTAATGTGAACAGAACCCTGTTTAAAGTGAACTGAATCCAGTTTCAATAGTAGCTGAGACTCAGTTGTTATGAATGTTGTGATCAGGCTAGAAGATTGTGCTTGGCTAAAAATGTATTGCTGAACAGGAGCATTAGAACTAATCTGAATACTTTGTAATGTACCAAGTTTGCCAGGCTCATGTAAATAATTTAGTTTAGAAGCAGTTTATGCTGTTTCAAATTAAAATAACACATTTTCTTCAAATGAGTAGTTTAACAGTGCCCTAATGTTTATTCTGTGAAAGCAAGGCTTCATTTATGCTAGCTGTAGTAGGCTTTACAAATCACATTTGAAAGATGAAGATGGAATTGTTACACTCTCTTTTTATGCGTGCGTAAAACATGCACGGCAGCATTTTCCATCTGATAAATTGGCCTTTTTCTCAGATATGGCAGACAATTGAATGAAGGGGCTGGTTGTGTTGAGGCACATCTAATCTTCCAGCTATATGTGCTGCGTCTCCCTCAGGTCTTGTTGGCTGTTATTAAAATGTGCTTTCGCATCAAGACAGGACCCAAACGTACTTACAGTCTCAGTTCGTTCCATTCTCACTCAAATAGCCCTTGCAAAGCAGCAGACTATATCTCCTCACTGCTCATCGGCAATCATCTTTCCTCCAAATGTGCATTTGAAGCCAGGATAGAGGGGAAGAAGTGGGAAGGAATATGCTAGATTTATTGCTTTGCTGTGATGGCATTATTGCCACTCGGCACTCACTGTGTTTAGGTGATGTTATTCTTTTGCTGTGATAAAGTAGCTTTTTATTTTTCTGTGGTTCAGTGTTTCATATAGTAAATGATGAGTTCTGGGGGAGAGAGGCGTACCGGTGGGAGGGTGTTTAGGGCTGAGTTATAGGCCCTGCAACTCAGCTGTGGAGCCATTTTGTTTAGAGAAAGTGATACATGATCTTGGGTGCAGTGTCCAGTTTTTATAAAATAACAGACGAGTGCTGTTAACAGTTATTAGCATTCTGCTATTTTTTTTTTTTTTTGTCAAGAGGTATCAGGTATCAGCCTCAAATGGCATGTCCATGGATTTCTATGCATATCTTTGTATGAAAATAATGCATGTCTTTTGACTATTGCATGTATTGCATATTAAAAAATGTTAATATTTAAGAAAAAAAATACTCTTGGAGAAGACATATTCTCCAAAATAGCAATATTCAAATTGTATTACTGGCAGTAAAATTACACTCTTTATTTATATTAATTGTATTAAAAACAACAACAACAACAACATTACAAATGCACGTAGTTATGTATTTGTTTGTCTGCCAGATCAAATCTAAGTTGTGTGGTATGACCAGCATGTAAAATGTGATGATGTTTAAAAAATATTAATTAATTATATTTATTTACAATATTTTTTGACTTTGGGAAATATGTTTTAAAAAAAAACTTTTGTTATAAATTATAATACAAAATAATTAAATGATTAAATTGTCTGGAATTTGTGTATGACAATGACTATATTTGATAATGTAATGACAATATTTATGGCAAATTATTTCCCTGATCTTTATCGAGGACACTCTTAGATGTCATTGACTCTTACAAAGTTTACAAGGTACCAAATTGCTACAATGACCAATTTAACAATTCTGAAATATTTCATATTAAGCAGGAAAATGCCAAACCATTTCATAAGTTCAATGTCAATTTGCTAATCGAATTTCATCTTAGTTGAAGAAAGTAAATCAAGAGTTAAAATAACTATACCCGCATTTTCGAGGAGAGTCGGTTATCTGCAGGAGGAACAGCAGGGTCAGGTAGACTGAAAGACTGAGGTATAAGGGATGACGTCTTGTTGAATGACTGCTTCAATTGAAAGTGACAGCAGGGAGGGCGGGATAGGGATTGGGAGGGAACAGAAGAACAGAACAATGTGAGAGCAAAAGGGTCATGGCTGCCACAGGCGATGCCTCAGGGTTGTCACAGCCATTGACAGTTCACCTGTTGCCTACTAGTCTTAACTCCATGAACGGCCATAGAGGAACACTTAGGCCTATGTGTACATTAATATGTGATTGCTTTAGCATTTATGATAATTAGTTGCCAAAAAGCTATTTTAGTCATGCTGGTATATACAAGAACAACCACTGCACTGTTAGCAAACATCTCAACACCACCCACGCTTCTGAGAGAGGCTAATGAAAATAAACACAGAACTAAAATGACAGGAGGTGAGAAAACAGTTAGAAAGCATCTGATCATAGCGATGTGGATGTTTGCACAAGCTCTGCAATTAGTCACTCCATTCAAGTCAAGTCATGTCACGTTTATTTATATTGCCCTTTATGAAATAAGTTGCTTAAAGTCACCAGCGTTACAGTATTAAAAATGAAAAACAGTGTCAGTGTCACTTTCAGTTAGAATTAGAACTTGAGTTTTTACTATAAAGCAGCTCTCCAGTGTGTTCGTGTTTTTAATCACATTTTCAACCTCAACGGACTGGGCTGCATTTCTCAAAAGCATCGTGAGATGAACGTAAAGACCCTTGGTGCCAATGGTTCTACTTTGGCTTACGATGCTATTCAGAAATGCAGCCCTGAACAGAGATACTGTATATATAGGTGGAAATGTATCCAGTTAATTTTCTTATTACATAATCGCCACGGACCAATGGTAGTTCGAAGGTGTTACCAGCCAGAGCAAACTTTTCATTTGGGCTTTTGCGAGGGCTTGGGTTGCGTGGAGAGGAGATGTCATGCGCGCTCAGGGTTTGAAATGAACTCGAGAGTTCCCGCGGAAGTAATTTAGCACGCGTGCCAGCATCAGTTGTGCGTTCGGTTCTTTTAGGCATTGATTTGCCGCCATAGAAGTTGCATTAATTTCTCAGTGGGAATGTGCCTCCCTGCTCTCTGCTGAACACTGAACTGTGAATTTGTGTGATGGATGGGGGCTTTGAAATGAAGGGTATAAAGCTCAGTTTCCAGCACAGCTTGCAAATTGTTGTTTAATTTCTTCAGGCTCGCAGCAACATTTCATTCAAACCCTCAGCTTGTGCTTTATTGGCATGACAAATCATTTGTATAATTCGTATCGCTTTGCAGTTTAATTGCATAGAAGGAAAACGTGAATAATGTGCATACTGTAGATATAGTGAAGTGATTTCACAAAATTAGTAGGGACTAAAAGAAAAAGCAATACTAATGCTCTCTTTCTCTTCCATCTATCTTGTACTTCATGTTTCTATACATTGAGCATATACTGTGCTGTTAATGTGTGTTGAGTTAGCTCAGGTCGAGGCCAGATATTTGCTGTTAAACGTGAAACGTGTACGATAAGTACAGGACTGATGATAGTTTTCAGTGGATGTGATCTGACAGTCTGGGGTTTATAGGACCTCTCTGTCTCTCCTGTCTGTTCTCCTGAATTGTTTGTGTGGATTCTCTCCACAGGGGTCAGGAACACATGCAGAGAAACTTTTGACTGTATAAAATGATGAATGAATCATATCTGTCACATAATCACACACACACACGTTTTGGGCCTTTATGTTTCATGGAGACTTTCCATAGACATAATGGTTTTTATACTGTACAAACTGTATATTCTCTCCCCTTACACTAATCATACCCCTAAACCTACCCATCACATAAAACTTCTGCATTTTTACTTTACAAAAACATCATTTTGTATGATGTATAAGCTGGTTTCCTCATGGGGATCAAAAATATTTCCCCACAAGGATTTCGGATATTGCCATCTTTGTAGGACCATGTTTTTTTTTTTTTTTTTTTTTTTTTTTTTTTTTTTTTACATAGATTCATGATAATACCATGGTTTTCTTTTAAGTAGTTTTGAGTACCACGTGAATACCATTGCAAATGAATAAGTGACCATTTTGTACCAAGGAATTGCAATGATTGCATCATGGTACAATTACAGTACAATTTTATGCAATTTTCGAACCTCTTAATTTAGTTTTAAAAGACTTTAATATATATGTCTGGTGAGAGTTTTTAGAAATCAGGCTCTCACTTACAGTGCAAACAAGCACACACATGCACACTTAACATCTAAACTAGGTCTGAATACAGTGCATCCCGTGGAGAATTGGCCCATTTGGTCCATTCTACAGAAGGCTGATTAGATGCGATCACATCCTCACTGATGGATATCTCACACACTTTGATGTTTTCTTACCCATCAATCTATTAAGATTATCAAAAGCTTTTTTATATATATCTTCCTGCCTTCTCATTCTTACGAGGAGAGTGAATGAGGTGATCGATAGATGAAGCTGTAGTCAGTTTTATGTTGGAGAAGTCAGGTTCATGGCATGTGTGTTGAGAGAACAGTACATGAACCATGCCTTACTTAAAGTGTCTGCTTTAATGCTTTTGTCAGCAGTGACCTACATCAACACAAATTTCCAGACGCGTGTACATGCACGTGTGTGTATTTGCGCACACGGCTTCTTGTGTTGTCTCTCGACTGCATCTCACTTGAGGGGATTTAAGATCTATCAGATTGAAATTCGACCAAGGCTTGAAAAAGTGTACGATTCTTTGAAGTCTAACAAACTCAACATTTTTAAGCAACTTCAAACGACAACACAATTATCACTTCTGGTCTCAGAAGGAACATTAATTAATTTCCATTTTCATCTGGAAGGATAAATAAATAACTAACACAAAAAGAGGTTTACAACACCAAACAGATTGAATCCTGCTAGCGCCATAGCTGTAGCCTAATATGATTTGACATTTGTTAATTAGAATATAAGGATAAATAGATAGATAGATAGATAGATAGATAGATAGATAGATAGATAGATAGATAGATAGATAGATAGATAGATAGATAGATAGATAGATAGATAGATAGATAGATAGATAGATAGATAGATAGATAGATAGATAGATAGGGAAGAAAATAGAGAGATAAAAGATAAAAGTCTTGAGAAAGAAAGCTTGGAGAAAATAAGAGAAAGAGAGAGAGAGAGAGAGAGAGAGAGAGAGAGAGAGAGAGAGAGAGAGAGAGAGAGAGAGAGAGAGAGAGAGAGAGACCCAGTTTAAAGTCGACAGCAGCCTCCTTAATTCAATAAAGACTGGAGCTGTGTTGTAAGAAAATGAAAAGTCTTGTAGGGAGTCATTAGGCGATGTGTGGTTGCTGGCATTGACACAATGCCACAGGGAGATGCCAGCCCAGCAGTAATAAAATTAGTGTGTGTGTGAGAGAGAGAAAGTGGGCGAGGTAAGCAGCCCTCATGTTCTTTCTATCTTTTTCTAAGATTAAACATTTTTTTCTTTGTGTAATTTCAGATATTTGTTACAGTGTAGTATAGTTCAAGGTTATACAAAAATATATTCAAAAGAATATATTTGCTTTTTTTATTATTTATTAGCTTATTTATTCATTTTTTTATTATTATTCTCATAAAACATCTCTCATGAATTAGTAGGTTCTTTAAATTCATAAATTACTTCGATTTAAATCATATAATCTTGATTTTGGTTGCAAGGTCCGTCCAATAAAGTTTGCTTTTTATTTTTGTCTATACAGTATCGGTCTTTCTGTTAATTCATCTAATTGTGCTTGCGGTTTATTGGTCATGATTTGCTAGTTAATTTGATTTATTTCCTATGGATCATTAGTTTATTCCCAAAGTCTTTTAATTGTACTGTTTAAATGGAAAATGGTGCCAGGACAAATTTTAATCAATGTTTAGCTATGGTTTTAAATTCTAAATATGTAATAATATTTGTATTTATTGTTCTTTATTTATTCATGAATTTTAAATAATTAAAAATCTAAATAAACATACGTCAGTAAATATATATATATATATATATATATATATATATATATATATATATATATATATATATATATATATATATATATTATTACAAACATATATTTTAATAATATGTATTCAATTACTAAAATCTTCTATTAATAATCCTGTTTCATAGACTAACATTGAGAATTTGTATTATATGTCAATTCAAATGAAATAGGTCTCACATCTTCATTTAAATAATTATGTCAGTGTTATCAATGTTATATTATAATTTAGCAGTTAAAGCAGTTGTCTCAATTTTTAAGTTTTGTGGGGGCTCTGGTTTTGGGGATTACAGTTGCAACTGCATAAAGCAGTTCAAGCTCCTGTGCCCTCCTTCAATTAGACCTAATGTCAACAGCTCACTGTAGCTTGCTGCCAGAGTTCCCTCATTTTAAGGGCCATGGGGGTGGGTGAGATCCAGACTTCTCCCCAAGAAACAGCGAGTTGTCCTCAGCCTGAATGAGGACTTTGGAGCCCTGCAGGGTAGAGAGCTGGAGCTCATTTCAAGACATCTCTACTTGGACAGTATAGTTTGCTGCTTTCTGACACAGATATATCCACCCACACACTCATACGGTCAGTTCTTTACCGCCAAACTTCAGTCCCTGAGGTTGGCAGTAATAATAAGCGGCATTGCAGGTGCGGCGTTCTGAACTGGGGGGAAATAAATGAGTGTTTATCCTTCCCATCCTTGCCTCTGAGGGACAGCTGCAAGTTATCATCTTTCCGGAGCTCTCCACAAACTGTCAGAGTTAGATTCAGAGCATGGGTCAAAGCAACTAGTTCAGCTAAAAATAAAAATTCTGTGTTCATTGGCTCCCCCTCATGTCGTTCCAATCCCATATGACATTGTTTATTTTGTGGAACACAAGATAGCTTCAACTTTTATTGTCCATTTAATTAAAGTCAGTGGAGTCTAAAACAACTTTTGTTGAATAAAAAAAGGATGAGTGTGTTCCTTCCATCATGTGTGCAGTGACCTTCAAAGAGTTGTTAATTTATCAGCTGTCATGAATGCTCCTCTTCATCAGTTGCCTAATGTATGTTTTATGCATGTGAAGGACATAGACTACTATTTATTATGGCTCTCTCTTCCTTCCGCATAATGCCACATTGTGTCAGTGTTATTGATATATGTTGCACTAGAAGCCCAGAGCAATTTCTCTCAGCACTCCTATAGATTAATAATTGTTCAGTTGCTTGGACAGCCCGCGATACACGGCAGTGAAATCCATTGGATGTGTGCGGAGCTTCTCATACATATTTGGTACATATACACACTTTAGTAGCATGTAAAAACATAATTGAGGCATAATTTGGAGTTAAACTTCAGTGCTCAAACCTTTCCTTATGATGAGGAATGCACCCATTGACTCTTTTTAAGTTCTACACATGGGGTTCTCTAAAGCTTTTTAAGTTCCTCAGAAAAAACTCGTTTTGCTCTTTCTGAAGGTGTTTTCAAGGTGTTTCTTTGTATTGCATTCACAGCGTCACCACTTAACAAACTGAGCAATAATCACCGACCTGAAATGCACCCTTCCTCTCAAAATAAGTATAACTTGTCCTACACTCCTCTGAATGGGGTTCAAACCAGCATCATCCAGCATGAGGCTTTGTCTGCATGAGCTTGGGGCCACAAGAATGAGGTTTACCTGCACTGGCCCACATTACACTCACCCCTCTAAAGCTCATTGCTATCACATCACATCACGGCACAAATTTATTACGTTTTACTCTCACTGCTCCAAGCGGGATTGGACTCTGCATCGACCTGCATTGGAGGCGGCTGCGCTAACAAGGATGCAAAATACTTCTGCCTCTAGCGTCAGTTTCTAGAGCGGCTCTTGAGGCCACGGAGGGGAGGTTTAGCTGCACATGTCTTATTAGATAGCCTCCATTACATCTCACCCCCCATAACATCACTCAAATCAGCATCGACCGGCATTGGAAGCAGGAACACTAACAAGGGCACTGAAGACCGTAGTCTCTTGTGTCAGTCAGTCAGTCAGTTAGTTTAGCTTCCCCAAAGCTGGTGCATCCCGTTTGCATAATAGTTTAATTCTTGACGCAATCGTTGAGCTGCAACAATGGAGATCTTGAAGGGGTATGTAGTAGCAAGGTCAGCATAAGATACTAATGATACCACAACAATACAAGAGCTAAGAGAGGCAGAATGAGTGAGTAAGATAAATGTCAAGTTGGTAAAGGGAGAAACACATACAAAAGGGGTGGATATGGGGGCTTCTTGATTTTTTTTATTTTTTATTATTGAACATGTTCTCCTTTCACCCTCCCTTCTTATATATGCTATCAATTAAGCCTAAGCAAGTTTATGTGTGTCCTGGCATGTGTCTATTTGCCTTTGTCTTCTGATCAAACTGCAGGCTCAGACTTAATTGGGTCTGTTTGTCTTTGCTTCACTGAGTGTGAGCGAGTTAATTGGTCTACATCCTTTGAGGCTCATCGATTGGTCAGTCCAGTTATCCAGTTATAGGCTTTGTGATGAAGGTGTGGGAGGAACCACGTGATCTTTCTATGCCATGATTGGCCGATAGGCGTCCACTTTGATGTGAGTGCTCAAAAAATAAAAAAGGCTTTCATCCCTCCTATCGCCTCACACCAGACCTGGACACAGCACTTTTACTCAGAAACCAACCTTTCACCATCATGCCCCGGGTCTGACATACCTGCAATTACGGCCACACACATGCAGCAGTCTTGACCTTCATTCTGAGCTGCAAATAGGGCTGCAAATGCGGGGCATCTGGGGGTTAGGGAGGGTTTTCAGAGCTCTGGGTTGATTTTAAACCTTGTCTTTGAACAGCCCTCCAGGCTCATGCAGACAAACTCTAGCTGGAACTCAGCAACTAGACTGAGATTAAAGATCTAACTGCTCGAACAGAACACAGTATTAGAAATATGAGGATGTGAGCTGGGTTAAATACAGGCTATTAGAATATCACTTGGTATTTTTGTCAGCTGCAAAGTCCAGATTGTGCTGATCGTAGGAAAAGTAATAGCATTTTGAGATGATAGTGGATGGAGGGAGGAGGAGATGTGCTGCAGATATGCAAAATTCATCAAATGACTGTGTGCTTCATCTATCTTCCTCTCTTTTTTTCCTTTCTCCAGGCCAGGACCGCAGTGAAGCAGCTCTGATAAAGCGTTTTAAGGGGGATGGTGTTCGCTACAAGGCCAAACTCATCGGGATAGATGAGGTCACCGCCGCAAGAGGAGACAAACTCTGTCAGGACTCGATGATGAAACTCAAGGTGTGTTTGTGTTGGTTGCTTTCTATACATTTTGTTTATTTATTTATGCCATTGGTGTTTCTGTAAATTGGTCAATGACATGAAATACATTACAAATGTATTTGAATTCATACATACAAGGACTTGAATACACATCTTCTAATCTCTTTACTGTTATTATTTAGTTAAAATAGAATATTTGACCAAAACCTAATTTCAGTGCTTATTAATACTTTTGTCTTCCAAATCAAAGTCATGTGGTGTAAACAACATAAAACAGGAAATTGTATCATATATAGAGCCTCATACCTGTGTGTCAATAAGTATCTTAAAATGGGATGCTCTGTTTGTGTATAGATGAACACTTTCCGGAAGTCAGTGTATTTTTTATTGTACATTCACCATAAATCGCACCCTTTTCACCAGTGTTTAGATTGGTTTCTTTGTGTGTTTGAGAGAGAGGGTAATTTCGCCATCCGATTTGCATGTTGGTCTGATTGGAATGTCCAGACTGTTATTGATCAGAGCTGGTAACCTCTCACTCATCCAGACACATAATCCATACTCATATTCCCACAGTCCTCCACTGCTTAGCAAACAAACGAGTCCCATGGTGTCATTTTTTAATCTCTCTTTCCTCTCTCACGCTCTTTATGTCTCTCTGGTAAGGAGCGTTTCAACAACAGTTTGACTTTAGTCATTTCATATAATCCCCATACTCCCTTGATAATCAGCTATAAAAACTTTCGGTAACGCTTTAGATTACAGCCCGGAAAGTACTGCGTAATTAAAGCGATTTTACAGCGCAACCTTCGGTAATTGTAGTGTACCTATAACGTACTTACAATTTAAGTATAAGGGAACAATATTTTAAGTTTGGGGAATAAAGGGGTAACAACCGGGAGAATTAAACAATTATTTATACTGTAAGTATTATAGAACTAAGGGGTACTTATTCTACTATTATGATATAACAATCTTACTTTCTAAACATCACATCCAGCATCTGTCCAGCTTTTCCTACAGACGATGCTCTGCTCTGGACTTTCCCTGGACTGCAAACAGACCTCTTATATTTCACATCTGCATCTCTTCTTCACTCCAACAGCATTTATATGCACACATTCGCGCTTCTGAGTTTGAAATGCCAGAGCTTGTGCTCTTTCCACCATGCTACTACTGGCATTAGAACGGCTCATTCATCATTCCTCCAGCACTCATGGATAGGCATAAGGTGTGCTAAGATACATCATACGACTGACGGATGCTTCTCTCTGCACACTCGGAAGGAAGATCAAGAAACGGGCTCATCTGATTGGCTAGGACAGATTACGGTCCTGGAAGACTCGATGGCTCCAGCATCTTGGAAGAACTGCCACACCGACCCCAAACACAGACCTTGGATTGGATTGGATTGGACATATGACACAAGCTTGATTTAAAAGCCATTTTTGGCTTTGGCTTGAGATAATTGCAACTTTATATGTTACAAATTTGACTTGACAAGTTGCTTTTAAAAAAATTATTTCAAAAGAGTTTAAAAAAATCCAGGTGGTGATATCTTCTTATCAGAGTGACGGATTCTGGCAAAGGCGAACGTACAACCATCTGGGGTGGGACTTTTCTCTCTATGCTGCTCTTAGATTCTGTATTGGTCTACTGCAGCAGTTTTACTAAAGGATGCCACTTTTCGTTCCTCCCACCCCTTCTGCTGAAAATGAATTGTGTCCATTGTGAGTTGTGTGTGGGTGCACAGTACAGATTAATCATGTCAGTGAATTACCAAATAAAATTCATTGCTGTTTAGTTTATTGAAAAACTGCTAAATGTACTAATACATCCAAACCTGTTTTAAAAATATAGTTATGTCATCATTTGCTCACCCTATTTTGTTCTAAACTCATTAGACTTTGTTTAATCTTCAAAACATAAATTAAGATATTTTAAAGAAACCTGAGAAGTTTCTGTCCCTCCTTTAGAAGTCCAGGTAACCTAAAGTTAGAAAATGAAAATCCATAGAATCGGGTGGTTTAATCCAAATCTTATGAAAAGATATGATTGCTTTGCATGATGAACTGTCCCTTTTATACAACCCCTTTAACCAACTAAGAAGTCACCTTGTTGTATTTGTATTTTAATAAGGTAATTTCAGGGATCCTTTTTTATCTGTTGCTGTTGATGCAATTTTATATTTGCAGTGCCTTGTGTAGGGCCACTGTGGGTCTTTCAGGGTGTGGCCCCTGGTAGTCACTGGCCCAAATGGCCCCATGTTTATCCTTGCTGATTGGTCGATCCACCATCATCAAAGAAGCAGTGATCCCTGGACTTCAAAAGCTGATGTCCACAGTGGGCTTTTACGGGTTAACTGTAAAATTGGACAGTCAGCTTTAAAGTCTGTGGCTGTTAGATAATTCAATAGCTTTAAATGTTCAAGAGGCATTCTCTCTCACTGCATTTACCTGTCAAACAATTCAGGCATTTTTTTATTATTATTTTTATTTTTATTTTGAGCCACTTGGTTGTGAAAAAGACGTACTATTAAATGTATTAAAATGTACTTGAGTGTGTTTTTAGTACAATAAAAATATACTATAATTCATGTTTAATACAATTAACAGTACGTCTTTTTCACCTGGGGGGCCACACTCATATCTCATTCTCATTTTAATTCAAAGGTTTTGCTGGCATGTGAAGGAAACTTGCAAAGAGATTAATGATATTCTATGTTTTTAAATAGTTCCTCGTGTCTGCATATAGAATGGCATAATGTGGTTATAACAGAACACATTGTTGACCAATTATTTATGCAAACCACTGGACAGTACCAAGTGGATTCATTTATTTGCTGGAAGCGCAGACCAGTTTCGTCCATGGTTTCAATTGGGTAGTGCAGTCCTATTCACACTTTACACCGATAATGCAGTTTAATTTGCTAATTTGTTGCTCTTTGTTCTGGAAACAATGGTTTATTGAGAATACCTTACCATAAGCAATGTTTTGAAATGTGGTTTATGAAATGTAGTTATGGCATCCATCAGTATAGGGGCGAATCTCTCTAAACCAGCACGTCAGAACCTCCAAGCCAGAAATTGTTGAAAACGTGGAGGAACTGAATACATTTATTTACATAACTGCTAATGCTCCCCAAGGATTGCAGCAAGTAGCGAAAGCTGCCGTTACTGGCTCTGTTTCTGTTTTATCTTCATTTCGTCTTTTCTCATGTTTCTGTTTTCATCTTCTTGTCTGCAGGGAATCGCAGCCTCTGCGCGGTCTAAAGGAGAACACAAACAGAAAGTTTTTCTCACTGTGTCCTTTGGAGGGATCAAGATCTTCGATGAGAAGTCGGGGGTGAGTCGGGGGAGTGGTTGGGAGTTGGGGGCAGTGGGAATTGTGTCCTGTCACTATCCATGATCCTTTGAAGCAAGTGTCTGAGCCATGAATACAAATCCTCAGATGCCTAACCTGGTTTCTGTTTGTTTTATCTACAAAAATGACATTTTGTGTTTTTCATTACTTTGGAGATGTGTTGTAGCTAATATCTAGTTGACATTTGTTTTATTTTCCTCTCATGAATTGACGAATTAAGGTGCTATAAAGTAGGCTAGTCGGCATCAGTAAAAACCTCAGGACAATGGGAAAGCTAATTGCAACAACAAACACAAGATGAGCCAAGATGTCCGATTCAAAGACAAATTATTCTTCAGAAGTCGTTCCTTTTCATGAGTCAATCAATAGTCTCAAATTAGTTTGTGACTTTGCGATTTGAATTGGACTAAAGACCTGTTCACACCAAGAACGAAATATATAAACTATACCAATAACTATGTTAGCATTCACAATTCATGATAACGTTCTACTATATGCGTGTGCTGCAGTTATGCTGGTTGCTGCTTTAAATGCTCGAACTCTTCCGAAAGTGATTCCAACAATATCGTTCTTCTGTGTCATTTTTGTTATAACTGTTGTTTGGACTTTTTCATATTAGAAGGATTATATAGAAGTTTTTATTTATAATTATAGTTATCAGGATTGATGAGAACAACCCTTAAGTCATTGAATCGAAATTCGTTCATAAGTGATTACGTCATTTCTTGGTTACTTCTCATTTTGAATTAACTGGATCTCTCAGTGAGATATTTTAGGTTTGTGAAACGTATGTAAGTCTGCTTACTGACTGATTGTTCAAATAACAATGTGTAATTAACTTTTTCCTGGCCATTGACGAAAATTGACATCATTTATGAGACAACGCTTCCCTGACACTGATGGAATTTTCCGGTTTTCCGTGTTTTCACTGTTATATGGTAGTGGGCGCTATTACGCATCTTCTGAAAGAGTACATAATCTCCTGATTAAAAGGCATGTGAAGAAGAAGCAGAAACAAGCAATATCATATGTAAGCAGATGCATATGCAAAATGACGTGATCGACAACATTAAACAGCATATAAATCAAAACTGCCTAATGTTACAGAATGAATGTCGACCCAGGACGAGCTATAGGACTGTGAAGCTTTGGGGATGTTGATGGACTCGATCTACTCATCTATGTTTCGATCATTGTTCTGTGTCAATACACAAAAACGTGATTTTCTCATTTTTTTTGCTCAAAATGTTGCTTTTTTTAATGAAACTTTCCCTTATTCAAGTGTTGATAAAACAAATAATGCATGAAGCTAGAATAAAACAGCTTTTTTGTTTAAAAGCAGAGGGTCTTTCTTTTGGTATATTGCATGTTCAGATATTCATACAACAAAATACTCTGGGGACCATGAAACTTTTGTGAAAATGATCAAAAATACTGCCGCTGGCTGGCAACATTATTTAAAAAAATGCTGCAAGGGAAAGAGTTAAATATACTAAAAATGGTGTTCTAAAAAAAAAATATATATATATATATATATATATATTACACAAATATTGTTGATCACTGTTTAATGTAAGAGGTACAACTGTAAGGTGAATCAACTTTTGTTCGGGAGTTAACAGCCATATTGCTTTTTAAAAGTGCCAATTATTTCACAGACATAACTCCGAAAACAAAGCAGAATGCACAGTTATACTCGTGGACATAGTTTATAGTCTAGTGCTCATTGCTCTTCAAGAGGCCCTCATCTCTAGGCCTCAAAAGTTTGGGTCGATGGGAAAAGATAGTTTCTGTGTGCTAGTGCACTGTTGCTCAGGCTTGAGTGTGCTGTACGTCGGGCGGGGGGTTAGGCCATCCTTTGGGAGAGGTAAGCCTGTGTTAATGATGCGTTTTAAAGAGAGGAGTGCTCTCTGGGGAAATCAGAGAAGCCTAATTGAACAGACTTCTTAGAATAGAACGACTGTAGCTTTACAAGACCCATCTGCAGGGCCCGACTCCATCTTGATGGAGAGTAAATGGCAATAACAGCCAGTGAATCACACCTGAGCTAGTTATAAACGGAGGGAATAATGCGTATTTATGAAGTATCAGACCAGATCACGTACACCTAAGTGCTTCTCCACAGAAGAAGAGTTTGAAAGGAGTTCACTCCATAGTTATTGATCTGCATCTTTCTTTTTTGTTGTGAAGTGCCATTAAGCCCTTTGGTTTGAAACCAGTTTGGACATTATTTAAAAAAAAGATGAAGCAAATCCCAAAGAGTGTTTTTGTGATTGGCTTCATTAGTCCCACATTGTTGTACAGTGTTTTTATTTACAGCATTACACAGAGGTGTAAACAGCATACTTTATCATTGTAATTTGTTTTTTGATGATATTGTCATGTAAATGTTCTTTTTACATTTGCTTAACATACATATTAGGTGCTCTCATTCATTTGTTTTTCTACTTAAACATTTTTTATACCACAAAATGAAAAAGTATTTTCAACATTTGTCATGCTAGAAACATACACAAGACATAAGGCAATCAATAAAAGTTATGTGTAATGCTGCAGTATAAAGTTCAATACCACTGTTGATATTGGTTTGTGAAACTAGTTTCTACAAAAAGTGGGTCGCCCCTTCACGGTGGCCACAATTTGAGATCACATGACCAGTTGTGGCTTTGCAATTTAGTTATTACTTCCAACATTTGTCAAAATGTTGCAGATGAACTTAACTCAAGAGTTTGAGATTGGTTTGTTGCACACCAGTCAACTGTGATAGCATTGCATGAACTGGTGGGAGCAGTTGAGAGGCCAATATTGTCATTTTATTTTAGAAGACAAATACGAGCTGATCTAAACTGGTCTAAAGAAACTTAAGAGCTGGGGGAAAATATTGGTTCTAAGATCCATCACCACTTTTTCAGAGTTAAATTATGTTTTAGCTGAAAATCTCGATGCAGTTTCACATCGATGGCATTTGATAGAGAACAGGCTGATTAATCTTTGTTCAGGGTTGGGTGTTGCACCGATGAGGGCCGGTGACAAATGAGAGGTTACTATGTGAGCACAGTGTGCTCTGTTGTCATGGCGCCAGGAGGTGACCTACATGACAAGGTTTTAATCTGTCATTGATGCGTCTGATCTATTAGCACCATGACCTAATGCTCTCTTTTGTGAGTGTGTATGTGTCTGAGTGTGTATGTGTTTAAGTATCACACTACAGTTGCATCATTACACAGCATTTATCAAGTTGTACTGCTGTAGGTTTAGCTCTGACACTAGTGCAGCAATGGTGTGTTAATCTGACGCCAATTGTGAAATGTATATTTCTATTCTGGCCATGAAACAGAATTTCGTTTTGGTAGTTTAAAGGGGTAGTTCACCCAAAAAATGAAAATGCTGTCATCATTTACTCACCCTCAAGTTGTTCCAAACCTGTATTTTTCTTCTTCTGATGAACTCAAAAAAATATATTTTGAAGAATCAAACAGTTGATGGACCCCATTAACATCCATAAACATATAATGGAAATCAATGGGGTCCATCAACTGTTTGGTTACATTTCTCAATGTTCCAAAGAAGAAAAAAGTTATACATATTCTTTGAATAAGCAAGGGTGAGTAAATGATGACAGCATTTTCTTTTTTGAGTGAACTATTCCTTTAAATCTGTGAAGGTCATCCTATCATTCTTACGTTTTACTTTGGCGACTCTCTAATTTAGACCCTGAGACTGAGCCAATGCAATGAGTCGGATTGATGCTCTGTCCTCTCTATTACAGAGTCTTATAGTGTTTGCAGTGGTATGCAGGGTTTAGAGATGTTTTGAGTAATAGAGGGTAGTGTGTGTGTGTGTGTGTGTGTGTGTGTGTGTGTGTGTGTGTGTGTGTGTGTGTGTGTGTGTGTGTGTGTGTGTGTGTGTGTGTGTGTGTGTGTGTGTGTGTGTGTGTGTGTGTGTGTGTGTGTGTGTCTGAGAGAGAGAGAGAGAGAGAGAGAGAGAGAGAGAGAGAGAGAGAGAGAGAGAGAGAGAGAGAGTTGCAGTCTGGGTTGTTGATCACATTGATGGTTTATAAGGTAAGATGACTGAACCATGTCATAGTGGCTGTGCAACACTCTCTCTTTCTGTAGCTCATTTCATTTCACTTACTGACATAAGTTCCCCCTCATGTCTTCTCTATAATATAATACAGTATAATTTCTTTTTATTTGTATAAGATAGTTACTTTTATTGCTATTTAATAATAATAATAATGCATTTAATACTGTTTTTATTTATTTATTTTATTATACTTTTGGACCCCACTGTCTTCTCTTTTAATCCCAATCTAAATAATTGTATTTGTCCATCTTCTGCGTGTGCTAAGTAGATAGATAGATGTGGTGCACATTAGAAACTGAGGACTGAGACTGTACAGAGAATATTATCTTATGAAGAGAGAATAAAATAAGGAAGAGACAAAGGAGAAAAACGAAGATGGTAGAAGAAAGAGAGACAGAAACCACTGGACAGTCCCTTTAGGATTCAGCAGCTTTCCTCACTGTGTAGTTGTTCCAGCTTCATCTGCCTGTCCTCCATCTTTTCCTCCCCTCCAGGCCCTCCTCTGATGAAGAGGAGCGGCTTCCTGATTTCATTATGACTCTGTGGACAACCGTGTGCGGCACTGTGACTCGGTTAATCGTATTGTTGTCCTGCCGTCTGAAGGCCTGCCAAGACCAGCCACTCGTATTATTAACTCTCCCACAAAGAGCAAGACCATATTGGAAGCAGAAAGCAGGGAGATCCTCCAGCTATCCCACTGCCACCTCCAGCTCCTCCTCAGTTAGGACCGCAGGCCTCTTTACAGCAGCAAAGCCTTTAATACCTGAAAGATATTCCTTAGCATTCTCATTCATCGTAGTGGCAGTTGCTCGGCTCGGTTTCAAAACCAAGGGAGTTTTCTTGCTATCTACTGCCTACATGAGCAGCCACCTTCTGAGAAGTGTCCTGACTGAAATGAAATCTCATAAGTGAATGATTTGGGTATGCTCTACTTAGCAACACCATACATCACAGCGCTCCTCACGTATTGTGTATGACATTTCATATTTCATTTGATTGGCTACATCCGAATATGCGTACTTCCCTAGTATATAGTAGGTGAAAAACAATAGCCTATGTAAAAAGAGTAGTATGCAGTTATACTACACACATTCATACTATATAGAACATACTTTTTTTAACGATCAAAAAAGTAATTAAGCTGTGTCCCAATTCAGAGGCTGCACTCTTCAAAGGAAATGGAAAAGTCCACGCCTTCCGTAATATAGCACACATATTAGCCAATTTTTGGACATTTCGCATTTTTCGGTATTGAATTGTAAGTAGGCTATGTTTTCAACCTTTTTTTATAGCTTTATCCGCCATTTTTGGATAGCAAGAATGCTTTTCTTTATGAATTAAACGTGTACAGCTATCTTAAAAATCCCAGAAAGGACTTGTTTTAGACATCTGATCCCTGCTGTGTGTTCTCTTACACCCACAAAGCGCATTTGGGAATCTATGGTTTGTGAATCCACAGAAAAGTGATTTTTCAGAATGACTCCAACCTCTCGTATCTAATGTGTCTAAGATGTCCAATTTGGTTTCCAGATTCAGTCTTCATATATAGTTTCATAAGTCACATAGTATGCAGGGAGAGTAATCTTTGATTCTGTGCCACTGATTTGCATAGAAATGAGATCTGACCCACTCAATAGAGTAGTCTAATGCACGCAAAAAGCAGCTGTTGATGTAAATGACTATAACTGTTCCACTTACTCTAATATCATTAGATAGAATGAGTGAGCTTGTGTGTGTGTGTGTGTGTGTGTGTGTGTGTGTGTGTGTGTGTGTGTGTGTGTGTGTGTGTGTGTGTGTGTGTGTGTGTGTGTGTGTGTGGTAAAGACGAGAATGCACATGGAGTGAGAGCGAGTAAAATGAGCTAAGTGTGTCTCTATCAAAAAATGATAATTTAAAAATAAGGCTATGAATTGAATGCATTAATTTGGTGTGGTTAATAAAATAATAATAATAAAAAATAAAAAGATATATATAGTTACAGTCATTTAATATTTTATATATTTATAAATTATTAAATTACTGTAACTATATATATCTTTTTATTTTTTTATTATGTTTTTATTAACCACACCAAATTTATCTATATATATATATATATACATACATACATAATTTATTACATTACACATGTAATGAAATATAATCTGACTACTTTTAGATTACTGTTGACAACTCTTTTATCATGTTAAATGTAATAGAATAATATTGTACTGTATTGATATAAAAATGTAAAGAGAAATAAAATATATTCCATTCTTTGTTTTCAACAACATGAAGTGCATTAAACATTACATTACGTCTGGTTTCACAGACTGGGGTTTGTGAAGAAACTGCAGGGGTTTTTTGGGTTTAATAAAAGCTAATAATTAAATAAATCAGACCAATTTTAAATTAAAATAACAACAAAAAATTATAAATATGTGTTTAAAAGACGAACCCCTTCAATAGACATGGGAATACATTGTTAAATGACACTGACTATTGTGTTCGTCAGGAGTTGATGTTGAGAAAACAGTTTTTTTCTGTAAATCCTCTGGTCAAATGCTTTGTGGCTCTCAATTTATCATCCAATATAATGGACTGTCTGTTTGTCATATTTCACAAGACTTTCTGAATATATAGGTGACATGCTTTTTTTTTTTTTAGAAAGGAACATTTTAAACACTATAAAGAGGAATTAGGGAGAGTCAGCAATTTATGAATGACTTACTGCCTTTGTCTGAATAATAAATAACCATGTAATCAATAAAAAACAACTAGTCTGATTACTAGTATTTGAAAATCAAACATAATCTAATTACAAGTACTTCATTTTTGGAATCTGATTACGTAATCCAGATTACATGTAATCAGTTACAACCCAGCACTGGATATATTTGATTAGTTAATTCTTATACTTCATTAGTTAATCAGCATATAATGTAATTAATTTGGCATGAATACTATTTGTAATTCAGTTTAATTGATTAAAAGATTTTATTTTGAAGATATATTTGACTAAGAGGAGTACCAGAGCTCCTGCTGGTACAGAAGAGCAGGTTAGCATGAGATCAAATTCTTCAATCTTATGGCATTTCAAGTCCATTTTGCGCTGTCAAGAGTTGTTAGTCTCCGCACCTTCGTCTCTCTCTCTCTTTTCCTGCCCATATGCTGCGTTTTCCCAGAGGCGTCTATGGGCGGCTCATTTCTGAAGTTCCTTTCCAATCCCACTCTCAGAGGAGTCATTTTGGCTGCCCACCCGCTAGCTTGTCCACCCTTGATCGAGTGTGTGTGGGTGTGTTTGTGTGAATGTATGTGTGTGTGTGTTGGCACCAGTGGCATTTTTGATTAAACTCAGTTCTCTCCTTACTAATTACCCCTCTCTCAGGCCCAGTCGCTATATAGTTGTGCAGTTTCTCTTGCTCTTTCTGTCTAATCAAAGACCTGGAACACTCATCATTGCAATGACAGCTGCTAATTAGTGGATACCTGGCGCCGTGGCAACAGCAGGTTTGGGAGGGTGTGTGTGGGGGGGGTGGAGGGCGAGTCAAGGCTGGTTGATGGGAATAATGACACCGTGTCTCCATGTCTAGCTCCCACACTGAGGTGATTAAATATGGACACACACTACACTGCAAAGCATGTTTGAATATAATGATCGGACTCTGACTTGGTGAACATGCAGAATAACTTTAATCATACCGTTTTATGTTGTATTTGAGGCAGGTTTGTAAAAGGGAGGTCAAAAAAGAACGTCTCGGTTACTAATGTAACCCTCGTTCCCTGACGGCGTAATTGGGATCGCCTTGAGAGACCAATCTACTTCGAGAGTATTAAAACGAGCCAATACATATTGGCATGCGATAATTGCATCAGCTGCTCTGCTTGCAGTGCGAGCATATAACGAGCAGCAGGTGCGTTGCATATTGTTTTACGCTGAGGAGCCGAGACTTGTTTGGCCGTACAGCGATGGTCAGCAAGCGTGGCGACGGGACGTTACGTCTCCCATTCCCTCCTTCAGGGAACGAGGGTTACATTAGTAACCGAGACGTTCCCTTTCAGTCGCTCACGTTCGACGTAACGTTGACGTGACGACGTAATTGGGATCTCATGGAAAACGCCACGGTTGCTGCCACATCCGGCGCCCTACGCAAGACTCTCAGACCCCTACTGGCTGGGGCGGAAGGCCTGCGTAGAGGGAGTTCGAACTGCTGTTCCATTATAAACCACACAGTGGAACTCTTGGATAACACTGGGAAAGCGTGCCTTTCCAGGGGAGAGAGACGCTGCGGAAGCCACGTCCTGCCCGAAGGGAGGTAACATGTGGAGAATACACATATGGACTGGCCAAAGGGGCAGTGCAACATATGGAATGTCACGGGGGTGGCTCCAGCCTGAGAAGGGGGAGGCAGCACCAGACAGTGACGGCAGAGCGGACTCTGCCAAGAGAAGACACGGCCTCACCGCAGGGAGCTGATTGTGGAAGAATACGCATATGGGGTCGCCGCAGGGATCACCACATATGGAACCCAGCCTAGCACAAGTTACACAAGCATACGAGCACTAGGCCTGGCGTCGGACGCTCCGCAACGTCTGACTGCTGAAGGGTGCGGAGGAACTCTACAGGGTTCGCCTGAGTGGAGAACTCGACTGGGGCAAGAAGCGCACGTATCCGCTCCAGGTGGATGGGAGTGGCGCAGCAAGCCGACACAAGAGCGGGAACTTCGGTGTTACCGGCTGGTTGAAGCAAGCACACAGGAAGAAACCGGCTCAACACGTATGCTATAAAACCTAGCAAACGTGTTAGGTGTCGTCCAGCCCGCAGCTCTACAGATGTCTGTCAGCGAGGCGCCGTGTGCCAGCACCAAAAGAAGAAGCAACACCCCTAGTGGAGTGGGCTCTCAACCCGGGCGGGCAAGGCACGCCTTGGGGTTCGTAAGCCAAGGCGATGGCATCCAGTATCCAGTGGGCCATCCTCTGCTTGGAGACAACTTTCCCCTTCTGCTGGCCTCCGTAACAGACGAAGAGCTGATCTGAGGTCCTGAGGCTTTGCGTTCTGTCCATGTACAGGCGCAGAGCGCGGACAGGACAAAGAAAAGCCAGGGCTGGGTCTGCCTCCTCCGAAGGCAGCGCTTGCAGGTTCACCACCTGGTTCCGGAAGGGAGTGGTGGGAACCTTGGGCACGTATCCGGGCCGGGGTCTCAGGATCACGTGAGAGTTAGCCGGGCCGAATTCCAGGCACGATTCGTCGACCGAAAATGCATGCAGGTCCCTTACCCTCTTGATGGAGGCCAATGCAACCAGGTGTACTGTTTTACAGGACAGAATTTTTAACTCTGCTGACTGCAAAGGCTCAAAGAGTGGTCTCTGAAGTGCCAAAAGGACCAGAGACAAATCCCAAGAGGGTAAAGAGAGCGGGCGAGGAGGATTTAGTTTCCTTGCCCCCCTCAGTTGTGACATGCGGCGGGAGCGTAGACCACCCTGACGGTTGATGTACGCGACGGTCGCAGTGCTGTCCGTACGGACCAGTACATGCTTGCCTAGTAGCGGCGTTTTGAAGCGGCCCAGCGCAAGATGAACTGCTAACAACTCGAGGCAGTTGATGTGCCAATGCAGTTGAGGCCCTGTCCACAGACCTGAAGCTGCATGCCCGTTGTACGTGGCCCCCCAGCCGGTGGCAGAGGCATCCATGGTGACCACAGAATGCCCGGACACTTGTTCTAGGGAAACACCTGCCCGCAGGAACGAAGGGTGCGACCACAAGTTGAGAGTTTGGCGACAGTGCAGGGTCACCCGGCACAAGCCGCTCTGCCACGCCCATCTCGGAACTCGATCGTGGAGTCAGTGTTGGAGTGGCCTCATATGAAGCAATCCGAGCGGCGTTACTGCGGCTGCAGATGCCATATGCCCCAGGAGCCTCTGAAAGAGTTTCAGTGGTGCAGCTGTTCTGCGTCTGAGAGTACTCACGCAGTTCAACACTGACTGGACACGGGCCTCGGTGAGGCGCGCTGTCATGTTGATTGAGTCTAGCTCCATACCGAGAAAAGAGATCCTCTGCCCGGGAGTGAGTTTGCTCTTTTCCCAATTGACCCGAAGCCCTAGGTGGCTGAGGTGACTGAGCACCATGTCCCTGTGTTCGCACAACTGCTCTCTCGACTGGGCAAGGATAAGCCAGTCGTCAAGATAGTTGAGAATGCGAACACCACACTCGCACATGGGAGCAATGGCCGCCTCCACGACTTTCGTGAAGACACGGGGCGACAGGGCCAGCCCGAAGGGTAAGACTTTGTACTGATATGCCCGTCCCTCGAACACAAAGCGAAGAAACGATCTGTGTCGAGGGAGAATCGAGACATGAAAGTACACGTCCTTCAGGTCGATCGCTGCAAACCAATCTTGGGGACGGATGCACTTGAAAATGCATTTCTGCGTAAGCATCTTGAACGGCAGCCTGAGAAGGGACCGGTTCAGGACACGCAGGTTCAAGATCGTAACCCTCCTCTTTTATTGGGTACAATGAAGTACAAGTACGACTGAATCCCATAGCCGAGTCTGACGGTACGGATGAGCCAGCGAGACGGGCTGGGAAGCACTTACCAGGCTCTCAGACACCGTGCAAGCGGGACCAAGGCACCCGACAGACGTACCCGAGGTGGGGCAGCACGGCGGAATGAAGGGACATGACTCGGACGGCATAGCGGCCCGAAGTGGGGTCTGAGTGTACAACACTAACCTGACTCCACCAATCAGCAGGGGATGAGTGAGACGACATAGGCGCGGCCTCGAGCACATCAGGCTACCGCTGGCTAAGCGAGAGGGGGCAGAGGGTGGCAAGGCATAGCGTTGCACACCGCCAACCTTGCTCTCTTGGACCTAGAGATAGAGAGCTGCTTTTGCTGAGAATTTGGTACCGCTGGTGAGACGCCAGTGGTGGAACAGAATGATTCAACAAAGGTTATCCACCCGGCCCTCCTCCGGGGAAGAGCAGCAGACTCTGGGTCGCTCGTCTCAGGGCTGCTGAGACGGGTGGTGCCGTCCTCCTGCAAAAACTCAACGTCACAGTAGAGCTGGCTGTGGCGGAGGGGTTTTTTTTCGCAGGGGGCTGACACCCTTGGCGACAAACAGACTGAGGGCCCACTAGTGACTCAGGGAGCACCTTGTGGTGAGCTTTTGGCTACCTCAGCCTGCTTTTGAACTGGGGAGAACCACTGGGCACAGTCTCCACCAGTGTCGCCGAAAAGCCACCTCGTGAGATGGGGGCATCGAGAAACCGAACTTTGGCGATGTCCCACACCTATGCAAGGTTTAGCCAGGGGGCGCTTCTGGACCACTAGGGTGGACATCATCTGGCCGAGGGCCAGCGCTGTGACTTTAACATGGTCAGTCACCAGGCGCAGCTCAACCCCGACTCAGAACTACCCTCATGCACTATGACTGTTTGGTCACGTGCAGGGAAGAGGCGGTCTGCAGAGGTCTGCACCGCCCCACCATTGAGGGTAGTGAGAGAGGAAAAACTTTCTGCAGCTTTTGACACGTTTGACACGCCATATTTGCACCAAAATGCTTCCATACTGCAAAAAGGTTTTTCACACACATCCGGGAAGGCATGGGGCGGGGCAAGGCGATTACGCGTTGCACCGCGCCTTCAGCGTAACCCGGGAAAGCATGGCTGTCAAGTCTTAATCTGATTCAGCATGAGGATGCACACAATTATAGTGAGAGCTCAGCATCATCTTCATTTCCAGAGCGTAACAGCCCTCTCTCTGATGCAGCGATCGACATCGAATCCTCCCCTGAAGCCCCGAATGAAATGCTAGGTCCAACGTGAGAATGACCAGCATCCCATTCAGAAGCTGCCAGGCATGCGAGACAGTGAATGTGGCTGTTAAGTTTACAGCACACGGCACGCTGATTGCTTAACCTTAATGAAAAGGCAAGACAAACAACGTGCTGACGTGATTATGTTCTCATAAGAGAATATAACCACCCACAAACAGAGTCTCAACATGTCTGCGATGCGATAGAGGAGTGAGGGCCCCACACGGATTGGTTACCGGGCGGGGAATCCCTCACTATAATCCTCTGGTCACCCTGGCTATACGCAGAAGTAGCCCTTTTCTGGTGCACCAGAAAAAGAACTAGATCGGGGCATAGGCGAGGGGACTCCACCTCGTTTGACCTGCTGCTCGTTATATGCTCGCACTGCAAGCAGAGCAGCTGATGCAATTATCGCATGCCAATATGTATTGGCTCGTTTTAATACTCTCAAAGTAGATTGGTCTCTCAAGGCGATCCCAATTACGTCGTTACGTCGAACGTGAGCGGCTGAAAGGGAAAGAGTAGTTTCGGAACAAGTCAAAAATAAAATAATAACAATATAGTTTTATCTTAAGTACTGATGGTACAAAGTACTAAATCAATTTGTACCCAACTGTTAGTGTACTCAACTTGCAGTATTTTCAGTGTTAGCCAACTACTTTAACTGACTACTGATTTTTTTGTATCTTGACAACTGTAGTCTGCAATGTGTACGAGTATGTATGAGGCTTCATAGAGAAGGTTTTTGGGCATGCATGCTGTGACTAGAAAGTCCCATAACGTTGTTTGGTTGGCACATTAGCACTGCAAATAACCGAAATCAAGCAAAAAATATTTTAAATCTTTCCCCGCCAGCGTTTAAAAAAAAAAAAAGTTGCTAGCTACTGCCAGCATTTTTTATCATTTTATCATTTTATCATTTTCTCAAAAGTGGCCCCCAGAATATTTTGTTATTTGAATATCTAAACATGCAATATATCACAAGAAACGGATCCTCTGCTTTTTATTAGCTTCATGCATTCTTTTTTATCAGCACTTAAATGTGGGTAGTTTCATTAAAAGAAGCTGAGAAAATTGTGTTTTTGTCAAAGACTACATCCAGATCGGATTCAGAATGATGATCAAAACATAGATGAGTAGATCGAGTCCATCAACACCCCCAAAGCTTCACAGTCCTGTTGCTCTTCCTGACATTTCATTCGGTAGCATTAGGCAGTTTTGATGTATACTCTTCAATATTGATGATCGCGTTATTTATTTTACAAATGCATCTGCTTACATATGATATTGCTTGATTCTGCTTCTTCTTCCCCTGTGTTTTGATCTGGAGATTAGGGGGTAATAGCGCCCCCTACCATATAACAGTCACAACACCGAAAGCCAGAAATTTCCGCCAATGGCGGGGAAAGAGTTAAGGTGGTATAAGTGAGCAATGAGCATTCTGTGAATGTTATATGGCACTTTTTGTTTTACAAAATGCATAGATGTCCTCAAATCTATAAAGTGCCATTCTGAGAGTTTAACCAAAGATTTGAATGTGTCTAAAGAAGTAAAAAGAATCAAATGTACAGAATGAGTCAATGTGGGACAAAAAAGCTAGAGAAAGAACACGATAGCATGGTTGAGAATAAGGCGGGACGCATGAGACGCGAGTATTGAAGGAGTAAGACAGAGAGAGATATGTGGAGGAAGGGTGATAAATCATGCTAAACTCATTAATGAGATAACGTGGGCTGAGGAATATGAAGGTTAAAGGGTTGAGAGCTCTGGAGTTATTTCCTGCCAGGGCCACTGCAGGCAGTCACGTACACACGCATGCATATATGCCTGGACATGTAAGGCACAGCGGAAGTGACAAAAGAATATTTTGTTGATCAGAATTGTCAAGATTGATGCAGAATCATTCCCGACTGAATTTATGATTTACTCTGTGTTCCTGATGTTGAGGTCCATTGAGAGACATCAATCCACCTTTACTGTGATACACCAGAAATGGAGCTCTCTGTGATTTACAGCAAAACACATTCACATATGCTTACAAATTCATCGGCATGTCATGCTCTCTGATGGTTCAGGTTCATATGGCTGTGAGTTGACTTTAGACACTGTAAATGATGTGCTAGGGGTTGGTTTGATCATACCGATTTGTAGACTTCGACAGTTGACGATGTATTTCACTGACTGCTTTTAATTTACTCACAATTCAGCTTACAGTGATGTAACAGTGTTGGTTGAGCAGATTTGTCCTCTGTTCTGTAGCGTTCTTCATTTTTCTAGATCTTTCTAGATTTCTCAATTTTAGCATGTTTAAGGGTGTTTTTTTAACTATGAGCAGTTGTTGGCACTGTGGAGAAAATAGGCATTCACTCTTAAAAATAAAGGTTCCAGAAGGGAGTTTTCGCATAGAAGAACCTTTTTTGGTTTCCATTAAATAACTTTCAGTAAACAATTCTTAACACTCCGTGGTCTCTCTCATTTTGATTAACGAAGATGAGTTTTAAGGGATAAAATTATTGATACCAAAGCTGCATTTTCAACATCATTCTTCTGTGTCATGTGATCCTTTCTAAAAATCATTCTAATATGCTGATTTGCTGCTCAAGAAGCTGAAAACAGTTGTGCTGAACATTTTTGTGGACACTCTGAAACTTTCTTTCAGTATACTTTGATCAATAGAAAGTTAAAAAGAACAGCAATTATTTCATTTATTTAATCAATTCTCGGATAGAAGTGACAATTGTGGAGATTACATTTTTGGAACAAAATGGACAATTTTGTAACTTGAGGCTAATTACACCACTCACATTTTGTTGTCATAAACATACAATTAAATCATATTTTCAAATTCTTTGCATCATTTTGCAAAATGTAATGAGACCTTGGAACATTGGTTGTTTAATCTGCAATGCCTCTTCTCTGATTGATCTGTTTTTACCTCTAAACAAGTAAAGGAGACAGAAAATGTGTTTTTCCTCCTCATTCCCTCCTCTTGCTTATGATATATGGATGATGAGTCACTTTTCTCTGGTTCGACTTTTTGGACAGGCTTCAAGGCAACAGATGTGAGATTGTGTTTGGAGAATGAAATATTGAACAATTAGAACGTCGCTACATGCCCAATCCAACCGCTGTCAATTTGTATGTGCGCTCAGTTTCTTTCTCACCCTTCTCTCTTTCTACTATAGCATAAATATGTCTTACTAGCCATGGATGGATGGATTGATGGATTGATTGATGTATTGATTGATGTATTGATTGATTGATTGATTCAACGTTTAAGTCAGTAAGATTTTATTTTAAAGAAATTATCCAGCAACAGCTTTTATCCAGCAACAACACAATAAAATGACAGTAAAGACATGTATAAGGTTACCTAATATTTTTATTTCAAATAAATGCTGTTCTATTGACCTTAATTCATCAAAGAATCTTGGGGGGAAATTCATCATGGGTTTTCACAAAAATATTAAGCAGCACAACTGTTTTCAACATTGAAAGTGAAACTGTTTTTTTTTTTTTTAAGAAAAATCAGCATTTTGTAATTTAATTCTGACAGATCATGTGACACTGAAGACTGGAGTAATGCTGAAAATTCAGCTGGGCCATCACAGGAATAAACACATTTTAAAATAGAAAGCAGTTATTTTAAATTGTAATACTATTATGCAATACATTTGTACTGTATTTTTAATCAAATGATTGCAACCCTGGTGATTATAAGATACTTCTTTTTCATTTCATTCACAATAGTTTCCTGAGGTCAGGGACAATCCGGTGTCACAGAGCAGTACAAAACCCCCAGAAAAAAACATTCGAAAGGCTGCATTTTGTTCTGATGTGGGCTTAGATGTGGATCTGAAGTGTCGTGTCAGTTTGAAGTGATGTCATTAAGAGGCTCTTATCATCCTCAAACAGAGTCTGTTCCTCGCGGCAGAGGATTGTTACAGTTTCACTGGCTGGCCTCCCTCTGTGCAGGATAGTGTATCGATAGTCCCGCCTGTTAACACCTGCACACACACACACACTACCGAACAGTCATGAACTTCTGCACTTAGGGAGAAGATACTATTGAACAGAAAGGGCCTCCATTTGAGGAGCAACACCAAGTAGATAAAGTAATTCACTGTATAGCATGTCGAACAAGACCGGGAGACGAAATTGAAAGAATTGTTCTACTGGGCAGATTCATTTGCAAAACCCAGATAGTCCTTGTATAATCCTCCCTCGCTGGATGGAAAACAATGGACGGCACCAAGCTCTGAAGGGATTCTGGAGCTGCTGTCCCTCATCTGCACCGATTTAGGGGAGAAAAAACGTCCTGTTTTGGGACACTTTGTCCTCTTTTTTTCCCCTTGTCTTTCCGTCTCTGAGCTTGGTCGGCGTAACCCAGCGACAAAGCTTACACATAGCCAGCTCCAAAACGATATGAAATAAGGGCTAAAACGTGCACTTTATCTCTAACTATTGGCCCTGAGCTACACAAGGACCTAATGAAGCCGTGGCTAATGTGTGTGTGAGAGTGTGTACGGGAGTCAAGCGGCTGGTTAATTAGCTGTGAATGTGTGGTTTTGAAGAGCTTAGCGTCGGACTCTAGATCCTCATTATCTCTGTAACACCAGCGTTCCCTTTCCGCTGTCTCCCCTCTCCTCAAACCAGTGTTATACAGCAGCACCCAGAGATAAGCAAACACACACACTCACACTCACACTCACTCATCACCAGTGTTGGACACGTCCCCAGTCGCTAAAACCTCATTATGAGCTCTGTTTGTGTATTGTCATTAAGTTGTATGTGTGTTCCCTCAGGGCGCGATTAAACAGGGCAGGGCTTTTGTTTTAGGCCTTTGTATTTATAATTCTTTGACGGCTGTGAATAACCTGAACCCTATGCCTTTAAATCTTATTGGTCACAGGATGGGTCTGTTCCAGAACAACATAGGTAGCATCCTAACTAAGATGCACATCATAAGTTAGCAATTTAAAATGCTCTATAGAGTGTATGTATATGCAGAACCTGATTTCACCAAGTTAAACATGTTCCTGTATCAACATTTTTATTGATCCTGGAACAACATTCCAATCAACCAATCAGATTTGAGGGACAATTTACAGTTTATGTCAAGTTTAGTCTTACAACCAGGGTTAGGTGCTTGTACATCAGTGTTATTCACATGTCATTTCGCTCTGATTTTAGAGATAACTTATGGGTAGTGTAAAGTTTGGTTCAGGGGTAGGGATAGAAATAGGGTTAGGACTAAATTTTCAGACAGAAATGTTGTTTCAGGATAAACAAAACATGTTGACCCAGGAACGCATCTAACTCAGCAATATCAGGATGTGCGTATAGATACATAGGCAGCAACTTACTTACCAATACCGCTCTTCATGCCAAGGCTTGACAATTTATTACAATAAATGGATTTAGCATCACGCTAAGCTAACAGTGTGATACTCAGATAAACATTATATATATGCTGTATATATAGGCTAATGTATAAACACATAATATGTCATGACCACCAAATATTTGTTCAATCATTGCAGTCAGTTCCAGCTGTGTATTATTTTAGTGATCCTGTTTAGTTGTGAAATAACACACTTTAAATATATTTTTAAGGAACATTTATCATGCTGCTTTGGCCACCTTTTTATTATTTAAAAAAATGATGCTTTGTCCAGAATGTTGTATCTTGAAAGCCAACATTACAATGAACAGCTTTCAACTGAAAAACATGTACATGTATATGATGCCTTGAAATCAGTGGCGGCTGCTGGTATTTCAAAGAGGGGAAGCTCATTTTCATTATTTCATATACATCATTATTTATTTTTTATATGTACACCCTTACATGTTAGTAATATAATGTGTGTGTGTGTGTGTGTGCATAAACCGTTTTCTCAATTCTTTTATAAATAATATATTTTATTATTGTATTTGTTTATTTTTTTGGTTGGTGATAGATAAATAAATTGAAATCAGGTTGACAATATTAGCACTGTCTGTCGTGCAGTTTGCTAGCTGGATAGTTCCCTAGGAATGAATGAAGAAACGATCTAAAAAAAAAAGGTATTAAACTCGACGGAGGAAATGTGGGTATTAGCTTAAACTGAAACAAGGAACATGGTGTATAATTGTGTAAAATGTATGATGAAAAGTGGCAAGCAATTTCGCCAAGCAAATAACAAGAAATAGGCTGCAGCAGTTTGTCTTTCGACTACACTTGAAAAATCCGCCACGGGACTGACTGACTTTTTATGGTACTAAATCGCTGTCAATCAAAAGACCCTCCAATCATCACGCAGAAGCCCTGAGTCCGGGCCAGCCCACTCCTCATTCACCCCAGAGATGCTGACCGTCCGTGGGCGGGACATAATCGCAGTATTTATCCAATGACCGTCTAGTTTCGAAGCACTGAAAAAAACTGTTCAATGCAGCCCCACTGAAGTCAATGGACGCTCGGCTTCAACAGGGAAATGCATTGTGACGCTACGGGAATCTATGAGAAGGAAATCAAGTCAGCTGACCTGCTATATGTTGCTGATTCTGAACGAACTCGTCTTCGAGATTAACGTGTTCTAACGTATTTTTAGTCAATAAAATGTTAACACAATAGTACACATTTGACATTAATTTTTTGACATTATAGGGGAAGCTGAGCTTCCCTTGCAGTCTTAAAGAAATCGCCACTGCTTGAAATGCTAATTTCTAGGCAGGTTGCTAGATTTAGAACAGTGCAAGTGTGCCCTTTTCTGACCCAGTTCTTAGAAATGTGATGCTTAGTGTATCTTCACCATGGTAAAAGTGTCATTTTCAATGCAGTGGAGTGACCTCATAGGTCGTAGGGCCGCTGTGATAATTTGAATGAAAGAAAGGGAATGAATGAAAGCCACAAAAGGTAGCAATCTGAAAAGTGGGTGTCTGATAAATCATCGCCGTATGGTGCTGTGCGTATTATTGAGCATGAGTTCTTACGTGTGCGAATGACCTGCAGATTATGGGTCATTATGATGGAAGCGGCCCATGTGCTACGATAACACAGGACTCACTACGCAAGCTCGCGGCAAACAATCCATTCTGTGAGCTAGTGAGAGGGAGGCTGGCGTTGAATAGGCACACAAGTAATTAATCTTTCAAGGATTTTCTATGCTTCCAATTTTAAACTGCCCAGAAGGAATGGAAACACAGTTATGTGCTGAAGATTTTGCATCTAAAACCCAGAAAAGCACTTGAAAGATTAAAGTCTGCTGTTGGTAGGACTGTTTCATTTTGTATCACAAGCAGCATTCTCGGAAAACAAGCAATTTATTCACTGGGAAGCCAGAGATTTTCTTTCAAGTTAATATAGTGAATGAAATGGAATTTGTTTTTGTGGGAAATAACTGTATCCAAAATCAAAAAGCAGCTTGCTGTGAATGCCACTATTGGTGAAACCAGAGGGGGAGACACCACATAAAATCCACCACTAAATCAATCAGTGAACCATTTTTTGGTTCATTTCAGTGTTCATTTTTCAGTCCCGGTCCCGTTCGATTCTGTCTCCTTCCTGTGTCTATAGGCTGTTTTTTCCACACACACAACACATCAGATCTCCAGTAACAGACGTTTGCGTGCTGTTAGTATTAGATAATTATATTTTTCGGGAACCCACGCACTCTGTTGCATCCGGTGCTGCGGGACTGCAGACCTCTACAGTAATTGCAAACAACATGCAATTAAGAGTCCAAAAACATTACATTCAGTCTGCACTTACTGTGAGTATATTCTTTTAAAATATATTATTTCTGTTATAGGTACCCTTTCTATAAATACGCTAACGTGTAAGCTACTTCATTTTCGCAAGGCCTGTCACACCACTGAACATGTAAATGTGAAATCGTCATGCTCAGTTTTAAGTGTGAAATCATTTGTGTGGGCACATGGCATGATAGTTTGATAATGAAAGCCGCCCGTTAACCTTATTCAAAACTTTTTTTTTTTTTTTACAAAGCAACCCTCTTTCTCAAAGTTTGTTTAACACATCACTGACAACACTTCATATTTCAACAGGGAAAATAGCACCTCGCAGTCAGACGGGTTGTCATAAGATGTCATCCCCTGTTGCAACTCTTGAGTTAACTGCCAGGCCCATGGGGGTGCGTCTCTCCTCCCCTCCCCTGTGCATGCGGCATGTGGCGTGTGTATTGTGTTAGTGATGTTTTAATGACTCTAGATGAAGTGGGTGGTGAGGGGAAGATTGCCACTTGCTGTAGATTTCAGCAGATGATTGCTCTTCAGCGGCAGGAGGCTGACACTAGTGCCGAGACCCTGGTGTTTCAGCCATCATCCTGGAGGACGACTCGCTCCGAGCTCTTGACCTATTTCTGCCCTCCAATTCCCTCTCTGGGGTAACTCAATGTCTGTAGTTGGATTTTTAAGTTTAAGTGGGTGCTCGGATGTAACATTTTTGCTTTCACAGAAGAGGTTTCAGTGCACACCTGGGTTCAGTTGACCATAAAGTTTTGGGCACAAAAAAAACTCAAGCTTTAGTCATTTGAAAGGGGGGTGTAGAGTTTCAACTCAAATGATGAAAAATTAATGTTCAAGTTGGCAGTAACTTTGTCCTTGACACTCTGGAGGTTTTGGTGCACATCTGGGTTCAGTTGAACATTAAGTTCAGTTCTGTTATGACAACTCTGAGTGACTGGCATGGTGAAAACTACAAACTACTACAAAACATGGGGCAAAACAGGAAATAACATAAGTCCACACAAGACAAGGGGAACACAAGACAGGAATCATAACACATGTGACAATGACTTCATTGGTTTATTTTGATCTTCTTCTTTTTTTTTGTGACATAACTTAGAGCGTCAAAATGTCTGAAATCAAAGCTAAACTTCGTCTTTCCTCTAGCTGTATATGCAGCTCTAAAGTACTTTTCTTTTGTTTTTGTCCACAGGTTCTTCAGCACCACCATGCAGTTCATGAGATTTCCTACATTGCAAAGGACATCACGGACCACAGAGCATTTGGTTATGTATGTGGGAAAGAGGGAAACCATCGGTTTGTGGCCATCAAAACGGCTCAGTCTGTAAGTACTCATTCCTGACTATAGTCTCAAATTTTCACATGCGTTATTAGTCCAAAAAAACTATGAGTGTATTATGTACTGCAGTCCGTTAACTTGCTATAAAGACTGTCCCTGACTGGCGTTCATTCCCTCAGTCTGTTTCTGACTTTGCCCCTGTGTTGTTGTTTCTGCGGCTGTTCTTTGTTGTTGCGTTGCTCTAGTCTGCAGTGCTGCGCTTCTGTTGCAGTTGCTCAATCGATTTCCATACTGAGACGATGAGTATCTGCTGTCCTCTTTCTCTCTCTCCCCATCCATCGCTCTCTCCCTGTGAACTACAAGTGACCCAGCTAACACATAAAGATAAAGCAATGGCAACATGTTCCTGCGCTATTTTCACTCACTCCTGCCACAGTTATGGCTCTCATTTATAATTTTTTCAACATGTTGTCGTTCCCTGCTGTTTCTCCCCATCTCTCTTTTTCTTACTTTTTCTGCCTTTTAAGTACTGTGGCAGTATCAATATTGTGGTATAGAGATGGTATTATGTAAAAAATACCATGGTACTTTTGGCTGTTTCTTTAAACTTCGTACAATATGTCCCAGGGGTCGATTTTAATTAAAACAAACAGATTTTTTATTTTTTATTTTTATTTTTATTTGAACTATAATCTAAAAAAGAAAACTACTGTCCCTCAACTGTGGGATCATTTCCACCACGATTCACAAACTTTCCTCAGATAAAGTCTTCTGTAATATTTGTATTGTGTGTGATTTCTAATCAAGCTGTAATTTAGTCAAATTTGCAAAAAGTGTGAAAATATTAAGTAATTATGTGTATTTAGAATACATAAAATGCTACAAAATTTGCTTTAGCAAGGAGTGAGCTATCATATTCCAAAAAAATATATAAAAATGTAATTTCCAGCACAAAATACTATTAAATACAATACATTAACTATTAAAAGTGTGATAATAGTTTTATGTCTAAATGTAAGCTGGGCCAAAAGTGCATATAGTTGAAGAAACACTCATAAATCATGCAACTGAATGCTGAAATGATTGTGTATGATTTTTCCACAAACCCACTGCAGCATATGTATTTTTTCTTTACTTTCTTATTTCTTCTCTCTTTTCTCATTTCTCATCCCTGTAAACACTCTTTCTTTCTCACATCTGCTCATATTGCATTTCAGTGGAATGAATCTGCTGTAATAGGCAGCAGAGAAATACCCAAGGCAAGTTTTGAGGGCGTTTTCATCCATGTATTGAGATATTAGTGACATTTAGGCTTCACTGGGAAGGAGATGCATTTTTAATGTAACTACAAAGAGTGAATTTTGATCTGACCCAGACCTTTCAAACGGAAAGCACTTTGTTCTGTCACCTCTAATCTGGCAGATTTAGGTCCTTTTTTTTCTTGAACATTTATAGATATTCTGGTATGGTGTTTTTTTTTTTATGTCCTTAACATTAACCTGAAAAAGGGACAACGGATAAAAATGTGCCAGTGTTGGCTAAATCTGGTGCATTTTACATATTGTTATGTACTATTAATGTGTACTGTCCCTGATTAAATAAATAAATAAAATAAGATCATGTCACTTCTTCCTCTCTCTCTCCCTCCCTCTTTGCCTCTTTAAATCTGTCTCTCTGCCTGTCTTTCTGCCTATATTCCCAGGCTGAGCCTGTGATCCTTGACCTCCGTGACCTTTTCCAGTTGATTTATGAGATTAAACAGAGGGAGGAGATTGAGAAGAAAGCTCAGAAGGACAAGCAATGCGAGCAAGCTGTTTATCAGGTAACACACACACGCATGAAAACTTCACACTCACATAAACTCAAAAACCCAAAGAGAATTTACAATTTCGAATGCTTGGTCAAAATACGGCCGCGTATAGAGAGTGTTGTAAAAGAGAAACAACAACAAACTCAAAAGGGAATAATTAAATATGCAATACAAAAAGGGTGAAAATACAGAAACAACACATTTCTGAGAGGGCATATGTATTATTTATCTCAGAGAATAACATAATTATACTCATATGAGGCCGGGTGCACAGAAGTTTTTTTTTTTTGTTTTTTGCAACTGTTGCTTGTAAGATTGTAAATTAATGAGAAGTGAGTAAACAAGGAGGCAGACTGTACAACAACAACTGTCTCATATATATATATATATATATATATATATATATATATATATATATATATATATATATATATATACAGTCACGATTAATCGTTGCACAGCACTATTATATACAGTATATATGGGGTATATATATATATATATATATATATATATATATATTTAAGGGTCCAATTCTCACTATTAACTATGACTTTTTCCTAATAAACTATTAATTACTCCTTATTAATAGTTAGTAAGGCAGTTGTTAAGTTTAGGTATTGGGTAGGATTAAGGGATGTAAAATATGGTCATGAAGAATAAGGTATTAATACAGTATGTGCTTTATAAGTATATTCTATTAATATGCATGCTAATAAGCAACTAGTTAATGGTGAGAATTGGACCCTAATTTTATTATTCCAAAATTAATAATCTCACACGACAAAACATTGGTAAAAACCCAGAGTGTGCACCAATCATCTGGCAGCTTTCTCTCTCTCTCTTTTTGAATCGAGACAAAAATTAGGCCGCATTTCTGTTCCTATTTTCACTGGCTGATGTTGAAATTGTGCTTTTGCTCTGTTTTTACATAAATTACCAAAAATTGGTTTCTTTTTCTCGTCATAATCACCTCTCCCGTTTCCTCCTACCAATACTCTTCTTCCTTCAATCACTCCCTCTGTGTGATCAATCCTGCAGACCATTTTGGAGGAAGATGTGGAGGATCCCGTGTATCAGGTAACACTTTGAAATAAATCGTTAATCATTATGTCTGCCTGCATGTATGCTGTCAATTTAGTGTGCCTCTCAATGTCACTTTAAACAGGGCTCCCTGCTCAATAATATGCATTTAATCTCATTTACAGATATAAATGATTCCACTCCATTTTCTCTGCTCTTTCCTCACTCCTCCTGAATTAATAAGTCTTGTTATTTCATCATTTCTTTAGAAGTAAACTGTGAATCATCGCTGCAAAGTGTTGCTAACCTTTCCTTTTCATGAATTGGGAATATACTGATAAAACTCTGATGCAAGAGCGATTCTGGGAGCCTCCTTTATTTTGTACTGAAAACAGACAGCTTTAACACATCTCATCTGGGCTGCGTGTGTGTGTGTGTTTACATGCATTACATTGCCTTTCCGTATTGTCCGGTGTGCATCATATTGCGAATGATCTAGCCTTCTATGTATTCTATTGTGTTTGATTGGAGTGTATCTTTAAAAAGCAAGACTGGACATCCATTGGCTGTTACAAACAAAGAGAAATGAGAAACATTGCTTCCAGGCCTAGCAGTTAGCTTAAGAATCAGTCATTACTTGCAGTATAGTAAAGACCTGATAAGGACTATCAATTTTCTGTTAAAACGCTAGAGAAGAAGAGAATTAGCCAATGGCTAACTGTGTAACAGAATGAAATGGCCAATGGCGACCCTAGTTTGTAAATGAGAATGACTAAGCCATTAGATCTAATGTCACAGAAAATGGAGACGATTCTGCCATTAGCATTAATGTGGTCTTGAATGGACAGGAATTAGCAATTAGCTAGAATGTCGCTTGCCAAAAATCGCACTCATCTCTGTGTGGTCTCTGCGTTATGGAGGAATATATCACAGCTATGGGTTTAAACGGGTCTGCCATTCCTAAATTATCCCTAAAACGTAGTGGTTAGCATCTTAAATGCAGACTATCACTGGGAAAGTTTTGTTACCCTGCTAAGCTAACATTAGCATGCATCGTTAAAGAAACATGCAGCATTGGGCTTTAGACTTTGATTTATTTCTCCTTAACGTTGTAAAATTCATAACATTGCCCTGTTCGCAGGTACTGAAACAGAGGGGTACGGATACACAGAAAAATAAAATAATTTTAAAGGCCGAATGCACAGTGAAAAAAAAAAAAAATTTTAAAGGCCGAAATCAGACTGAATATATGCATGAGGCGTGGGTCAGAAAGAACAACTCGTAATTCTTCCCTCCGAAATGTTCTTGTATTTGTTATTATGGTTATTTTAAGTTGTCTCGAATGTAGAGAGTGAATATTCTTCTCTGCATTGAAACTATGATAGTTGTAGTTGCAGTGAAACATGAACCATCCGCTGTGTCCTTCAAGGCTAGAGGGGTCAATGCGCTGCTCCTGGGGGCCGCTGTTGATTCTGTGTGATCAATCAGTCTTCTTCCTTTTCTCTTTTCTTTTCGCACTCACCTTTTTCCTGTCCCTTTGCCTTTTTATCTTCTTCTGCTGCCGATGTTGTAGTACATTGTATTTGAGGCGGGACACGAGCCCATCCGTGACCAATCAGAGGAGAGCATATATCAGGTACACTACCAAATCTCAATAATGGTGCCTTTTAACTGATAATTACATAACCAGATTTCAATATTAGTTTGAAGACATGTTCACCACTAGTAACAATTTACTTATATTATTATTCAGAGTAGCATATGTCCAATAAATAATATTTGTGGGGGATTTGAACATTTGACAAAATACTAAAGTAGCTACTGTATTTTTTTCTTTTTCTGAGAATTGGAAGTTTGCCAGCTCTGAAAGAGAAATCTGCTATTTTAAATTGAACTAATTCAATAAAAATGTTAACAATAAATTCATATTTTTTTCATAAAGTATTATAATATTAGTTGCAATATGTTTATAATGTTTCACTGTGAAATATGATTAATACTGTCAAATACATAATTTACAAGTTCTACTCAAAATTCATTGAAATAAATATTTGACATTTTAAATAAATAAATAACGGCGAAGCTTCTCATATTTTTCATAGTTTAAAAAAACTGATTACTTCACCTAATTAATATTCATGAGCCAGGCTGATGAGGTTTAGAACGTCACCCCTGATTTTTCAGATTTTTCCTAAACTCCTGCTTGAAAGAAATCTAGAGAGAGAGAGAAAAATATATATATATATATATACTATAAAATATATATTATTATCATTATATATATATATTATGTGGATTTACCTTTTTCGCACAGAAATTTCTTCTAAATTTCACAAATAACTTCAAATAAATTTTTAAAAAGATTGAAGGAGAAAGACTGAAATCGTATTTTCTTGTAAAACATACTCCAAAATCTTTGTTTTATTTACCTCGAAGAATCACTTTTACATTGTGTTGAAATTACCGTCGCCGTCCACAACATAACACAATCTGTCAGTTTGAAAAAAGACATAATGCATCGAGCTTAGGTCTATCATTAACAGCTTCCATGGACCAACACAGGTTTTAATGATCAAACAGCCAATAGGGAGCCTCCAAACAAACCGGCATTCTTCTTTAAAAAAACACTTTCAAAGAATCCCTTGGTTTTGATGGTGCAGTGATACTGGCAGCTCCACTGTGTTGCTAGCAGAGTCCCACCTGTGAATTAGAACAGAGTGCCTCGCCAAGCCACACTAATTCAGCGTGACGGGCCTTTCAAAGATTTACACCCAGCAATGCTTCGTGCTCCAAGCGCCATGACCAAGACAACAGCAGGTGTTGTATCCTCAGGTGCTGCTTTGTTTTGTCACCTGTGGCTTGAGTCAAAAAGAGACCCTGCCAAGCTAAACAATCAGTGCCCCAACACTTTACCAGTCCGTCTCCTCCACAACTTTTTACAGAGCTGACTTAATGTCATAGTCAGTTAAGTAGCTCCGCGAGAGCTTGAAACACCATCAGGGACCAAATTATACCCTCTAAATTCAAATATCTGCTCGGCTCTCAAGCGCTAAGCTGACACTTCACAAACTCCTTCACTTGTTGCTGACATCAGGACAGATAGCGAAAACTCAGGAGCATGAAAGAGACATCTGCTTGCTGTCACATCAATAACACCAGGATCAGCTAACACCTGATCTCATCTCATATCAAACAAGATCGGCCGAGTCAAATTGAATCTGCGTGAAAATCACTTTTGGTCTTTGCTAACAGCGATGAAATAGGGTAACATAAATGAACATAATAAGAGCTTTGTGATCTCTAGATGTCCACTGTCTAGACTGGACCTGTATAAATGGCATCAATCGAATCAATGAATTGTGGTTATATTGCGGAGCGCCATGAAAATATAAAGTCATGGAAATGTCAATATTTTATCTACATTTTTTAGCTATGCTTAGCTTTAAAATATGCCACTGGTTTACAAATTTGTGTGCAATATTTCTAATATTTATTAGAACTTAAGAACTTAAAACAAGACATTTAACTAATAAATACCATACTTTATCCAGTTGACTTGTCACAGTACATTAAGACAATTATTTTGTATTACAATTTTTCTGAAATGTTATCTTTAAATATGCATGTGAGGCATTAGTTAATTAAATATGCACAGATTTGCATACATTTCGAGAACAGGAATTGAACTTTGGATAAAGCCAGGTTTGAAATTCTTATTCCATTTTGTTGACAAATTAGAGTTAAAGGGTTTACTGAGGGAATTTTGCATATCGCTTTTATCATAATATAAATCAGAAAATTCTGTCAACAATTAAAAAAAAAAATATTTCAAATGTTATATAAATCAGACAGAAGTTATATGAACAAACCTCTCTGTTAATATCTTCGATTTATAGATAGGAAAAAAATGTTTTATTTAAGTGGAGATTTCTTGGTCAGTGCGAGAGAAAAAAAAAACAGATTTTGAGAAAACTGCCTTTAAAGATATGTACAGTATTGTAGTTGAAATGTACAGATGCAAATCGATAAAAGTGTAATAAAATAATCGCTTACATGTGTATTTTGGATGTTTTCTTTGCACTAGTCTGAAAAAAAATGGAAGCAAAATAGCATAAAATCTCAAAATGTACCAGTCCCTGAAAAAACAATAGATTTGCCTGTATAGCATCTTCTCTTAATTGTTATTCGGGAACCTATATTAAGGGATTTTTTTTTAAAGAAACGCTATCCAACATTCCTCAACCTTTTAGAACAGCATCTCATAACAAGATGATGATTAACCGAAGATAACACTATGCATCAAAAGTAACCTTGACCTCCAGCGGGCCCCTTGGGTCCCAAGTAGTGTTGCCTCTGGTAAAGTTTGGATAGCATGACTGAGCTGAGGGATTGATGCTGAGCGTAGGGAGAGTTCCAAAGTCTGCATGGAGAAAGTACTCTGCTGTGAGAGGAAAGCAGCAGGTCTCTCCTCTGCCCTTTCTCCAAATGAAAGAGAGAGAATGATTAATCATTGCTGTCGCTGTGTGATCTTTGAATAAAAGAAATGGAAAGATCACTTCAAGTGTACGATCAAATAAAAACACAGTGGCAATCAGTCTCTCAGCAAGAGGGAAATTAAGAACAATGGCAAATTAAAAAGAGAGAGAGAGAGAGAGAGAGAAGACGTGAAAATAACAGACAAAGAAAGGATCTGCATCTTTTCTAGCCATCTAATTTGAACATGAAAATGATGGTACACTGTAAAAAAAAAAAAGTTGCTACCTTAAATTTTTAAGTACAATCAACTTGGATTTTTAATTCAACTTAAATTATGCTATAAACTGACTTAAAAATGAGTTGAATCTTCAATAACTTATAAATTAACTTATTTTGTTCTAAATACATTTTAACTTATGAGTTGAGGCAATATAAAAACACATGTTGTCATAACTTATTGATCAATAATAGAAAATCTTATCATGCAGACTATAAAATTGTATTGATATTATTTTGATGTATTTGGTCTAAAACATTTATTATAAATAAAATATAAATGTGTTATAAATAATACAAATATTTATTATTATTATTCAAGCTCAATTTTAATTTCTACTATGCACTATTTTCTGCATCTTGCATTTATATTATTAATAAGAACACTTTATACACAGACAATGGCTCATTTTGCTCTCCAGGAAGCATAAAATGTGCATTCTGCATTGACCTTGTAAAATCTCTTGCTGAAATCTGAACTAATGGTAACTTGTCATGTTAACTGTGCATTTGGCTGGGCTCCCTGTCCACACCAGGTCCCTACCAGCCAACAAAAGGAGGGAGTTTATGACGTCCCAAAGCGACATCCAGTGAGTGGACCTGTGTGTGTTTGTTTATGTGACTATCCTGTGCCTCTCTCTGGCAAACTTTCAATATGTAAACCACCAAGCATCAAGCATGTGTCCGCTCCCTGTCTCGAGTCCCGTGAGGAGTTCGGCAGCACTCATTTCCCGGCTTACAGTAAATCGCATAGACTGTGCACTCTTAATTTACCCCCGGTGTTTGTGCGTTTTTGGCTGGTTGTGTATATGTGTGGTTTTTGTGTTTGTTTCATTTTCTTTGTGAAAATCTTGCTGTTTGGGTGGTGGGCATTACGTGATTGGTCGGTTTTTGCATGATGTGCGCTTGTCTTCACCCCATGATAAGGACAGCTGGTGCGTTCATGAGGGCATTCCAGCCTTGTGAATCAAGTTGACAAGAAAGTTCACCCAAAAAGAAAATTCTCATGAATCATGTATGACTTTATTTCTTCCATGGAATACAGAGATTTGAAAGAAGAATGTGCTCATTCTTTTTCGACTGTCTTTCAAGCTTTAAAAAGGATATAAAAGCGCCATAATGATTCATGCACAGTATCAGGCAGACATTTAAGCAATTCTTTAATAATAACATGAATATAGGACACAACTCGTACGGACCATTTTTGCTATATTCATATTTTTATGGAAATGAGCAACTAGAACAGTCTCCAAAGGGTTTCTTTAGTGTTCCAGGGAAGTTTACTGCAAAAAATAAAAAAATATATTCTTTAGTATTTTTGTTTTGTTTTCTAGTACAACTATCTAAATATTATTAAATCATTTACAATATATTTAATTTGAGAAGAAAAATTGGTAACGCTTCCTTTAACAGTCCAGTTACCCATGTACATACTCGGCACTTATTTTAGTAATTATAATTACTGGGTAATAACGAGGTAATAACCCTGAACCTACCCCTAAACCTACCCCTAACCCATGTACTTACCTTATATTAGCCAGTTCTTTCTAGGTAAGTACACTGTAAGTACACTGTAAGTACTGTACCGTAAAAGGAAGCGTTACTGAAAAAATAATATATTCTTAAAAAGAAATAAAAGAATCAAAATGAGCTCAAGTGAGTTTAAGCCTAAACAAGAAAAAAATGTCAGAAATATAAACAATTCAAAGCGAAAACAAGATTATTTTTTCTGAACCCATTCACTGTAAAAAAGTGTATTGTCTTTGTTTTGAACTGTATTGTCATGATTTGTTATCACAACTTCATTGCATTAACTCATTTTTTATGTCAATGAACTCAACATTTTAAGGCAACCAGGTAACTTACTTTTTTTAATTAAACCAACATTTTTTTTACAGTGACAATTCTTTTTCTTGTTTTACGCTAAAACTGCTCAATTCTGATAATTATATAAAAATAAAAAATATTAATATCATAAGTAATTTTGTTTCTCAAGTAAATATATCTTTATTTAAGAATGTTTAGATATTTGTGCTAGAAAACGAGACCAAAGCACAGAGGAAGAACATAATGTTTGGAGTGTTGAAACGACATGACAGAACTTTAAATTTGGGTGAACTATTCTTTCAATGCCACATCATGAATGTCCGTGAATCATGCATGATTTACAATAATAAAAAAAAGAAAGTCTGTGTAGCTTAAATGGGTTGACAGATAAAGTCATTTAAATGAGAGATGGCAAACATTCTTCAGCATTTCTTGAGTTGTGCTCATGCATCTGTGATCGTACTGTGAACGAGATTCAACTGGTCAATAAGTTAGAGCGAATTTTGCTCTCTCTCTTTAAATGGTGGATGATCTCTTGTCAGGCCATTTGGCCTCAACATTAACACTCTGTTATAAAGAAAGATGGCTGATCTTTTCATGTTCTGGCCAGTGTCTCTGCTGTCTGTATCTCTCTTGTGTTATTGCTGCTCTGTTCATTCAGTCTTAGCTCAGCTAAATGCCGAAACCCTCACACAATCACCATCACAACACATACAACCCCTGCAAAAGTCCCTCGTGCCCTGGAGTTGGTTGAGTCTGTCCTCGAAATTCGATTGTTTGGGTCACTCCAGACCTGGAAAACAAAGTTTGAGTTGGATTTTCCTCATCTCAGCCCTCATGTCACCCTGTGCCGTTGTCTGGCATCTCTTCCTCTCGCCTCTTCCATCATGTTTTCAAACACCCACTCACTCTTTTCTCCCTTTTCCTCACACATATTTGCAGCCTTCTTCCTCTCTCCTGTTTCAATCTATGTTTTGTGGCCTCTTGATCCGGCCTTCTTTTCATTTCTGGCGAAGCAACTCATAAAATAACTCTTTCGTCTCTACGGAATTGGCTTTTGAACCGTTAGGCTGTAAATCTGTTTTGTGTTGTGCATCTGCACATACTGTACATTGTGGGCCTGAATTTATTTATTTATATGTATTTATTTGCGCTTCTTTGATTTTTGGGGCAAATTCAATAAGCATTTCAATACAATGAAAACATTGTCATAGTTTTTGGCATAAGCACACTTCTATAAAGCTAAGTGTATATATTGTGTAATGTACATTATAATTATACATTATTATAATTAATACAATTTCAGTAAACACATTTTTTAAGAGACATTTGTGTACATTTTCTAGCTTTCATCTAGGACTAATTCATTAAATGATTATCAAATTATAGACAAATAGATTTTGTTTTGTTGTTTTTCTTTGTTTTCTGTTTGTTTAGTTTGTTTTGTTTTGCCTTGCTTTGTTTTGGGTTTTTTGTTGTGTTTTGCTTTGCTTTTTTTTATTTATTTGCTTTGCTTTCTTTTGTTTAGTTTTTCTTTGTTTTTTGTGTTTGTTTGTTTTGTGTGTGTTGTGCTGTTTTCTTTTGTTTTGCTTTCTTTTGCTTTCTTTTGCACTTTTAATACACGTTGTTTTCATTCACATTGTTCAAAAGAAGTTTAAAAACAATGCAGTACGCCAGATCATGGTATTCTGCCTCATCCTTCACAACTGAAATGGATAACATCGTCATGCAAACTGCGTTTAGCACATATTTTTGGAGCATGTTTGCACAATAATTAATTGTAATATTTCCCTTAGTGAATCATGCGGTGAAACAAAGCAGGCAGTGTGCGCAAATAAACAACAATATCAGTCAGTGCAATATATTCTTCATAAATTCCCCCCATTATATTTTTGCCTAAAGAATTGACTTTGATAAACAGTATTTAATGAATCCTTTTTTTTTAATAACTCTTTAGTGTTTCTTGTACCTCTCCACATATTATTTAATTTCCTAGCTTTGCTGCTCGGTTGGTTTCATCCCTGTGGCTACATGATCATAACTCTCCGTCCGTAATGAAATGGGCAGCACTAAAAGCACACAGGACACTGCAAAGATAATTATTCTCTCCGAGGGGACGGCTAATTGACAATCTTTTGAAGTGATAATGATGATAGAAAAGTAGGCTGATGGATTGTGGCAAAATAAACGTGATACTAATATTCACTCCCAGCCTCGTTCTAAATATTGCCATGGAGACTGTTTAGTGTAAATACTGTTGTTTCAGTTATGGAATGACAATACATCATGTGAGTCATACTTTCACAGGAGAGGCAGCTTGTTATAATATATACTATATAACAGATAAGAAGGTAGTTATCAGCACTCGTGATATCCATCAGTAATAAGGTGTCAGTAGCATGCAAGGCGCTTTGACTGACACAGTTCATCACTGTGGGGCCCAGCTGTCATCTTTCCCATTATCCTCAATGGTGATCCCCAAGGGTGTGTAAAGAGATTGATTTGATGGCATCTTTTGGGCTGGTAATATTACGGCCATTTAATTCAGCTACTGGCCGCAGTGTAGAACGGCAGTTCCAGCTCAATGACCTTCAAAACCAGACAACGTGAGACGAACACCATCACCCTGGAAACGTGGCAGGAACAAATCAAATTAGATTTTTTTTTTCCCCTCATTCGGCCTCGTTCGTGAAACACAAGCAGAACAAAACTGAGTGCAAATGTAGATTGCTGCATCATTCAGAGTTCTGCTTATGTTTTATGAATGAAGCCCTTTTCAATGTTAGACAGCTGAACTGATCGAGTGAAGAAAGCTACACTACCCAAACCTTGATGATGCTTTCTCTCTTTCCCTCTCTATCACACTGCCTCTGCTGTCCTTCATGTTTGTCCATTCACTCATAACTGCATTAGCAAATATAACATGTCACTAGCAGTGGCTTATTCCTGCTTACTTTTCTCAAACTGATATGACCATACATCGATTCTTAAAGCTAAGCGCTAACACCGAACACCTAGCGCTAACATAGAGAGACTTTCAGACTTAACCATCTCAGGGGTCAACTGCTTCTGAATCCTGAGTCACTTGATTTTATTGCATGTTTTACATGTACATGTCCAGATCTTGTGTGTTTCTGGTCTTACTTGGTTAGCCGGATAACTTCCGGAGTTATCTTTTGGAGCAGAAATCAATGTAAATGTCTTTTTTAGAAGTTTAAAAATGTCTTTCACATAAAACAACCACTTTACATCAACAAGACCAGACAAACAACTGAACACACGGGAGAGAATATATACACAACCAAATGAGGAAACTAGTGAAATAAATAATGAACAACAGGTTAACTGAATAAATCTGACACATACTTGGAAATTAGGTCAGGAATTGAAACAAACACAAAGAACAAAACATAATCCCGACAAATGAGAATTGTAATGACATTTATATGTATCACGCATTGCAACTTAACGAACAATGAATAATACATTTGTCACAGCATTTATTGATCTTTGTTATCATTCGTACTAAAACCATAAAAACAAATATTTTCGGTACTTCAATAAAATAAACGTTAACTGAAATAAACCAAAACAAAAAAATTCAACTTATTTTGTTTCAGCTATAGTGCCCAAGGAACATTTCTCATTTTTGTTTAGTTTAAGTTGAAGTACTAAAATAACTCTAACTAAATAAACTCAAACTAAAACAAGATTTAAAGTTACCAAAATAAATTGTATTCTTTCAGTCATGTCTCTCTGAGGGCACCAAGTGAAGAAAAGAAAATATGCACGTGACACCTCTTTATCCGGCTAACCAAGTAAATCATGTTCGAAGAAAGGGTTCTTGGAGTTCTTTTCCATTTCATGGTCTACCCATCCTCTCCTTTAGTATAAGATCCTCTCCTCGCCTGTGTTGCTTTTTCAGCAGCACAATATGTAAGATGGGAGCAGCTGTTGTTCATGGTCTTTTGCTCTTTCCATGTTATCTCAAGAGACGCCCATTTGAGTACATTATTTTCCCATTAAAGCCTGCCGGCAGCTGGTTAAAATCATTTTTTAGTTTGATTCCCCCTTCCACAAATTAAAGTTTGAGACTATGGGGTGGGATGCGAGTTAGCGAAGATAAATACAGTTGGTTCTTGCATTTGTCGGGCTCACACCTGTTGAGAGATAATCTGGTAAAAAAAAAAAAAAAATGCAAAAGCCACAAATTGATAGTGGGATAGTGAGGAAAACATGTAACCTGTACAGGTAAAGTACCATCCATCTCATGTAATCACACTTCACCCTCCCAAAACAGACCTCATTTTCTGTGTGTCCCATTTCATCTTTCATCTAACACCATGTTATCATTGCAGAACAAACATAACCAACAGATCGATCTCTTGGATCTAGACACTGACCTGTTGCTGGTCACCAAGGTAAGGTAGACAATGACTGGCCGGAGTTTCTCCACACCTGCCCTCGGCCTTCCCATGATCCTCCAAGCTGTTGTTTTGATTGCAAATGCTCTGTAATCTAGCTTTAAAGTAATAAGTAGTGCACTATGGTGCACTGTAGACTTCAGTAGAGTCCCTGTACAGGAAAGTAAATGTCACACTTCCCGCTATGAACAGTTTATTGCCCTGCTAAATCCCCGGTCTCTTGCTTTTTACCTTTTCCACTAGTCTCCTGGAAGAAGTCTACTTACTCATACCTGACCTTTCTTTTTCATAGTCAAATGACAGAGCTCTTTTAGATGACCCTAGTGTGACCCTGTTGAATAGGTTGGATTTTGTGTTCCATGAATACATCAGTCAGAGACCATGTGCGCAAGATTTTTACAGTGGTCTCAAAGGTCATGCACACAGTTGTGTTATTGTGTGTGTGCTGTTTTATAATCGTTTTAAAATTATTAGAGACAGGTGAGTGGAGATAGTAAATGCCAGCATAACATCAGAGACAGGAGAGCAATTATTCTTTCATAAAAAAAAATATCCCTTTGGTCGATGTAGGTGTGAAAAGAGTGTGTTGCATTTTAGGAAAGATCCCTGTGGTCTGGCCTCAAGCAAATGGCTGACCGAAACAGTTTTTAGAAGCAGTTTAGAAAAGCTTTTCTGTCATGCGCCAGTTACTTAATAAAGCTCAAACAATTCTCAGCTGCCAGGTCCTCTTGAATTTCATGTTTACAGCAAACTCAACATTATTTGTGCAGCCTGTATTTTGGTCTTTTTTCCGCAATTTTCTGGGGGGAAAAGAAACTTTACCTTAGCGGGTAGTTGTCCTGCTATTGTACTGCAGTGAAAAGTGTACAAATAAATGGACCCAGCCATACAGAGAATAATAATAACTCGTTACATTTATATAGCGCTTTTTCTCGGCACTCAAAGCGCTTTACATGGAAGGGGGGGAATCTCCTCAACCACCACCAATGTGCAGCATCCACCTGGATGATGCGATGGCAGCCATATTGCGCCACTTCGCCCACCACACATCAGCTTACTGGTGGAGAGGAGACAGTGATGAAGCCCATCAGTGTATATGGGGATGATTAGGAGGCCATGATGGACAGAAGCCACTGGGTAAATTTGGCCAGGATGCCGGGGTTACACCCCTACTCTTTTTTTGTTGGTGGGTTTTCACTGCGAAACAACACAAATAATTTAGTTATTATCAACACAATACTAATAAATAAATAAAGGCTGCAGAAAATTCAGACATTTTGGGCAGCAAAAACCCGAAAAAGTCCTGCTAAATCCTAGTGGGACTGGCATGCCCTTGTTAGGCAATGACCGTGAAAACAGGATATATCGAAAAATATTCACTCATTATCTTCCAAAAAATTAGCTCTTATTATATTATATTGTAGATTAGATGGCTGTTTGGCTGGATGAATGGATGGATGACTGGATGGATGGATGGATGGATGGATGGCTGGTTGGCTGGCTGGCTGGCTGGATGGATGGATGGATGGATGGATGGATGGATGGATGGATGGATGGATGGATGGATGGATGGATGGATGGATGGATGGATGACTGGATGGATGGCTGGCTGGATGGATGGATGGATGGATGGATGGATGGATGGATGGATGGATGGAAATTAAAATAAATGACTTTTTATTACAGTTTATTTCTGCGTGCTGTACATGATCGGTAGGTACAATAAGTCATCATCATGTTTTATATGTTTTTATCATTTTTATAGCAACTCACTATCATTTTCATAAGTCACCTTTTGTATTCAAACCACTGTTTGCCCAGGGTAGATGCCAATATTCTCTGGCAAAGACTAGACTGTCATGGCAGTGAGTGCTGAGGTGAAACACATCTGATTTTATGCTGGTAAATGTTCCTCTTTCATCTGCAGAATATCAACCAGTTAGAGCTTTTCGGAGACATGTCCACTCCTCCTGATATCACGTCCCCCTCGGTGAGTGACTCCAAATGGAATGCAGGAATACTGCACAGTGTATACTGCATACTAATTAGGTAGTATGCAAACAGTATGGCATTTTGAAGTGTAGTTTTTTGGAAGGCTTCTGTTTAGACTGCTGTGATTGTCCTCTTCCACAGACCCCAGCATCTCCAGCTAATACTCTGGACCGCACGCTTGCCCACCAGACACCATCCGAACTGTTCACCCCCTTCAACCCTGCCTCTGTACCCTCAGGTAGGAGAAACCCTTTGTTTGTGTACAGGAGAAAACAATACTAAGAAAGTAGATAAAGGAGACATGGAATGGGGCGGATGTAAATGAAGTAATGTATCTGTCTAGTTCCGACTAAATAAGATGTCCCGTCCTCCTGCTGTAGAATATGAATTCTCTCATTACTGACTGCTGGACTGATCTGCATGATAAATGCCTTGCAGAGGACACAGCGTTACCTCTATTTGCTCTACTCTGTGTGTGTGTGTGTGTGTGTGTGTGTGTTTATATCTGAGTGTTTGATGCCTTTTTAACATGCACATCTGTTCGGGAGTCATAACATTCATTTTTATTATGTTATTTTTTTTCCCCTGATGTCCACTTTGTCAAGGGTTTTTGTGCCACAAAGGGGCAATTTTTTCGTTTTTCATCACCATTTTCACCCCTCTCTCTCATTCTTTGATTAGATTAAACAAAATATATACAGATTATTAAAGGAGTGGTTAAAATACTTACTCATTCGCATGTCTGTTTAAACTTGTATGACTTTCTTTCGTCTGTGAAACACAAATAAAGATATTTAGAAAAATCTTAGTGATTTTCTCCAAAATTAATGGGGTCGAATGTTGTTCTGGGCCATATTGACTTTCATGAAATGGACAAAAACAGTTTTAAAATATCTTATTTTACAGTTATGTTTTGCTGGAGAAAGAAAGTCATACAGATTTTAAAGCGACATGAGGGAAATAAATATGACATAATTTTCATTTTTTGGGGGTGAACTACCCTATGCCTGAACTTGCCAGAACCAACATTTTAATAATGTTAATATATCTAATTACAAACATCTTTTATAGACTGCTACTGACCTTCAACGTGACTTTTCATCTTAGAAACATTATGGTTAGGAGAAAGACATATGATAATTCAAAGTTCACCACAAGTATTTTTTCTATGTACATTTCTGATATGCACTTTCTGTAAAACTGCTTTGAAACAATATGTATTGTGAAAAGCGCTATACAAATCAATTTGAATTGATTTGAATTGAATTGAAAGTAGCTTTTCCACAAGCTGAGGTAAATATGAATATTTAGAAGATGAACACAGTGTCATCCACACAAGTACAAAACACCATCATGGTAACACACATGACACTAAAATAATTATATAAACATTTATTTGAACATAATATGCAACATAAAACCGTACAGGGGATAGTTCACTCAAATATGAACAATCTGTCATAATTTACCCGTCATAATTTACCCACCCTCATGAAGATATATATATTTTTTAATCTGAGAGCTTTCTTTCCCTCCATAGACTGCAACGTTATTACCACTTTCAAGGCCCAGAAAGGTAGTAAAGACATTGTTGAAATAGTTCATGTGACTTCTTCTGTGATTTAACCTTATTGATAATAATAATAACGTTGATAATAATGACATGAGGGTGAGTAATTAATGACAGAAATTTCATTTTTGGGTGAACCCCTTTTAATGTACAGAACTTACTGTTTACCAATAAAACATTTTCACAGTTTTTTACAGTCTATTTTCATAAAACATCACAATTGTTTTTTTAATACATAGTGATCTCTAAATTGGGAACTACTACCACTTTAAATTCTACAGGAACACTCACGTCATGATATTTGAACCAGTTATTAAAAACTAATAGCCCTTGTGCAGTGACTTTGCTCTCCCTGGGACATCTGTTCCAGCCAGATTGACTTCCTCTGAAACAGTAAACAGTAACGCATTGATATGTGTGGAATCAAGTAGTGTATCATCTGTCCCATCTGTCTTCAATTCTATCCCTCAGTCAAACTCCCCTCTGTGTTGTAAAATCATAAACACCAGGCTTGACTCCGACACACCTGTCCTGATGGGATTCTCACAGTTCAGTTATGATAGCTCGAGCACATTTTTCACCTTTGTGGAATCATTCTGGCTTTTTTCAAGTGAGAGTTTTTCCCCAGAGTGCTTCAGGGGGTCTGGTCCCGCTGGCAGTGTATTGTAAGTCACTTTCAATGAAACTTGTGTGTTAAATGGCATGTCAAAATGGAGCATAAATCATCTGAATGAGAACACGCTACTTTATTATGATCTTATTTAGGAAAGCTTTGCTGTATTGTGAAAATAGTCACACTATATAGTCACTATTATGTGTTCTATAGCATGGCTTTAATATTTTATGAAGCAGTTAGTTAAATAATAAAATAAATAAATTAAATAGAAATAAAATAAAATAATAAATAATATAATTCATTTTATAAAAAAACGCTATTAATTCAATTAATTTATTGCCATCTTTCCACTAGAAGATATAGCACTCCTCGACATGTCCGCAGGATACTGGAGATGTGCTTCAGGTTTTGCTTGTTACCTGAATAACAGTCCATAATTCCTTCCTATTTGCCAATGGTGGATCCATTGCTCAAAAATGACTGCCGAGGGCCATCATGGACCAGTGCAGGGGTGCGTTGCTGTGATGAGACAGCCCATTGCTGCCTGACTGAATGATGGACATGCACGATTTACTTAAATTCACATATAGAACTTCTCCGAGCATTCCACTCACTGGTCCTTGAGACAACCCAGAGACAATTTATATAGAGACATGCCACTTACTCAATCCTCAATACAACTATATTGGGAAAAATCCGTAACGCCAAAGATGGCGGTTGTATGCACATGCCCCGCCCCTCCCACTGGAAAGCCAATCGTCTGCTTTTAACAGTCAAGCCAGGAAACATTTAAGCCTATCTCTGGTTCCACTGACGCATGCGCACAGTTGAGGTTTGCGACAGTGGAAAATACGTTACTGTTTGAAAAGGCGGCAGATTTTATATGCAGTGTATGTGTGCGCTGTGTAAATATCAGACATCCCAAGTGCCTACCGCATATTGATAGCGGCTCCCTGATGCCCGCAAATTAGTTAAAATCTCCCAGAATCTAGACCGAGCGAGCGAGAGCTCACACATACTGTGTTTCAAACCGTGCCGCGCGCGCACGTCAGAGAGGGAGAGAACCATTGCGCATGCATAGTAAAGTATAACCTGTGGGGGAAAAGGCATTTTATACCCTATTTTGGTGCAAAGTCATCAAACTTTTTCAGCGATTTTTATCATATTTTACTGCTGTTTCTATACATGCAGTTTTTATGTCCCGTTGACCAGTGTAAATGCAGTTCTGACTCTCTGCCCATTCATTTAGATAGGAACCTGGTCTTGTTAGTCCGAAATAGCTGCCCGGAGGCGTTGCCAAGATGGCGGCCGAGTGGCATGACTTGCCTAAAAGAACTTTGGACAACCACACACTGTTTCTGCAACTCCATGTGTCAAATGTTCCCATCCCACACGGCTCAATGGCATTATGTTTGCCACTGTTTTTTTTGTGTTTTTTTGCTGCTGCATGTGAAGAAATACACATACTCATAATTGTATTACTATTTATTAAAATATTGTTTAGTTAAACTATTTAAAAAAAATGCTGATACATACTGTCACCTTAATTTTGTGGCAAATAGATCAATAAAAATAAATATGATTTATATTATTTATATAATATTATTTATATATGTTGTATTATTTATCATAAATAAATGTATACATTAAAAAAATAATAAAATATATACCTGCACCTGACTATTAGTCGCACTGGGTCAAAATTGCATTGTTGAGAGACAAAAGGGTTACATTTTATTATTACATTCAGAAATAATTAAAATACTGTTAATCCGAACATAAGTACTACAAACATGATTCTCCTAACTCCACAACAAATCCTTTAAAGTTAACATATTCAGAACAGAACAAGAATAAAACAATCATAAATTATAGTGGAATTCATTATAATCAACATTTATTATAAATGTCAAGCCTAAACAAATTTACATGCTATATACAAATCAACTTGGGCTCATGTCTGAGCACAAATCCAAATGTGTGTGCTTTGTGTATGTTTGCATACTTGACTTTAAATGCATTGAATGAGTCACTTTGTATAAGTCACGGCAGGTTTCTGATGATTAAAACGTTAGATTCTCCTTTTAAATTGCTAATGTCAACACCTAGAGAAGCTGTGGCTGATTCATTTTTAAAGATGAAGGATCATCTCATCTTTCCACAACTTCCTATTTTGTGAGCAACCCAACTACAGTTGATCTCACGCCTCTATGAAATATTCCAGACACGCTCTCACAGTGCGTGTGGCATGTCATAGATAAGATACGATGTGGACTTTTATTATGTGAATCAGCGTTACTCATTGGAAAGAAAGAGCAAGATGTGTAATGAAATAAGCCTCAATGTGATATGAGTCAGACTGTTGTAATGGCCTCGTTTAAAGGGCGTTGCTATTCATTAAGCCCGGACCTATTGTGAGAAGTAATTACAATAGTTCATCTGAGCCATAAAGACCTTTTTCATTACGAAAATCTAGGTCATCTTTCCCAAGTCATCAAGAGATATATGGCTGCAGCCTGAAAGTCCTTTAGTGAACACTAAAGGTTACAGCACAAACTCGTAATGAGGTGTGCGTGTTTTCCAAAGTATTTTGGTGGTAAATTCTCTTTCGATAGTATGAAGAGCTATGTGAACAGAAAGTCTCATTGTCTCCGTCCTTTAGGTTATGTGACGATGGGAGCCGTGCCACCCGCATGGGCGCAGCAACAGTTCGCCGCTCAGGCTCCATTAGCGTTTGGCGTCCAGTCCACGATGCCCGTTGCGCAGGTTTTACCGGGCGCTCAGCCTCTGATCTGGGGTCAAGCAAACCTTTTTCCTGCCACTCAGCAACAGTGGGCCGCAATGGCAGGGGCTCACTTTTCGCCTGCCGCTTTCATGCCTGCCCAGACAGTAGGGCCGCTTCCCGCTGCCATGTTTCAGACACTGGCTCCCATGGCAGTGCCCGCGTCCTGCGAGACGCCCGCGGTGGCCATGGGCGGAGCCGTGGCAGGAACCTCGGGCTCCACGGCCTCCAGTCCCCAACAAGGGGAGCGCACACTGCAGAGACAGGCTAAGATGAGCAAGGAGATGTTCAAGGACTTCCAGATGGCAAAGCCACCAACCATGCCTGCCAGGAAGAGCGAGCAGCCTAGCCTGTCCTGCACCACAGACGCTTTCACCAGCTACTTCAGCAGAGTGGGGATGGCGCAAGACACGGACGACTGCGACGACTTCGACATCTCGCAGATGAACCTCACGCCCGTCACCTCCACCACGCCCTCCACCAACTCACGTGAGTAGGACGCTTCAGACATATGCCATGGTTTTGACTCAAATTTGGGGCTGGTTATGTAAATGCGATTATAGGGGGGAAAACTAGTTTAAAACATGTGGTCAATTTAAATACAATATTTGTATTCATGTTGATTTATGTCCCTATTTAAGATGTCTATGGGTAATATTGTATATAAGTGTTAAAGTTAGATCAATTTTTTTTAAAGTATTACTCCCTCATACCCTATTACCCCTAGATATCTTAAATAGGAAGACATAACATTATTGGGGGCTCGTCCAGGATTTTTATACCATTTTCAAGAAAAGTTTCTGTTTAATTCTCTAGAAATTAAAAAGTAAAAAGTGATAAAATATTATCTTGAATCTTGAATGTGAGTTGTTCACATTAGCATAATAACCATTTAATTTCATTTAATTTCATTTATATATATATATATATATATATATATATATATATATTTTTTTTTTTTTTTTTTTTTTTTTTTTACAAATATCATGAATTATTGCAACACTTGACATTTTACAACCTCAACTTAAAGGGTCAATGTAGTATTTTAAGAAACTTATTGACTAAGGGATTTTGATCCACACTTTCTGACTTTTTTTTCTTAAGATTACATGCATAAGTTTAGTCACATTGATCATGACTAGTTCAGACAAATCCCAAAATTCATTCATCTAAGTACAAATATTTATTGATTAGCAATAATAGTGAGAGTATTTTTGGAATGGAGGGTTGAATTGAATTATCAACTTTACGTGGGTTGTGCCTCGGCACGGCACAGCGCGGATGAATCCAATGTTTTGAGGAGAATGTGCTGGCAGTCGCCGCGTCGGTGTGGATACTGGCATTCAGAATCACAGATTCTACTTTTTGAAAGTATGACCAACAAAAGAATTTTCACTGGGAAATATCCTCTGAACAAGTAACATCCACTTTTGTTCTGACCAACTCTAAGGGGAAAAAAGTTTTCCAGTAAATCGTGCTGATTAAATCTAACGATCGCTTATCATATCACGTCAAACCATGCAAATTATACTTTGTTCTCAAATTGTTAATGTTAACAACATCAGCATTGCGTGACTATAATTAATGTGTGTTAGGGCTACCTGTAGTTCCCTTTCAGTCGCTCACGTTCGACGTGACGTCGACGTGGCGACGTAATGGGATCACTTCAGGGAGCCCTATCAACTTCGAGTATCTACAGAACAAGCCAATGAACGTTGGCGTGCGTGAAAGCGTCACGCGCCCCCGCCCCACAGCGCGGGTATAAACAGGAAGCGGGCGCACGCACTCATTGTCTTTCGCTTCGGAGCCGAGCTTGACTTCTGAGCTACAGACTGCTGAATACAGGGAAGAAAAAAGGCTTTATCCAGTGCTGGTGTGACGGCGCGATCAGCGGTGGCCGCGAGCATTTCACAACAGCTGTTTTCACAGCTTGGTTTGTGTGTGTGTGTGTGACTGTGTCGGTCTCGTGGGCGTTCCTACATTGAGAGTGTACCCCGGTTACACTGCGGCCATCCCTGGGTGCTTCAGCACTAAAAGAGCTTTTTATTTTTATTTTTTCCTGTTTGTTATTTTTACTAAAAGAGCAACACAAGCGTGACCCTGCGTCCTTTTCAGGATGTCATTCCGCTTGTGCGTTTCTGGATGCGGTCATACCCTGGCGCCAGGCGACGGCCACAATAGCTGCATCTCGTGTTTGGGCATTCAGCATGCTGAGGCAGCTTTTGTGAATAGCTCATGTTCCCATTGCGGGAATATGACTATGATAGCGCTAAGATCGAGACTCGCTTACCTCAAGGGAGGTGCAGTCCCCTCGCCTATGCCCCGATCTAGTGTCTATTCTGGACCTCAGAATAGACCTACTTCTGTGCATGACCAGGGTGATCTGAGGATTACCGTGAGGGCTTCCCCGCCGAGGCAATCTCCGTGGGCAATCTCCGTGGGCCCCTCACGCCTCACAAGCGCTACCGCCGTTGGAGCCTTCAAATGAGCGTGCTGGTCCTTCTCTTGGACGACCACTCGTCTCCTTTGGGGCTCCACCTGACGATCAGATGTCGATCGCAGCATCGGAGGGGGAGCTTCGTTCCTCTGGAGATGAGGATTCGGCTGCGTTGCCCCCTTCGGGGCGTGTAGCGTTGCCCGAGTCCGATCCAGAATGGACGGCTATGCTTTCCCGGGCCGCCGAGAAGGTCGGGCTTGTGTGGAACCCTGCACCACGTCCCGAGCCTTCCCGGTTGGACGATTGGTTTCTCGGGGCGGGCCGTGCTGGTTCTCAGCGCGCCGCCCCGGTACCTTTCTTTCCGGAAGTGCATGAGGAGCTTACTAGGACGTGGACGGCGCCGTATAGTGACAGAAGACGTCCTAGTGGCTCCTCCCTCCTCACCACCCTCGACGGTGGGGCGGCTAAGGGGTATGTGGATGTTCCGCCGGTGGAGCGTGCTGTTGCGATGCAGTTGTGTCCAGCGTCCGCTTCCTCCTGGCGGGGCAATCCACGCCTCCCGTCCAAGGCATGTAAGTTTTCGTCCGGTCTTACGGCGAAGGCTTACAGAGCCTGTGGACAGGCTGCTTCCGCCCTCCATGCCATGGCGCTTCTGCAGGTCCATCAGGCCCAGGCGCTCATGGACATGAACGAGGGTGGTTCTGACCCAGAGCTCTTCCGGGAGCTCCGTGTGGCAACTGACCTCGCCCTCCGGGCGACGAAAGAAACCGCACGTTCCGTTGGTCAGGCGATGTCCACCCTGGTGGTCCAGGAGCGCCACCTCTGGCTCAACCTGGCTGACATGAGGGACACTGACAAGTATCGGTTCCTGGATGCCCCTCTCTCCCAGGTTGGGTTATTCTGCGACGCGGTCGAGAGCTTTGCCCAACAGTTCTCGGCCGCCCAGAAGCAGACGGAGGCCATCCGACACATCCTGCCCCGGCGGACCGCTGCTGCTCCCACCTGTCCGCCGGCTGCAGTCCCTCCGTCTACTCGTCGCCGAGGTCGGCCTCCTTCGGCGTCCTCCGCTCCCGCGAAGCCTCAGCAGCAGCCTTCATCTAGGCCTCAGCGTGGAGCAAGCCGCAGGAAGCCGACCACGCCCGTCCAGGCCGCTGCCAAGCCAGGTGGCAAGCGGAGGTGCAAACGTCCCTGAGACGGGCGACCCGGAGGTGGATCAAGTTGCTCTTCAGGAGATGGTGAACGCGCCGCTCCTTCCCCCGGTGGAGGGCCGGGCGCAGAATCTTTTGTTTCCTTTTGTTTCTGTTCCGCCACTGGCCCCCGGGCCAGTGGTACCCACAATTTCAATGAAAGAGCAATTTCTGAAACCTCTGGGTCCCAAGAGGGCGCGCTTGGCGGTCGACGACGCTATGCCTTGTCACCCTCAGGCCCCTCTTCTATCGCCAGCGAGCAGCAGTGGCTGTGTCCCGGACGCAGTGTTGCCTCCGCACACACACTCTGCCCTTCGACGGAAGCAGGTATGTGTCGCACCTCACATCCAGACCCCACTCCGGGCCGCTTTGCCGTCCGAGTCGAGTCCCTGCGTTCCGCCGCGCTGCCCCACCCCGGGTACGTCTGTGGTCCCGTTGGTCCTGCTTGTGCGGTGTCTGGGATTCTGGCTAGCGCTTCCTAGCCCGTCCCGCTGGCTCATCCGTACTGTCAGACTCGGCTATGCGATTCAGTTCGCCCGGCGGCCCCCGCGCTTCAGGGGCATTCAGTTCACCCGTGTTCTGGCGGACAGTGCCCCTGTGCTCAGGGCAGAGATCGCAGTCCTACTGGCGAAGGACGCGATCGAGCCGGTCCCTCCAGCCGATATGAAGACCGGCTTCTACAGCCCGTACTTCATTGTACCCAAGAAAGGCGGTGGGTTACGGCCAATCTTGGACCTGCGTGTCCTGAACCGGTCCCTTCACAGGCTGCCGTTCAAGATGCTTACGCAGAAACGCATTTTCAAATGCATCCGTCCCCAAGATTGGTTCGCAGCGATCGACCTGAAGGACGCGTACTTTCATGTCTCGATTCTCCCTCGACACAGACCGTTTCTTCGCTTTGCGTTCGAGGGGCGGGCATATCAGTGCAAAGTCTTACCCTTCGGGCTGGCCCTGTCGCCCCGTGTCTTCACGAAAGTCGTGGAGGCGGCCATTGCTCCCATGTGCGAGCGTGGTGTTCGCATTCTCAACTACCTCGACGACTGGCTTATTCTTGCCCAGTCGAGAGAGCAGTTGTGCGAACACAGGGACATGGTGCTCAGTCACCTCAGCCACCTAGGGCTTCAGGTCAACTGGGAAAAGAGCAAACTCACCCCCGGGCAGAGGATCTCTTTTCTCGGTATGGAGCTGGACTCGATCAACATGACAGCGCGCCTCACCGAGGCCCGCGTCCAGTCAGTGTTGAACTGCGTGAGTACTCTCAGACGCAGAACAGCGGCACCACTGAAACTTTTTCAGAGGCTCCTGGGGCATATGGCATCTGCAGCCGCGGTAACGCCGCTCGGATTGCTTCATATGAGGCCGCTTCAACACTGGCTCCACGGTCGAGTCCCGAGATGGGCGTGGCAGAGCAGCTCGTGCCGGGTCCAAGTGACCCCGCACTGTCGCGAAACTCTCACCTTGTGGTCGGACCCTTCGTTCCTGCGGGCGCGTGTTCCCCTAGAACAAGTGTCCAGGCATTCTGTGGTCACCACGGATGCCTCTGCCACCGGGTGGGGGGCCACGTACAACGGGCAAGCAGCTTCAGGTCTGTGGACGCGGCCTCAACTGCATTGGCATATCAACTGCCTCGAGTTGTTAGCAGTTCATCTTGCGCTGGGCCGCTTCAAAACGCCGCTACTAGGCAAGCATGTACTGGTCCGTACGGACAGCACTGCGACCGTTGCGTACATCAACCGTCAGGGTGGTCTACGCTCCCGCCGCATGTCACAACTCGCCCGCCATCTCCTCCTTTGGAGTCAGAAGCATCTGAGGTCGCTTCGTGCCATTTATATTCCGGGCCTGCTCAACCGTGCAACCGACGAGCTCTCACGGCAGCAGGTGCTACCAGGAGAATGGCGACTCCATCCCCAGGTGGTCCAGCTGATTTTCAGACGCTTCGGGACCGCACAGGTAGATCTGTTTGCCGCCCCGGACACGTCTCACTGCCAGTTGTTCTTTTCCCTGACCGAGGAGACCCTCGGCACGGATGCTCTGGCACACAGCTGGCCCCCAGGTCTACGCAAGTATGCGTTTCCCTCAGTGAGCCTTCTTGCACAGACCTTGTGCAAAGTCAGGGAGGACGAGGAGCAGGTCTTGTTAGTGGCGCCGTATTGGCCCAACCGGACCTGGTTCCCGGAACTGGTGCTCCTCGCGACAGCCCCTCCCTGGCCCATTCCTCTGAGAGAGGACCTGCTCTCTCAGAGACGGGGCACCTTGTGGCACCCGCGTCCAGACCTCTAGAAACTCCATGTCTGGTCCCTGGACGGGACGCGGAGGTTCTAGGTGACCTACCCCAGGCGGTAGTTGACACCATCACTTCCGCTAGAGCCCCCTCTACGAGGCGCCTCTATGCGTTGAAGTGGAACCTGTTCGTTGATTGGTGTTCTTCTCATGAGGAGAACCCCCGATCTTGCTCGGTCAGAGCCGTGCTTTCCTTCCTGCAAGATGGGTTGGAGCGAAGGCTGTCTCCCTCCATCCTTAAAGTGTATGTTGCCGCTATCGCCTCACATCATGATGCAGTTGAAGGTAAGTCACTGGGAAAGCATGACCTGATCGTCAGGTTCCTGAGGGGGGCAAGGAGACTAAATCCTCCTCGCCCGCTCTCTTTACCTTCTTGGGATTTGTCTCTGGTCCTTTCGGCACTTCAGAGACCACCCTTTGAGCCTTTGCAGTCAGCAGAGTTAAAAATTCTGTCCTGTAAAACAGTACTCCTGGTTGCATTGGCCTCCATCAAGAGGGTAGGGGACCTGCATGCATTTTCGGTCGACGAATCGTGCCTGGAATTCGGCCCGGCTAACTCTCACGTGATCCTGAGACCCCGGCCCGGATACGTGCCCAAGGTTCCCACCACTCCCTTTCGGGACCAGGTGGTGAACCTGCAAGCGCTGCCTTCGGAGGAGGCAGACCCAGCCCTGGCTTTTCTCTGTCCCGTCCGCGCTCTGCGCCTGTACGTGGACAGAACTCAAAGCCTCAGGACCTCAGATCAGCTCTTCGTCTGTTACGGAGGTCAGCAGAAAGGGAAGGCTGTCTCTAAGCAGAGGATGGCCCACTGGATAGTGGATGCCATCGCCTTGGCTTACGAAGCCCAAGGCGTGCCTTGCCCGCCCGGGTTGAGAGCCCACTCCACTAGGGGTGTCGCTTCTTCTTGGGCGCTGGCACACGGCGCCTCGCTGACAGACATCTGTAGAGCTGCGGGCTGGGCGACACCTAACACGTTCGCTAGGTTTTATAGCCTACGTGTTGAGCCGGTTTCTTCCTGTGTGCTCGCTTCAACCAGCCGGTAACACCGAAGTTCCCGCTCTTGTGTCGGCTTGCTACGCCACTCCCCTCCACATGGAGCGGATACGTGCGCTTTTCTGCTCCAGCCGAGTTCCCCACTCAGGCGAACACTGTAGAGTTCCTCCGTGCCCCTTCGGCAGTCAGACGTTGCGGAACGTCCGACGCCAGGCCTAGTGCTCGTATGCTTGTTTAACTTGTGCTAGGCTGGGTTCCATATGTGGTGATCCCTGCGGCGATCCCATATGCGTATTCTTCCGCGATCAGCTCCCTGCGGTGAGCCCGTGTCTTCCCTTTGCAGACTCCGCTCTGCCGTCACTGTCTGGTGCTGCCTCCCCCTTCTCAGGCTGGAGCCACCCCAGTGACATTCCATATGTTGCACTGCCCCTCTGGCCAGTCCATATGTGTATTCTCCACATGTTACCTCCCTTCGGGCAGGATGTGGCTCCGCAGCGTCCCTCTCCCCTGGAAAGGCACGCTTTCCCAGTGTTATCCAAGAGTTCCACTGTGTGGGGTTTAACGGAACAGCAGTGAACTCCCTCTATGCAGGTCTTCCGCCCCAGCCATTTGGGGGTCTGAGAGTCTTCCGTAGGGCGCTGGATGTGGCAGCTACCGTGGCGTTTTCCATGGGATCCCATTACGTCGCCACGTCGACGTCACGTCAAACGTGAGCGACTGAAAGGGAACGTCTCGGTTACTAATGTAACCCTCGTTCCCTGAAGGAGGGAACGGGAGACGTGACGTCCCGTCGCCATGGTTGCTGACCATCGCTGTACGGCCGTCTCAATCTCGGCTCCTCAGCGAAAAACAATGAGTGCGTGCGCCCGCTTCCTGTTTATACCCGCGCTGCGGGGCGGGGGCGCGTGACGCTTTCACGCACGCCAACGTTCATTGGCTTGTTCTGTAGATACTCGAAGTTGATAGGGCTTCCTGAAGTGATCCCATTACGTTGCCACGTCGACGTCACGTCTCCCGTTCCCTCCTTCAGGGAACGAGGGTTACATTAGTAACCGAGACGTTCAGTACTCCGTAACTGTATGAATTAAGTGAATAAGAGCTGCTGTTACATAATTGAACCATTGAAATGTCTGACCTGTCCAGCAGAAAAAAATAGCCGTCTCTGCGTTCGTTTTGAACCCCGTTTTGAGTTCACGCCACCTTTCAAAAGCCCTTACGATATTTATCCTTGTTTTTGTATGTTCCCGGTTGCAGTCTCTTTTTTTCTGTAGCCACTCCAAAGTCTTTAGCATTTTACAACTGGTGAATCTCCAGTTGTCACTGGTGATTGTCGTTTGAACCTTTCTGGATCCGTCATCAAATTGAGTTCAATTATATCAAGTGCTGTGAGAAAAGGCTATAAATCTCCACCTCCAACATCCTCACACAGCCTACATAGCCTACTAGCCGAGACACCTTCTTTATGTGTACAGATGTGACGTAATGACGCAAAGACATGCTCGAATTTCCCGCGGAAATCCACCAGTACCACTGGAATAAAAAACATTATTACAAGCTTACCGTTTTGAATCGAGTTACGGCAAGCAGATCGTTTTGAACACTGGCTAGTTATGTACTTGCTCAAAAAATTATTTTGGATAATTTTTAACCCAAAAAAGTTACGGACTGCAGCTTTAACCCATGACTTTGGCATTGTTAGCATCTGCTCTACTGTTCGAGCACAGGAATGCCTCCACAGCCACAGGACATCAATTGACCTTTCACGGTCTTAATTATTTAATACATTATATTATTAATTTGAGGAGCATTAGCATCTTCCTCTTTTTCAATAATAATAATTTATGACAGCCAACATTTAAATGATTATATATTGGCACTGGTTTGAACTCATAAGGATTATATTTAGAAAGCTGCAATTTTCCTTTTTGCTTCACTGCATAAAATTCAAAATGTGTTTCTGCGTCAAGCGACTCAAAATGATGTCACATGTACACATATTAGATCTTCCATGTTTTCCTGAATAGATGTTTTAGAATTATATGAACTTATTTATAATTTTTATACTTTATTTATTGTTTATACTTTATAATATGTATAGTTTTTTTCCTCTTTCACTCTGATTTAAGTCACGGTTAGGCTAGGCTAAGTGATCGGTATAGGGATATATTTTTATATCAGGAATGTTGTTTCAGGACCAACAGAATCAAATCATTCTGTAGCTCCATAAACCTTAAATACATCAACAAAGAAAACAAATCTCACATAGAAGAACGTGGTATCTCACCACATGCCTTTCTCTCTCTCGCCTCTCTCATCGCAAGCCCTTAAGAGTGCTGACGCGGCTAAAAAGGCTTTATCCGTTTCCTACTACAGAACTTCAAACTCGCACCTCATCCCGTCTTTCATCAACACATCCTTTTTCACTCAGAGGTTGAAAGGTGGGCTTTGATGCTGTTGCCCAGAAGGCATTGTCTTTAGTCAGCGTGAAAATGACAATTAGTACTGTGGTGGGGAACGAGGGCAGGGGGAAAGAGAGTCAGTCACAGGCCCAGCTGTGCTTCTGACGAACAGTGTAATTATCACTGATCTCGAGGGAGCCCTGCGCTGTGTGTTGGGCCTGTTTGGATCATCTCGCTCCTGTAGTGCTAATTATTGCTGGGATGGAACGCCGCACCGTCCCACGTTTGCACGCAGGCAGGCCGTGCGTGAGAGACATACTCATTTATTAGATGTCAATAAGGGATTTTGATCCACATAGGACTCTTTCTGACAGGCTTTTGGCTTAAATGCATACATTTAGTCACACTAATCATGACTAGTTCCAGCAAAACACAAAATGCATTCCCCTAGGTACAAATAGTTCCAGTTTCGAGACGAAATGTCCACTGAATGGCGCAAATAGTGATTTTTTTTAAAGAGGCTAAAGGCACACTATGTAACTTTTTCTTTTTGTTTATTCATCATCATTCCTTCTTCCAAAATGTGTTTTTGTCTTACCTTGATTCACTATGATAAGCCTATTATAAGTGTTTATATTTTAGACCTGTCGGGATGATTTTTATACAGTATATACATGCATGTCTCGTCGCTGAACACACTGAAAAAACAGCGTGTAAGTTTGCTACATTGATGCTAGTTCCCAAAAGTCAATGGCAGTCTGCAGATTTTGGGCAGATGGAGTTGACATTTCTCTGAAACCGCGTCGTGTGGTAGGCTTCAGGCTTTTAGCTTCATTCCACCCAGTAAGATGAGATCAAACTTATTTGATATTTTGAGCTGATTTTAGAACATGCGTCTCTTAACAATGAGGTGCCTGTTTGATTTTTGTCAAATCCAAAATGCAACCTCAGATGAGATCACAACATTTTTAGATGTGTTTAAAACACTTGCAGCACTTTGAAGATAAATTCTGTGAGTTTGTGGGTTCCCTGTGAGCCGGGCTAATTGCTAGCGCCGTGCTAGTGCTAAAATAGATCTACAAAATATTTGTAGTATGATATTTCATATAAAATAAAAAAATGGTTGCGGACAGCTGTGTTCCAAGTCTTCAAAAGCTGTTTGATGGTTTAGTGCAAGATACAAAATTTCAGTGAGAGTTAAAGTCATAGTGCTTTTAGCGTCACCACTTGAGACCAAGTAGAAAAAGGCCCGTAGTAAACTTAAAATGAGAATAAAAGCTTTACATATTTGAGTAAAAACAGGCAATTTCCTTGGCTGAATGCAACAGCCGTCACTGAGCTGTGAGAGCAAACGGCTCGCTGAAGCAGTTTAAGGTTGCATGAGCCCAAAAAGGAACATTGTTTTCATGTATAATTGATCACAAATGAGCCTTGTCTTTAATGTAAGTGTGACAATTTCAGCGCCCTTCCTGTCAGACTGCAACAGATATTTTGTTATTCTCCCAGCGGGTGAAAAACATATTTGTACTTTCTTAGCGTCACCCAACAACACATCAGACGCTTTAAATCAGCTAATGCAATAAACAAATGTGAGATTTACTCTGTGTGGCCTGTTACCATAACCATAACTCTGGCCTTTTCTCTCTACAGCACCCACCCCGGCCCCCCGGCAGAGTTCTCCATCAAAGTCCTCGTCCCACGCCAGTGACCCGCCCACCGATGACTCTTTTGGTGAGGCAGAGGGCAGCCCTAGTCGGAGCGGGGAGGAGGATGCTGTAAGTACTGCTGATTGTGGGAAATGTAGTTTTTCAACAATATTAGATCTGATCCCACATGTGCTTTTTATTACACAAAATACAATCAGAATCAAAACCTAAAGTTCAAGTTTAGTTTCTCCTATCAACACTGACTTCATGAATCCTTGCAGACTTTCATGATTAATATTGTTAAAATATAAATACATATTGCATATCCTTACTTATCCTTAAGTATTAGAATAGAGCCTGATTCTCCCATACTGGTTTTAATATTTATATTTCATCAAGTGCATTATTACTTCATAAAGAATATAACACCTAAAAAAAAGGTATTATCCAAATGACCACTACTTTTTAGACTTATGACGTAAAAGGAAAATTCTGACATAAATTACTCAGTTCCAAACTCAAACGACTTTCTTTCTTCCATGGTAAAAAAAAGGAGAAAACAAAGTGAAATAATGTACTGGTCACTCTCACTACCTTTACAATCATTTCAAGGTGTGAAAAGGATATAAAAGCATCATAAAATGGTTTATATGGCCTCAAGTTCATAATTTCCAGTTCATGGATTGGACTAATCCAGTTATCAAGTTCAAGTCAGTGATTGAGTCACAGTAGTTAACATTATGAATAACAATGCTTTTCAATATGTTTTCCACGTAAATCTTCTTCAGAAGACATTGAAATAACAAACACATCATATAGGCTATTTTATGGTGCTTTTATGTAATGACATGCGAGTGAGTAAATGATGACAAAAATGTAATTTTGGGTGAACTGTGAAAACACATCAGTGGTGCCGTCCACTGTATTTCATGCCCCCCCCCCCCCTCTCTCTCTCTCTCTCTCTCTCTCCTGATCTCGATCAGATATGACTCATCAGAAAATGCCATGGAAACCCGACTAGTGCTCTTTCTCCTTTCTTTTATATTTCAGCTGAACAAAAAGTTTAATTAGTCCTTGTGTGTGTCTCTCTCTACTGAATGGCATTGGACTTCTCAAACTACACACCCACACACACCGTCATTAGGTGTTACGATTGCAGCCATAGAGAGAATATTCCTAAAAATCCAAAATGCTTTACTCTAAAGCCTTTTATGTGGTAGGACAATACAGGACCCTTTTTAACAGTAGGGTTTTCACAGCTCCGGTAATGGGCACATGTGTGCGGGAACTTATGAATACATCAGTGTGTGGGTGGACTAATAAATGTAGTGAATAGACGGATGGATGGATGGAAGGATGGATGGATGGATGGACAAATGCATGAATACTTTCTCTTTTTTGCACATTTACAGCACTGCCTATGCTTCTGTTCTTACCGTTGCAAGAAAAATATTTGTGATATTTGATTTACTATGGTTTTCTTCTTTCCTGCTGCTTTATAAAAGCTTATTTCCTGTCACTTTTCTCTTTTTCTCCTTCTCCTTCTATCCTCCTCTCTCTTTCTCCAGGCTGGAGACTCCCAGCAGTCTCCGGGTGCGAGTGAGCCTCAAGCAGAGCCTGAGAGCTCAGAGACGGACAGTCCTCAGGTCGGTAGCTAGATAGCGGCAGGTCAGGGTAGGTATCTGTCCTCTTTTATTCCCCCTCTTCTTCGTGTCGGCCTGCTCCAACCATGACGTCACGTCAGTACACCTTCACCCGTCCTCACCACCATTACATAGACCCACACATCGTGGCCGTGTGTTGTGGTGCTCTTTCTCTTTATACTTTACACTTTTTCTACTCTCTAACTCTCTTAGGCTGCGTTCACACAGTCAGTGTACTAAAAGGTGTGACTCTTGATTTGTCCTGTTTGTACTATTACAGATCTGGATTCAATCCTCTATGAGATTTGTCTATAGCGAATGAGATCTTGATTTATGCCTTTAACCCAAGTGACATGGTGGTCATATTTTAATGATAGTAAATAAACATCAAGACTTTTTGTTACTTTTTTTTTTTTTTCATTCTGAACAAGGACATTTCAGCCATTTTATGATGCCTAGGACGGTGATGGTCCACTTGCGAGGGAATCGCTTTCTAAATTACAAAGGCAGCTAAATATTAAGAGTGATATTATAAATATTTCAAAATAATTGATAATTGGGTTTTATGAAGTCAAATCAAATTATCAAAATATTTGGAAACTTTAAGCATCCGTTAAGTTGATAGCATATTTAAATTAACTTTTTTTTTTAAAACCATTTGATCAATAAACACCAATAATTACAAATATTGTTACAAAGCAGCTTTAATGACAATATTGCCTATTTGCACAACATTTGTGTGTTTGTATATATACCACAGGAATAAATTAAATTTTTAAAATATATAAAAATAGAAAACAGTTATTACAAATTTGTAATATTTCATAATATTACTGTTTTTAATGTATTTTTTCATCAAATAAATGCAGCTTTGGGTTAGTATAAAACCCCTAATCTTTTGAAAATTAGGGTGATAATTCATAAAACTACTGCATATGCTAAATAGATTTTTTTTTGTTTCTAAAAAAAATGGAAGATTCCTCTATGGAAGCTTGTGTCAGCCACGGTATATATAATAATAATAATGTTATGTAACTATGTAATGTAACAGAAAAAAGTACATTTTTTATTATTATTGCCTAGCTGAAAATCTTCCATAATGATTGCCAATAGAATACAATAATTGTGATTTATCTTTGGATTTCTGACTGTAGAAAGCAGAATGAAAGATAACATTTTGCATTAAATTAAAATTGTAACCTCGACAGCCATCCTTTTCTGTCAAATTTTGGTAACGCTTCCTTTTACAGTACAGTACTTACAGTGTACTTACAGTGTACTTACCTAGAAAGTACTGGCTAATATAAGGTAAGTACATGGGTTAGGGGTAGGTTTAGGGGTAAGTTCAGGGTTATTACCTCGTTATTACCCAGTAATTATAATTACTAAAATTAGAGTAATTTAAAATAAGAGTATGTACATGGGTAACTGGACTGTAAAAGGAAGCGTTACCCAAATTTTCTTCCTATGTGTATACTGTAACTGTACTTAGCACTCCAAACAGGACTGACAAGTGTATTCTGCTACTGTGTGAATGTGGCCTGAGTCTCTGCCTTCAGTTTCTTTCTCTCTCTCTCTCCGTTTCTCATCTCGCCGTCCCTGCCTGCTGCTGCAATCACTCTTACACTGGTATGCATCTCATGGGAACATGGTTTATATGCTTTTATGGTGTAATTTTGTTTTGTTTATGACAAATGTTTGTATGAGTATGAGTGAGTTTGTGCGAGTGTGTCCCTTTAATCCCATAAAGCTTCCTGATGTGAATGTGTTTGAATGTGTTTTTTAAACAGCGGTGTTGCATGGCATACCCATGAACATCATGAATGATCCACATCTAAGTATCTGTGTTGTGTCATTTCAGAAATACAAAATGAGGTCATGAATGTTTTTTATATTGTCACTCATCTAGAAAAAGCACACAACATGCTGAACTGATCTAAACCGATGTAAAACGAGGTCTGACACGCAAACTAGATCCTTTTTTATCTTTGATTTCTGTCATTGCGACCAAAGGCATAAAATAATGCTGGTGCTTTAAACATTTCAGCTCTTTCATTTTAGTGACTTTTTTTCATAGAACAAACAAGCAACATGCCATTCTCTTTCTGTTTTTCTGTCTACAGCTTATGTAATACTAAATTAACTTTAGAATTGCAACATACAGTATTACACAACTTAAATTTAATTGTATGAATGATAGTCCCAACCTCGATGATTTCAAACTAAAGACATGCAAATAAAAGACTCGCCCAAATACTTGTCACATGAAACGAAGTAGCACCTTGATTTCTTTTAAAAACTGTGGACGTCGAAAGTGAGCGATGGCTCGGTGGTACCTGTCTGGAGGAGACATGAGCTCATCAGGATGAATCATTAATGAAGGGCTCTGGGAGCCAGAGGCTTGTTTCTCTGACTGTAGGAAGACTGATGTAGCACGCTCATCTCTACCTGCCTAATGATGAATGAAGCACTGATCCCCACTTAAATATTAACAACCTACATACACCCCCTATAAACACACTGACTGTACAACAGATGTGTCTGTCCATTTACTATATGGAAAACTGGTTCCTGGTTTGGTGGATCAAATCTTACCAATATTTGGATGTGATTTAAAACATTCTTACAGAGTTCTTGAGAGGTTTTATCAAAGATTCCTGTCATAGTTCTTAAAGATGTTATATTATGACCTTCTTGATTTTGTCTTTGGGGACTATTAGAATGTTGAGAAAACATAATTTTTCACACAAAAAAAAACACTCTGGGGTGCGTTTATCGTACAACGACGTAACTCGCTGCTTCACTACCATAGTACGATGCATTATTGAAGAAATCAACTAGTCACGACTGTTTCCCGAAACCGTATATCGCAAATTGGTCGTTCAACCACATTGGATAATGATGTCACCCACGCGGAGGAGTAATAACTCATTTTAATGAAACTGTTTGAGATTGAATTAATGCTAGATGTTTTGCTATAAATTACGGACATGGCATCTGAGGACTATTTCTAATTTTTCTCAGTTATTTCACTTTATTTCCGGATTAAATCAGGCTGGAGCATGTACGCACACGTGCACTCTTCAAAAACGGTGCTTTAAATCTCTTGACAAACTAAAAGACGTAAATTATATTTGTAGGTATTCTAAATAAAAAGATACAGATTGTACTGAATGTCAGCTTGCTTATTTGGCTCAAGATAAGGATTTATTGAGTCCACTTGTCATGCAAACTAGAAACTTTGCTTCTAACCACAGGTCGAGAGCTGTCGTTCCGACCACACAACTTTGCGATGCTGTTTGCGATTGTTCGTTGGAACTAAAGTTTCAGGAAACACAGACTCGCTGAATTATGCTGGTAACGACGGAACTTGCGACCATAGTTGGCTAACAATGCTTTCGGGAAATGCACCCCTGTTTAGTTCCTGTCTCTATGAAGCCCCTCCTTCTGAAAAGCTCAAAGTGCTCAGATTGGTCAGCTGGAGCAGTATGCTGTGATTGGTCAAACGTTTCAAGAGTGTTTCGTAAATGTCACGTCAACCGAGAGTTTCAACACACTACTAACACAACTCAACCAGGCCTCGCCCTTTTATTTTGCGCATGCCTTGATCGGGAATTATTAAAATAAGGAACATGACGTGTTCGTTCCCGGAAGAATACTCATGAGTACAATCGAGGCGTTTCAGGGAGTTCCGAAACAGTGCTTACTGATATTGAGACTTACTCCCTTTGGTGTTGATTTGTCCTGTGGATCCTGGTATGATATTGTCTCTGATCATAGTTTCAGAGCACATGAGGAATATTCAGTTTACTGTGCTTGAAGCAGTATGGCGGCTGGGTACTGTGGTTTGCAGTCATTGCCAATAGGATTATAATAGCGGTTGACTCAGGGTGATGTTGCTCTGTACTGTCTGCACAGTGATGATCAGGAACTGTAAGTGTTCTCACTGACAGTGACCTTCTGTTGGAATATGAGGCAATAGCAGTGTTGCCAGATCTCACAAAAAAAACAAGCTTAAATTGGCTTAAAAATTGGCTTAAAATAAACAGTAGGTTACATTGCATTTTGCTACAAAAAAAATGTATTTTCAATAGTTATACTCTTACAAAAATAAGCCAAATGTCAATGAATAAATTGCTCTTATACACATACATCTATGGAAAGAACAGGGGGGAAAAGCTCAGATTTTAAAGGCGCAATCAACTACAGCGATTATTAATGACATTATGTCAGAGAACAGAGCTGTTGGAACTGTAGGTGGGGGATTTGACAACTGCAATTACTTGTCTGTCAAACTTTCCTTTTGCCAAGCTGAAATACACAACTGGAAATAAGTTGAATAGAATATGTATCTGTAATTAATACTTTTATTTAGCAAGGAGAAATGATATATTAAAATGATCAAAAGACTAAAACATACTTTTTCCTCTTGCGATAAGTCATTGTGGCATTTCTTTGTTGTTTGGAAACCAGTATTCCTGTAATTCTTTTGTCTTTAATGAGTTTAATAAAGAAGTGTCTGCAGACTGTCTAGTCTTCTGTCCAAACATACAACGCCAGCTTTAAAGAATGATTGACTTTCACATATGCAAGGTGACCTGTAAATGCGGAAAACTGCTTCAATTGCAGTTTTGCAATATAATCCTTTTTCGAGCTGCATGAAAAACCACCTCATGCGAGCGTAAAAACATTTGACGTCATCATTGATCTCAAATATCAACAGTGTTTCTCAGAAATTGCTTACTGCACCTTTAACGTAGATCGCATTTGAACGTGCATAACTGAAAACAGCTGCTTAAGACATTCCCAAAAGGGACTTGCTTTAAAAAAGTGGACATGTCAACACAGTCTTTCTTCCATGTATTTAATTTTCTCTACCACTTTCACTCAGCAGGGTTGACTGATCTATTTCCCTTGCTCTACATCTCACCTACTTAGTCATCCATTTCTTCCTTCCCCTCTTTATGTACTTTCTCCCACACTCCCTTTCACTTGGCTTTCCTCTTTTTCAGCTTTTTAGTGTTCCATTCATTTTATCTTCTGACTCTTTCTCTCGCTCTCTAAAACACTTATCCTGTCCTCTCTCGCCCTGTGTGTCCGTTCGAGCGCCCACGATGGGCGGAAATGTCTGTAAGTGAGTGATAATTGCTTTTTGAGGTCCTGATTTCAAACTGTAGGGTTCAGACTGCAGTCTGGTTACACACTGACTGGAAGCTCTATTGTACTGTATCTAAGCCTACCTTTGCTCCTTGATGCTCTTTTTTTTTTATAAATAACCTTTTGATGAAGAGAGAATTCACAGGGTTTTATACTCAAGTGGGTGGTTCTAATGGAGCTAGTCTGCAATTATTGAATATAAAGATTAAAAACATGGATGAGGTTGTTCTGAGAGAAGGTAGAGTACGATGCTGGTGACTTTTTGTCTCACATTTTGTCTGTGTTTCTAGTGTTTTCTGCAGCAGTTTATCTACTGAGTAGCTGTGGTGTAGATCTTGGGCTGCGTTCCAGTCCACTTTTAGACACCCACTTGCTAACTTCCCTAAGCACTTCCCCTTGGGGGAATCCCTGCCGCCATTTTGAAGTGCGTTACACTTCGTGAAGTGGACGAGGGAAGTTTATATGGACAGACCTTCGCTCCCTCGATATTGCGTTGCATATTGCGTTTAATTTACCCCACGACAAACAACTCTATGATATATACATTATTTAAAAAAAATTAAAATGTAAACAACTCAAACACACCTATACATCCGAGAAGTACATCAGAGTGAACGAGACAGAGGGAAGTTAGCGAGTGAAGAGCATGACAGGATTGGAACGCAGCCCTGGTGTCATGGAGGAAGTTTGTTAATGTTGTGATTTACAGGAAGACCTCTATTGCCACCTGGTGTTGATTTGGAAGAAATGCTTGTTTGATTTATGATACCAGATTTTTCTCCCTCATTTGTGACACAGACCATTTTTTTTCACACTAACTGTAATTTTCAATTGAGATCTGGGGTATTTTCATATATATTATAAGTAATGTTTATTAAATAGAAATCAAATCCACACACAATAAAAATTGACCATTTTAAAAGCTCTCAAAAAAACATCCGCAATATAATAACATTCTAACAATAAATGTGTTGTTAAGCAAAAATATGTGTGTGTAGATCTATTTTTATTGGATATTTTTTTGTATTTATATCAAATGTAATTTTATTTTTTTACAAATAGACATGGGAAGGTGTGTCAGACCTCATTAATATATATATTTCTGTAAACAATATAAATGTACACCTTTCATCTACATTTAGCCCTCAAAAAATGGTCACTGACTAAACATCTAAGATAAACTTTAATAATAAATATGTCGCTTAAAAAAATGGCGTTGAAAGATTCTTTGTGTGTCCAGATGATATAGTTACCTTTACTAGTAGGGGCAAACGTGTTTCCCATCTGAGAGTTTTGTCATTTATATTTTAGTAACCCTGCTCTGTTTGTGTTCAGGGGAAGGACCCTCTTTATGCCCAGATCAACAAGGGAAAGAAGTGAAGGATCATGGGAACTCTGCACAGACGTGATCAGCGCTGGGGGGAGCAGGAGACCAAAACACTGGAGATCAACTCTCTGCCCTCTGTGTGTGTGTGTGTGTGTGTGTGTGTGTGTGCACCCATCCGTGTGTATATGTGTATGAGAGAGAGAGTGTGTGTGTGTGTGTGTGTGTGTGTGTGTGTGTGTGTGTGTGTGTGTGTGTGTGTGTGTGTGTGTGTGTGTGTGTGTGTGTGTGCGTGTGTGTGTGTGTGTGAGTGCGGTCACTCCCGCCCGAACGGTCCACTTCTCCAAGCAGCCATCTCTCTAGAGCCGCCCCGTCCCCCTCACGACTTCCTCCGTTACTCCCTCCACATGGATTGAGAGGGACAGACTCTCTCCATACCACTTTCTTTCTTTCTCACTGTGTTTTCTGCACATGACAGCAGGGCATTGTGGGTGATTTTAACCTTACAAAACCCCTCATAGCCTTATGAGCCCAGCTCTGCAGCTTCATTCATGCCCTTCGTCCTACTACCAGTTTGTGCTGGTCTGACTCTCTATAGAGACCGCATTACGGGAAACTCTCGAGAGGTGCCTGTCGGACCCCCAATCACGCATCCGACCCAAGACCACCATAATTCATCACAGAGTGGATCCATCTGTGACTTACGCGATCCATCCTTTTGGGTTTATTTGTTTTTTCCTCTCCCACGTATTTGAGATTCTGCTGCTAGAAAGCTATGCAGAGCTAAAAGAAGAAAAACAACTCACTTTCTCTCTCGGATGGAGAACAGACACGAGGAATGACTTTTGCCAAATCTCAAGATTTTGGAGCAGCTGAATTTGACAGGGGAACTCGAGGGAACGAACATTGCAAAAACCTGTGATTGAACTGTTCCTTCTCTATAGCTTTTGTACTATACTAATGACAAAAAAAAAAAAAAAAACATGACGTTGAAATGGAATTTTTATTTTATAAGTCAAGTGGAGCCCTTGAAGTCGACTTTAGATGTGTTTTAGGGGTAAAAATGGCTTTAAAATCTGATCGTTGGTTTGCCAAACTCATTTTGTAAATAATAATAATAATTATTATTATTGATCATAATAATGACGACAATGACAAATAATAATGATGATAATAATAATGGTTCCGATTATAACAGTGTTAATTCCATCCTGTGGACTTCCGTGCCATAAAATAGGCTGGCCTTAGTGATGCAAACTCCTCATGAAACCCAAGCAATATTAACACGTGTCCCAAACTCCCAAGCGGTTTACGTTTGCTTTCTCTGTCTTTTGATTTCAGCAGAATGGTGGAGTCTTTTTAAGTGGCCTGAAACAAACCCAGAGAGACTGTTATTTTGTTTTTAATGGCTGAAGTGGTAAATAGATGGCGTCATATTTATGTGATTTCTTTTGGTTTGTTGTCTAGATGAAGCTGGTTAATGTGATAGAGGAAGACCAGAGCTTCTCTCAACGTGTATGTTAATGCAGCAATGTCAAATACGCATGTACACAAACACATACACAATCATTTGCAGACCTTAAAGTCAATGTGACAACAAAATGGGCTCTGTTTACTTTTTTAAATACACCTTTTTGCACATTTATCAGTGCATGTTTTCCACAGAGAAAATGTCTTCTCATTTTTTCATCAGTCTCAAACTTCATTTTTGACTAATATAAACAAGGCCGAACAGCAGATATCCTGACATTAATTTATTGATTGTAAACTACTTTTAAAAAATATTGGCTCCAATCTGATATATGTAATGCCCACTTTTTACAATTCAGTCAATTCCTAATGTGAATTCCGGTCTCCTATTTGTTGAATATCCTGTTTTACTCAGAAATATAGGTTGCATTAAGACTAAAATGGGTTGCGAAGGCTGTTTCATGTTGACTTTAGGGCCGTCTGATCACATTAAATCACAACTGAATATCTGTCTGCGATCCAGCCTCCAATCAGAGAAAATCACCATGAATGGCATCTGTTTTCATTGCATCTGAAAAGCTCAGAGCATTCCATTACTGTGACGATAACTTCCTCCTATTTTATGGCCAGAGTCCCATTTTAATTTAAAATAAAAGCAGTTTTGGACCTTCAGGATCTAAATTTTGAGCATTAAGAAGACGAAGGGGAAGATCAAGGTGAATGGGGAGTCCTTTCAATTTCGGTACATTTCTATGTTGCCTTTACCTCAGCTAATGGTTTGGTAATGTAAAAGGACACGTTATTTTTTATCTTGATGATAATGACATTCTACAGTGGTTTTTTAGAGCATTTTTTTTTCTTTTCTCTTGATTTACGTAACCCACCATGTAATACTGTTACCAATAAACACATCCCAAAATGTTTCTCTGCCTCTCTGCCTTAGCAGCAAAAAAATCAGTCGGAAAAGGCTGTTTTATTCTACATACGTGTGGTCCTCAATCATGGTTCATTACATAAGCAGCTGAATACTGCTCTCTTGGTAACCCCCATTAGTGGACACTTTAGGTTAAGAGGAAGATGAATCGTGAGCGTGCAGAGGACATTTCTATAATATCAACATCAACTTACTTCTGTGCGCTGCTGCATCCACACCACTAGGTGTCAGGATAAAGTTCAGTACCACAGTTGTATCTACCAGTGAAACACAAGCTAAGTACATTTTCCCAGCCTGAGTTACAAACAATCAATCAAATGACCACTTCTTACTTCAACCTAAACTCCTAGAACATTTTACTATAACTGTTGTTTCAGGTGTTAAATGATCTAGCCGCACAATCTAAATTAGATGCATAATGTGAATTGAATCACTGAACTGGATCCTTGCCAGATAAATGAGCACATTATAGGCATTCCATTGAACATCAAATTCACTTTCAACTTGCTTATGGAGAAAATTAATACATTAGGTCTGCTTAGTTTGTTTTCTCTTTCACAGAAACTTGTTTCAGTAGCAGTTTGGTGTTCTTCTGATCACATTTTAATCAACCACCTTTATGTCATTCATGCAAATCGACATCATGTAACAAATGTCACTTACCAATTTGTACGTCACAGGTCAAATGACTGACTCATTAGTAGTAAGATTCCTTCTCTGGGATGGAGGGTGATTTACCAGGTTAAGAACTAGTGTCCTTTCTTCTTATCTAAATCCCTGCGCTCTGATTGTTTTATCTTATTGAATGACAAAGACGTGTTAGAATTCATGTGTCTTTTAGTCAAAAGTGCTTTAATTCTAAATTGCATTTGGCCAAAATGAGTGTTTGATAATCATTCATTCATTCGTTTTATTTTATTTTTGCTTTATACAGCATTTCCTATTCCAATATTGATCTCAAATAAGTGTTAATAATTCCTCACTGACAATATACCCCACTACAGGGCCAGTGAGTGTACTGATTTAACTCTATCGTTTTTCCTATAATTTTTTTTAGTCAAAACTAAGATACATAAATTGGCTTTCAAACATAAAACCACCTCAAGAAGAAATTAACTTAAGTATAAAGTGTGACAACTAGCCCTATCCTCCTTTGTTGTCGAATTTCAGATCTTCAGATGTAAAGCCAACTAACATCCGTTTTAGAATTTAGTTGAAAGCAAAATAACTAACTTTGACCAATACTCTTATGTTTCTTCTAGCCTACCTGGTGTGAAGACATAATGAGAGTTTGATTTTGGTTGTTTGGCAATAGAAACTGGGCCTTCTTGGATTTCTGTGGATCTTGACTGACCGCATTCTTTGAGAATGAAAACAGTCCTTTGCTGGTGTTCAGTGAAGTGAATAGTTTGACGAGACATTCCTTTATCTCGTCATTAGCACATGAACATGCTCATCCAACCTCATTCCAGTCTGAGGGCCAATGGGCGAGTTCTCACTCTATGTGCTATTTATCCTCTGACATCTGCGACACAACACCATTTTATTTGTACATGCTGGATCATTTCGAATCATAAAGGAATAACTCACTGGATTATTAATTATGAGGAGTTGAAGAGAGAGAATTATCTCTTTTTGAGGAACTGCTGGAAACTTTGAGTCACAATGATGGAACAGGTGAGGAACCATGACATTAACTGTATTCTATTATTAGCTACTTTTAAATGTGAGCTATGCTTTGTTTTTTTTACATAGATTCCCTTAAACACAAATTAATACATACATTCAAATGTGATATTAGACAGCTGTGAAGAAAATCAAATTTTGCTCACAAAAAGTACCAAGATAAAACCATTTTTTTTGGACATACCTCATTTTGGTAGTACAATGCTATTCTTTCATGTATATATCATAACTATGGCAATTATTCAGTACCATGGTATCGCTGTTTCTTTTGTGAGAGTTTCCATACTTATCAGTTTATTGATTTATTTAATTTTTTTTTACACGAGCCATACCCTTGATGGAAATAACCAGACGTTTCTTAATATATCTCTAACGTTGATTTTCACCTCAGCTTACTGATTCGTACCAAATGCTATTGTACATTTTGACATTGACTTGTGTGAATGTATGGAATTTGTTTGGGCAATGATAGCATGTCATCACATTACCTTCCCCCACAAAGTGGATGGTGTTGTGTTGTGTTGTCAAGTCAAGTCAAGTCATCTTCATTTATATAGCGCTTTGACAATGTAGATTGTTTCAAAGCAGCTTTACAGAGATAAACATCATTTAAGATAACAGAGATTGTTTTGGTTTTATAGCGGTTCTTGAATAATGTTATTTTCCAGCTAAAGTTAGTTTTGATTGATTCACTTCCGTTGAAATGATCATTTGTTACAAAATTAGGGGCCGCTAAGACATCCCCGTTCTCTCTAAACAGACTTTAAAAACGGACCTGTGATAAACGCTGATGGCGTTCACATGTGCATTAAGAATTGATTCCATGTGCGTTTGAATATATGTGCGCAGGTTTGTAATTCCCTACAAACCATGCCTAAACAAACTACTTGTCTTGCCTATAAATTTGATACAGAAGTTTATTTAATTTGATCACTTCAGGTTAGGTACGCGAACACGAAGTGTTGTGCTACAAATCAGTTTATTTTTAAGCTGACAAGATATTGCTGACAATACAAACCTATCATATGCATTTAAATCATATGCATGCCATAGTGAAATTTAAGGTTTCCTTTGATATATTTTAACATTTGCTACATTTCCTACATCAGGATGAATCAATAGACTTTAAAACCCTGAAGGCACGGTTCCAGGGTGAAAATGGTCTGAAGATCGAGACTAAACCTGCTGTCCCAGAGAAACCAAAAACAATCCCTCCGCTGCCAAAAGCCAGCAATCATTTGCTCTCATCTATCAATGCTGCCGTGCAAAAAGGGTCGTTTCATGCACCACGAGTAGTCTTCAAAGATGACAAAAATCTCAGTCGCCAGCTCTCTCCACCCTGGGGATTGAAGACGAACCAGCCCATCAATAATGCTGAACAGCTAGACAATAACCAGAAGAAGGAGGTTAACACTTTTAAGCGGAATCTGAAAGACAAGAATCTTCCACTGGTTCTGCCAGTGGGTCCCAAAAATGCCGAAACCCCGGAGTCCAAATCCAGCCCACTTACACCTGTGTCCGTTTCACCATTCAAAGTGTCAACACCCAAAAAGTTTGAATTTACCCCTCAAAAAACTAGTAAAAATGAATGGGAGAAGGCAGACCATGTGGAGGTGGTACACATTACCAAAAAATCTTTGAAGGATAGAAATCTCCCACTAGTTCTGCCTGTGGCTCCAAAAAAATCAGAAACCCCAGAGCCTGTGTCCACACCCAATCATTTTGTATTTACTACTCAAAAAACAAGCAAAGAGGAGGATGAGAAGCCAGACACTGCTAAGGAGGTCGACATTGTCAAAAGGTCTCTGAAGGAAAGGAATCTTCCACTCGTTCTGCCAGTGGCTACAATAAAAGCTGATAGCCCAGAGCTTGAATCCAGCCCCTATACATCTGTTTCCATTTCACCAGTCAAAGTGTCCGCACCCAAGAATTTTGTATTTACAACTAAAAAAACTAGCAAAGATGAAAATGAGAAGACAGATACAGTGGAGAGCCCTACTCCAGCTAGAGTTAACCCAGCTACAAGTCACTCGGCTCCTGCTGGCCCACCTGTACCAGCTAGTCCCCTTATGGAAAGTGTACCTGTTGTCCCTTCTCAGACTTCAGCTGGAACACCACCTGTCCCCAACATTCCTACCCCAAGCATTCCAGCTCCAGGTATTCCGACCTCTGCCAGCCCTGAGCCAAAGATTCCAGAACCAGCCATTCCAACACCAATTATTACCTCTCAAACTGTTCCTAAATCAAAGAGTTCTAAGCCAGATACCACTATTGCAACTCCCTTTGACCCTGAACCTCTTAAATCAAATATAAATATGCTCAGTTTATCAGAAGTATTTCCTCCCCCTGAAGGAAGTCCACCTCCAGAGCTCATTTTTATTCCTCCCCCTGTTCTTTATGGAGATTTTCCCGATGGAGACCTTACTGAGCAAGCTATCCCCACTCCAGCAATCCATACATTTATCGATCCAGTTCTCAGCAGTCCAGTTGTCTCCAGGTTAGCCTCCCCTGCCCCATCCACCCCTACAGTGATATCCACAGAGCCCTTGGTGATGCCCTTAGAGTATACACCTGGTCCAGACTCAAGACTTATAGTCTCAAGCCCTCCTCCATATCTTCATACTCCAGCTCCACATGTCGAGGTGGTACTTGAGAACGCAAAAGCTCTTACTCACAATACAGCTATTAACCTAGAGAGGACTAAGGATGACCAGTCCTCATCCAAGCCGCTTTCAGCCTTGGCGAGAGCACAGGAGAAGGTCTCAGTTAAACGGACACCAAATGATAGCCGAATATTTAGCCTTCTGGAAAGGGCTAAGAGAAAGAGCACAATTAGCCAGTTGGCTACTACACCTGAAAATACAAACCCAATTGAGACAGTTACACCCGAGATACCTCTGCCTGAAACTCTCACACCTCTGCCTGAGACTGTCACAACTGAGGTGACTCAACCTAAACTAGCTACACCTGAAAAAGCCTCACCACAGTTTGCCACAACTGTAGAGCCACTGCCTGAGAAAGCCCCACCTGTACCAGAAGGGTTTGATATACCTGAACTCCCTCCAGTTGATTATGTGGATCGTACTCGGGTGCCACCTAAAACCTACCCACCTGAAACTGACAAGGTTAATGGCCTTGATAACAGTAAGTATCTGTTTTAAGCGGGGTGCACACTGTGTGAGTTTGCCCACAATTGTGTTGTCCAAGATCAATTTGATTCATCGTAGAAGGTTATTCTTATTGTAGGGCAGTCTTGTATCAATAAGTGTGGCATTTTCACAGACAGACAATTCATTGGTTTTGCAAAAAAAAATCTTTGCCTCAAATTAAATTTGTATAGTGCTACTGTTAATCAACACAAATCAGTTTTGATTAACTTTTCACAAATGTAAATAACTTTTAGCAGTGTTTAAATACCGTTTTGATTGTGAGGAGTTCAGATTCCTTACGTTAGGGAGGGTTGGTATGCAGGATATGTAAGTCTTTTGTGGCTTGTGTTGGGTAACATATTTTTCATAATCAGAATGACAAAGAAATATTTTGTCTCAAGGACATATCCGTAAGAGTAAGACATTTTGGTTTTTAGTTAAACTAAATGCTAATTAGGCTCACATATTTTATCATAATTGTTGTAATTAGACCATTATTGTTCATAGAGACATCCTTAAAGAGAAAATTACATTTACTTTTTAATTATTGGGTGTTAAATATGATTGTCAACTAAAATTGTGAAAAGAGAATCACTTTGTACCATCTCATGCATTTTATCAAGCTTCATAAGTATTAGCATCATGGTCCCTCCATTTTTCATTCCATAGTCTGTGCTTCCTCAACTTCACCATTTGCATTCGCTTTGCAGAAATAACTTTCTCGGTTCGCTCTCTCTTATCGTGCTTCTTTTAAGGGTTATAATTTTTGGTATTTATTTTTTCTTGTTTGTTTTCTAATTCAGCAAATGGATGGAAAAATTTATTAAATTTTCTTAACAATAAATATATCCATTAAACATCATTAACAAGATACATTTACTTGGCAAACATAAGAGCATGAGATAAAACTTTTTATTTGTTTATTTATTTATTTTTACAAAATGTGTGTTTTTTTTACACCATTCGGCACATTTTCTAGTTTTATGTAAACATTTTTATTAATTCTGATGTATTCTTAAAACATTTTAATTTACTTCACTGTAAAAAACAAGTTGCTGCCTTAAATCTTTAAGTAGACTCAACTTGGATTTTTAAGTCATTTCAACTTAAATTACATTAAACTGACTTAAAAATTTGTTGAATATGCATAAAAAAGTTATAAATTGCTTAACTTATTTTGATGAGTTGATCATATTATTTTATACAGTGTATGTTTTTTTTTTTTCAAAATGGTGGTGGTCCAGTGGTTGTCCATTCTAATATATATTCTCTTGTTTCTGCAGGGATGGTGACAGTGGTCAAAAATGTGCACCCCCCTCCCCCTCCGCCTAGGAAGGCTCTGCCAGCCATACCCACTGTGGATCCTCCACTTGAGAAACCAACTCAGTCTCCTTCCAGAGACCTCCAGATTCCCACAACACAATTTGAACCTCTAGAAACTCAAGGTTAACTTTCTTAAGATATGTTTCTCAGAAGTGTTTATCGACTAAATGTGTACATTAACATTTGTTTTCTTCATCAGAAGATTCACTACATGACAACTCATCTGGGAATGTGTTTTATGAAGCTGTTGAGGAACCCTTGGCTCCAGCAGTTTCTACCTTTAGGCCTCCATCAATCACATTATCAGATTCTAGTTCCAGAAGGCCAGTTTCAGTTCATGAGGAAGCATTCCTGAAACAGTTGAGCCCAAAACATCAGGTTCAAGAAAATGCATTTCTGAACACGTGGGATAGAGACATTGTGAATGTGGATTACGGGTCTGTGAACTCTGGCTCTCCAAATCCAGACACTCAAGCTGCTGTACCTCAGGACTCAATGCGAAGTTCACCTACCTTGTCTCCACCAGGGTAAGCCATTAACTTGATGATGATTTTGTGTGGCCACAGTGAAAAAAAATATTTTGTGTACGTGTTGTCGATATTGAGTGACTTGAGTTATTTTTTACTCTGACTTTCCTCCAGGACCCTTGAAAGAGGTCACAATGTTAATGAAGATCAAGCCAACAGTAAAAAAGGCAAAACAATAAAGAATAAGAAACAGAAAGGAACTCTAAAAAGTAAGTGGAAGAAGTCTTCACTAAATTAGGCTAATGCTGTTGTGAAGTGCTATTTTGTCTCGTTTTCCAGTAAAAAAGAAGAAAAAGGTGCAGTGTAGTGATTCATGTTTTCAGTAATCTCATATCTGATGACCTTCTTACCTCCATAGAAATGATAAACAGTTTATTTTAGATTCTCTACAAAGTATTCTGCTGACTAAAATATTTTTTGTATTGTTTGCGACTTAGATCCATATGATGTTTCAGCGGCTGTGGTACGTTTTTTGGTTTTGATTTGTTTTGTTTTTACCATTATTGTTAAAAATTGTTTTAGAATGACTGTTGAATGAATGAATGTTAATGTCAGGACCTTTTGTTTATACTAATCAAAAGTTTGCAATACTAATAATCCTACTCTTTTGTAGCATTATCATATGATATGTTTTGTATCTTCTAATTGCATGTTCCGTTGTTCACCTAAGGAGGCTCCACCTAAACGGTTGTTCTCCAGGTTTGTAGCAATATACTTTTTTTGTTTGTTTTTAAACTCCTGATATCAATTTAAACCGCAACTACATTCCCAAAATAATCTGATTGTAATGATGAAAAACTTCAATCCGCAGGAAGAACTCAGAAAAAGCGGCAGATGAAAAAGAACTAAAGAAGAAAGAGAAACAGCTTGAAAAGGAAAAAGAGAAAGAGAAGGAAAGAGAAAAGAAGGAGCAGAAAGAAAAGGAAAAGAAGGAAAATGAAATGAGAAAAAAATTTAAGGTATATCTTTCCCGTTTTGGATATAGCAGTATTTCTAACATATGTCAGTATAGGTATAGTTTGCACTAACAATTTAACCTGATTATTGCAACTCTCACGATCCATTGCTTATTACAATCCACATTCCACTCCTCAGGTGCATTTACCGTCACTAAAACTCGATCGTTTTAATCAAAAGTGAAATGAGCCTTACATTTCAATTTCTCGCTAACAGCAAGAGTCTTTTTCTAATGCACATGGCAAGTTCAGCAAGTGATGTGCACATGTTCATGTAACTGTCTGTGTGTATTGATGTTCAATGCAGATCACAGGCCAGGAAGAGGCCATGTATCATGTTAAAGTGATTGAGGACTGTAAGGGCAGTAAAAACGACCTGCCGGTGAAGGTTGGAGACACCGTGAGCATCATCCGTACCAACAACGGCCCTAAAGGGAAATGGCTGGCTAAGGACAGCAACAACAAATGTGAGTGAAACACAACTAATTAATTTAATGCCATTATATGCATATCTTGGCACAGACATAATTAGCAAGACGCTAAATCAGTATTACAGATAAATGGGGTGCAGAAAATAAGCATTGTTATGAATTTACCCTGATAAGGACTAAATGCCTGAACAGATCTGTCGCTAAGCAAAGACCTGAACGAGTCCTTGAGCTTTGACTAATCTTTCAGACTGTGTATGTAAGAGCTTATCTCATTTTTCAGATGCTTCTGCTGGAATGCAGATTGGCAATGTGCTGTGTGTTGTTTTTTTCAGACGGTTATGTCCCGGTGGAGTGTATGGATTTGAACATCAATGGAATTATGGAGCTGGGGAAGATGACAACAGCATCTAACAGATCCAACGGCAATGGACACAAAAACACAGAGGACAGTACAAACAGCAGGTAGCCATTGAAACGAATAGGCTACTGCAATATACAGTAGTAATGCTATGCTAGCATTGAGTGCTGGTCTTGATCTGCAGTTTACAAATGAGATTTTCTTTATTTTATCTGTATTTTTTTAGGACCTCAGAGCATTATGACATGATCCATGAAAGCTGTAAGTACCTTCTTTTAATCATTTCTTATAGTAGTAAATGTTTTATTTCGTATTATGTTTTGTGTGTTTGATCACAGTGAGTATCAGGATACTTTATCGATAACTTTCTACTGCATCACACTAACTAGCCCCGCCCACTGTGCAATTTAATTGGTCCAAAAAAAAAAACACCCACACATTACACATCAAATTATTCTCGTCACTTTGGTTGTACCATAGTAATGCTCAGAGATGTATAGAGTACCTGTAAACCATACTTAAATAATATTAGAGATACCTTACAGCAAATTGAACTCCATTACTAGTTACAAGTCACCAATTCCAATGCAACTTGAGTCCCAGACAGCAACATAGTGTCGGCCCAGATCCGGCCCACATCTGGTACACGTGGAATCCACACATAATTATCTAATTACATTTACTCAAATACTTTACACCTCTGATAACACTATGGTTTTTGGACACTACTTTGATTTTAATACCATTGTATTATTGAAGTATTTTGAATTACCTTCTTAAAATCATAAAGTAGCATGGTAAACATTAGAGGACTATGGTATTATAATATCATCTGATACAGTACCATCAGAGAACCGGTACCATCACATTTTTCATAAAGGTAATGTCTTTGGATTTTGCTGTTTTGGGTGGTTATAATACAAACTACAAATCCCACTCTTGACAGGAATTAAAATTTAAATAGTATGTTTACAGCTATAAACACTGTATTATTTTATTTTCATTGTATTTCCTTAGTCTCAGAAGACAGTGAGGAGTGGACAGCTGAAGACGATGACCCTGTGTTTGGCCCTCCCAATGAAACCTCACACATGTGAGTATTACCCTTTTATGTGCCCTTTTATTTGTTGTCAGTAACAAAACTTGACTGTTAAGCCATTGTATTGTTTACATGAGGTGTGTGTTCAATCTTTCAGAGGGCTGAATCAGTCGCTGGCCACACCAGCTCAAGGTGAGTCATTGATGATGAGACATGACGGAAAAATGTTCACAGGGAACCTAACCAGGAACAGCCAAGACAGAGATCAAAACTCTGGGGAAACTGTCATCATAGCTACAGAATGTCATTTACTCTTTCGTAGACATTTATGGAAGCCAATTTCTCAGCATCTCAGACAGAGAGAATCATAATTATGACATAACATGTTGAAATCATTACCAAAAGACACTATGCCTTAGAAATAATGACATTAAAAGTCATAATTATGTCATAAAAAGTGAAACATTACAAAATAGAAATTTTGACAAATAAGCAAAAATTATGAGCTAAAAGGGAAATGGTAAAATTATGAAAAAAAAATTGGTATTTTGTCAACAAGTCCAAATTATGAGCTGAAAGTAAATGATCTCATTAAGTCAAAATTATGAGAAAAGTTGACATTTTGACAAAGTCGAAATTGAGCTAAAACGTAAATTATGACATAAAAAGTTGAAATTATGAGTTAGTGTTAATTATGACATAAAAAGTCAGAATTGTGTCATAAAAGGAGCTATAAGTCAAAATCATGGGCTAAAAAGTCTATGACATTAAAAGTCGAAATTATGAGCTAAAAAGTATATTATGACATTCTAAGTCATAATTATTAGATAAAAAGCCATAATTATGACCTAAAAATAAAAGTACTTTTTTAATTTTTGTCATAATCATTTTTTTATTCATTCTTTTGTCCCTGTCGATCAGGTCTTGTCCATCCAACCCAAACTGATTCAGCTTACATGAGCGTGCAGTAAGTTCTATTCTATTCACTAAAAAATGACACATACTGTACTACCTTTGATCTAAAAGAATCTGCTTTACATTAAAAACGCAATCATTATGTATGCTTGTTTATTCTGTGTTGCAGACCAAAACAGGAAGCCCTTCAAAGACTATCCACATTCTTTATGACACCCTCTCAACTTCTCCCGCAAGACAGCAACCCAATGTAGGCCATCACTTTACTTATTGTCTATTTTCTGTCGAATTCACTGAAATTGATTGTAAATGATCCCAGACAGCAATATAGTGTCGGCCCAGATCCGGGCCACATTTGGTACATGTGAATTCGACGTGTACCAGATGTGGGCCGGATCTGGGCCGACACTATGTTGCTGTCTGGGATAAGATTACAGGATAGCAAGTGATCATAGTTTCTCGACTTCCTTTTTCCTTATTTGGTCGATTGTGCATCAAGAACGCCAGAGCCTAAATCAGGTGTGTTTTGACTCTCTGAACCTTAGTTACATAAACAATCACATCTACCCACACTCACACTTTTTTTTTTCTTCTGCTTCCACTTCTGGTTTGATCTGTTAGCAGACGAAGAGATGTAAGTATTCTCACAAATATGTCCAAGTTCTCAAACATAACACAGACAGTCATTTATGGGATGTTTTTTTCTCAGCTGGAATATGCGGTCAGACTGGTTTTACATGGATGTTTGAGATGTTTTTTTTCAGAAAGCGTGTCTCATTCCTTCAGCCTGTGAAGCACCTGATGACCTGATAATGCTAAGTTGTGTCGTTGTTGTTGTATATTTCCTTTAGAAATCAAGAGGAAGTAGATGTTTCAGAACTCCAGATTCTTCCTCCTCCGGAACTGTATGCCGACATCATAGCTGGAGACTTCATTCCCATTTACAGCAAGTGCGTACATTGAACACATGTTGACGTTTTGCGACAACATGCACCAATGGCAGAACATGCTGTTGCAATATGTAGCGTTAGTTGTCACAGTGGATCCATTAACTCTTTCCCCGCCATTGACACCATTACGTCATTCATGACAAAATACTTCCCCGCCAGTGACGAGTTATTTCGGAAATCTGTATTTCACTGTTATACGGTAGCGCTGTTACAGATCTTCTGAAATAGAACTGCATCTCCACATCCGAAAAGCAAGTGAAGATCTGCATATACATATACAGTTCTAAATCAAAACTGCCAAGCGTCACTGAGAAAAATGTCGAACCCATGAACACTGTAAAAAATAATGTGATCAGTAAGTTATGACAGCAAGTTACTTTTTTATAAGTTATACAAGATTCAACTCAGTTTTTATGTCAGTTTAATGTAACTTAAGTTGAAATGACTTAAACATCCAAGTAGATTGTACTTAAAAATTTAAAGCAGCATTTTTTTCTTGCTTTTTTTTGCAATGAAGAGGTATCTGACAGTCTGATAAAAAATATAGTAATAATAACAGTAACATTTTGAAATATTAATGTAATTTAAAAGAACTGTTGTCTATTTTAATATATTTTATGATGTAATTTACTCCAGTCTTCAGTGTCACACCTACAGAAATCAGTCTAATATGCTGATTTGTTGCTCAAGACACATTTCTTATTATTATCAATGTTAACAGTTGTTCTGCTTAATATTTTTTGTAAAAAAACCAACATTTAGGATTATTTGATGAATAGAAAATTAAAATAACAGCACTTATTTGAAATAGAAACCTTTTTATCATTATGACTGTAAAACATATTTTTTTATGATTTGTTTATCACAACTTTTTATCGTTTGTCAAATCAACTATTAGATAAATGTGGTTCAGTAGCATAATTTTTTGTATTAACTCAAAAAGGCAACCAGGTAACTTACTTATTTTATTACGTTAAACCAACAATATTTTTTATAATATATTATATAGCTGAATTTGCTGACCCCAAACTTATAAACAGCAGTGTAAATAATGCAATTAATAAATAATTATATAATTAAAATAATAACATAAATACAACCATAAAACATGCTAAAATGCCCCCCAAAAAACCAAGCAACCTTTTATTCCTGCTTGACTTTTAACATTCAGTGCAGGCTTTAAAAACTTCACCCCAGTCATTTCTGACCTCTGGCTTTTTTTATGCTACATTGATGTTTACTGACATTTTAGAGAATATATTTGTCTATTCTAGGCCAATCAAACTCGTCTCGGAATAGCCGAATAGCTCCGGCTGCAGGAGGGAAAGATGGACTGCGCTGGATCTTCATAGCCCTGCTGTGGGGCGTGATTTGATGAGTACCACAGTAAATGTCACCCACACAAGCTCAAGAAGAGATGTGTCTGTCAAGTGGGAGGAATAATGTTTGTGATTGTGCATCCGTCTGTAAGTGGCTGCAGGCGAGTTCTTCTATATTCATGTATATTAGGTGCATTCTGCGTGAAAAAAAGCCCATGGTGCCCATGCATGGTGCAGTGAGAAGCTCTTCAGATTATTTAGACCCTTGCATCTAAGTGTTAGTTCACTATTGTGTGGAAAAGACAGTCTGTGTCTAGAGCTTGTCTAATAAGTTTAAAAGGTTCATAATTGGACAATTGCGTTCAAAGCGTGAGAGCTTATGCATGTTGAAACAGCTTGGCATTTGGGTTTGGTTTTTAACGGTATACTGCCGTTTAAACCTTTAAATGCAGTAAAAAGTCAGCATTATTTTTGCGGTATAATTAACTTACAAGTTAGGATTGAGACTTAAATGTTTATATAGTCATACATTGTATTTGTATTAGATTAAATTGGATTATATTATTCATTTTATATTGTTCCCAGTCTTCAAGGCTACTCTACATTAGGGAAAATATCCTGATGCTCGTAGTGCAAGTTTGAGTGCTGTTTATATTTAGTTATTCCACTGCATGTACTAAGTTTTCTGTTGCAGACAATAAATGCCACCGTTGTATAAAATCTTCTGCCTTTGTTGTTTCGAAATTTTCCCCTGACTTTTCCAGTATAGCTGCTTAAATACAGATTCAATAAATAAATATTTTGTATAACTATAAAAGCTGCAAACATATCATACTGATCTGTATGATTTTAATGTTTTTGAAAGAAGCATTTATTTTATATATATATAAAAAAGCATTAACATTGTGAAATATTACTATAATTTATTATAACTATATTTCAATATATTTTTAAATTTCATTTATTCCTGTGATGTAAAGCTGAATTTTCTGCATCATTACTCCAGTCTTCAGTGTCACATGATCCTTGTTCACTACATGTTGTCATATGTTCACTGTTAAAAATTAAATGATCAATAAGTTATGACAACACATGTTTTTACATTGCTTTACATCAAAATAACTTAAACAATTTCAACTTTTTTTACAAGTTTCATAAGAATTCAACTCATTTTTTAAAAGACAGTTTAATGTTATTTACGTTGAGATTACTTAAAAATCCAAGTTGATTGTACTTAAAAATTTAAGCCAACAACTATTTTTAAGAGTGTTGTTGATTTGCTCCAAACTGCATATGTTTGACAGCTATAATGTTGTATAATCAAAATAACTACACAAACTAAAAATTGCATATATCTCTTTATTTTCCCTATTTTTTATTTTCTTTTTTAACAATACAAATTAAAGTGCAAATCAGAACAGGAACACCATGCAGTGCATAACTTTTAAAATAAAAAACGCACACAGACAGGAAGTGACACACACACACACACACACACACACACGTACAATACAGACATGTATACACTGACAGGCAGAGGTCGTCTCCCAGCAGGGCTCGGGAACAGGCAGAAATCACATTATTCTCATGTTTCACTGCAGGGAAGCTGTTCACACATACAACACTACACTGGAGAGAGAGGGATGGTATAATATGCAGCACAAATGCCTCTACATAGACAAAAAACTGAACATGAGCTGAAGCCATGGTCATCACACTAATGCCCCTTTGAAACTAATGGGGCCCGTAAAGTTTCTGACCAGTTTTCACAAAACACAGCCATGAAGCTGATATAAGTGACATAAAACTGTCGTAAGGGACTTGAAATAAGACAAAGATTTACCACAAGGGCGTCAAGCATGCACACATTCCTGCGATTCCCACCCAAGGTTTGCCATTGATGATAAATAAAATAGCAAAGTCCAGCAGCAGAGGGCGATAAACTCCCTAAACTATGTGTTAAAGTTTTTACCTCAGCACTTTTTTCTCCAAAAAGGTGCACTGATCCTCAAAGTGACCGGGAGTTAACTTGGGATTTGAGGGGAGAATGTTAAGAATGCATAAAGGCTTTAAATTCTGTGAGGACTGCAATATTTTTTCCATGAAAACGACAACATAATCCAGTCTAATCTTCCCCGGCAATAACGGGTCCCCCAGCAACAAAAACAAGGTACAGGTACAAAACACATAAACGCTCTGCTCCATGCACACAATCGTAGACATTTAACCATTCCGTACAGTACAGGTTGGGGGGTGGGGGGGTTCAGGGAGATCACCACATCTATAGAAAACACAATTTGTGATAAAGTCTTTTTTTCCAGATTATGAGCAGAAATGAATATGAAAATGACTAGTAGATCTAGCTTTGCAACTAGTTCAACATAGATAAAAAAAATTACTGGTTCAAATGATTCAGATCTATCCTAGACAGCAGAATAGTGTCGGCCCAGATCCGGGCCACATCTAGTACATCAATGTGTATCAGATGTGGACCGGATCTGAGCCGACACTATGTTGCGGTCTGTGATTGGTTGAACTGAAAACATCTCTTTTTTGGCTGTCTTGTTTGATTGAATGATTTGTCATAATGTAACATCTGCATATAATATTAAATATAATTCACTCCTCTAATTTTTAGTCATCTTTCACTGCTATTTCCCGTCTGGCTGTTTTGTAGTTGTCCATTCACACACGTTGGCACAAAGACAACTACACCAGATCCACTACCTGAATCCCCACTGAAATCCACTTTTTTATGTTATCTGTTCACAAGTAACACTTAAGATGTGAGCTTAAATAAAGAATAAATATGTGTAACTAATAAATACATTGGATCTACTCCATACAAACAACCACACACATAACCCAAACACATAAGTTCACAATCTATTTAAGGCATCGCAGGGGATGGGGTCACGTGGCACAATCTTTTAAATGCTCTTGGCTTGGGTCACTTTATATGTTCTCATCAGATACACGCCGCATGTACACTGTTTATATAAGTATAAATACTATTTATAGTATATTACTATTACTTTACTATACTTTTGTATAATAATTACAAAAATACAGAAAACAATAAATAATAATGTGTTGAATGTGTCATTCAGGGAAAGTCTTTCTGTCTGTCTGTAATCTCAAGCATTGAGAATATTTTAAGGCCGTCTGATTAAAGGCTCACTCACATCGACAAAATGAATGGCACATTCTCCACTTCATCGGCTGTATTCTTCTCTATTTGCATTTTAGCCATATCAAGGCACAACATTCAAGCTGGTCTGTCTGGCCTCGTCCAGCACATGTGTCTCTCTATGGCAGCGGCACAGCCCATGATGTAAGCACAGCCTCTGAGACAGACACAGATAGGTCACGGTCAGCCGTTTCCACTGCAGATGGTGTGTATCATCTGAGATTCACTCTGACATTCACCAACACTGCTATATAAATGCTCTCTGGAGACTGCAAGCCAAAGCCTGAGCACTCAATATAAGTTCTTCACTCTATAAATTAACTCTTAAATAATGTGAATAGATATGATTTCTTTGCAAAATAAGGAAGTATCTCTAATATAATATAATTCAATAATGATCTTTGCTCTTTGTGTATAAACCTATTGTTTTGGTATGTCATTGCAATCAGTAGCTATTCGACTAAACTTTGCAACTCAAGTGATCGATATGCGAATATAAATATACTGTATAATACATATTATCAAAAGAAATGTATATATATATATATATAAAATCAGAAGTCTGTTAATAGTTTTTGAATTCTTTAAACGTATGACTAAAGTGGCCCTAAAAATGTTTTGGACAAAATTAATGTTTTATTTTATTTTTAAATAAAAGATCTGTTTGGTTTAAAATAATTGAAGCTATACATATACAGTTAAAAAAAAATCAAAATTATGGGTGGAAAATGTCAAAAGTGTATGGACAATGTCTGGTTGTCAAACATTAATGGAACATAATAATAATTATAATAATAATTGTTGTTGTTGTTGTTATTATTATATAGTAATAATAATACTAATAATTTCCCTTATTATATTATTATTCCACCTCTATATTATTATGGTAAAGATAATAAATTGCATGCCACGTTGTATATATATTTCTGAATTATATTGCATAAATATATAAAATGGAGCATTATAAAGTAATAACAAAAAGGTTTAGCATGACTTGTTTGCTGATGGCCTTGATATGATTGGTTAACTAATACAACGACTCATACCTGTGTCTTTAGTGTCCAAAACCTTTTTGAGGCCACTGTATGTCTGTGCTGCTACTGTGGGACTGACATAAAAGCAACCCCCAAACTCCATAATTCACAACCCCTTAACCTTTCACCTTTTGACTGGCTTCTAAGAGGTAAAGACCACCAGATGGTGGTGTTTTCTGGGCACGTTGCTCTCAGCGAGCCAAGGTAGTGATGAGACTGGCACACATTTCAAAGAAGTCCATGGTGTGGCTGCCCTGACGCGGGGCCAGCAGGGGTGTGCTCCCGGTCAGAGACCCCGGCAGAGAGCTGCTGAGCTGGGGCATCTCAACAGCCACGCTCGCAGAGTCGATGCTGAGCCGTGGTCGATGGAGGCCGGCTGTAGAGCCAGAGCGCTGAGGAGTCGACGACCCTGACTTGTGCTCGATCACATCATCTGAAAAGTGAGCGAAAGAATTTGTACATTTTATCAGACAGATATAATGAAGAGTAACAAGCCAGGTTAAAACTGTCTAAATGCATCTAGATCAGAGGCATAACTAGGATTTTTGTACATTAGGGGCTTCACATCTACACTTCAAATGTTTAGAGTTTTTTTTATTTTTTTAAAGAAATTAATACTTTTATTCAGAAAGGATGCATTAAATTGGTCAAAAGTGACAAATATATTTATAATGTTACCAAAATATATGCTGTTCTTTTGAACTTTCTGTTCATCAAAGAATCCTGATTTTTTTTTTTACCACCGTTTTCAGGAAAATATTGAGGAGCGCAAAATTGATAATAATAAGAAATGTTTCTTGATCATCAAATCATCATATTAGAGTGATTTCTGAAGGATCATGTTACACTGAAGACTGGAGTAATGATGCTGAAAATTTAGTTATGCCACCGCAGGAATAAATTACATAAATATATTAAAATTAAATAAAAAATATTTGATTTATTTAGTTTAAATGGTAATAATATTTCATAATACTAAAGTTTTTACTGTATTTTTGATTAAATAAAGGAGTCTTGGTGAGAATAAGACAAAGTGAAGTCATAAAAAAATGTCAATTGAAATTAATAGTCATTAATTCAGTTTTGGAAATGTTCAAATTTTTCATACAGTTAAAGTAGGTACATAAATATAAATAGCTGCCTTTTAGAGAGATCATCATTTTTGGTGGTACTTGTCATTAAAAAAGGCTGATTGATGCTCACCATCGATGCTCTTGAAGTCGAGCAGGTAGCTACGGTTGTCCACCTGGTAGAGCTGCAGACACATCTTCACAAAATTCCCAGTGACAGGATTCTTCCGGCGCACTCTCAGGTGATACGGGTTCACCACCTAAATCCCACGACATCCGACACACTGACATATCTATTATCACTATCAAATCAAACATGCATACTTGTGCTTGTTTCAAGCCACTCACTTTCCACTCGTACTCCAGCTGTTTCATGGCACGGTAAACCTCAGCCATGATGTCGTACGGTTTGCTCTGGCTCCGAATGCCCAGGTGCCATTTTGCCTTCTTCACCGCCAGCGGTTTGGGTCGAGTAGTGTTGAGGGCGTCCAGAGGGCACCGTGCCTTAGGGCTGTCGGCCAGGAGCGGGGGCATCCGTTCGGGGTGAGGTTTGACCCCTGGTGGCAGGGGCATGCCCTCCTCCATGAAGGAGCCAGTTGGGGGACTGGAGGCCAGGTAGAACTCGCTGGCCTGGTTCATGATTCTGCGGTTGTCGATGATGAGGTGGTACGCCACGGCCAGCTGGTCTTGAGGGTCTCCGCTGTAGAGGCTGCTCAGTACTTCGGCTTCAGTGCATTCAAACTTGTCGCACACCTCCCGCACGGCCTCCTCGTCCACCTCTGAGGAGTCGTACGAGGGGTCCTCGGGGAAGAGGTAACCAGGAAGGTCCTGTTTAAACCACTCATCCTCTCTGTCATACAGGAGAGGAGAAAATAAAAGTACTGTACGTTGTATTTAAATATTTGTTAAAATCATACTATGGTTAAACTAACAGAGTGCATAAGTTCATGGGGCCCTATCATACACCTGGCGCAAAGTAGCACCAGGCGCGACACAAATGTTTTTTGCTAGTTTCAGCCTGACGCAGTTATCATTTTCACATCCTGTGCCACGTTGTTTAAATAGCAAATGCATTTGCACCCATCTGTGCGCCCATGGGCTGCTGGTCTGAAAACGAGGTGTGTTCAGGCGCATTGTTAGAGCGTTGCTATTTTGAGGCAACTGGAATAGACTGAGCCATTGACCAACTGAAACCTGGTCTAAAGTCAATGCCGCAGTATTTATTTTGTTATTTAAAGAGCGCATTAGTAATGTGCGTACACTCTGCTTATTACACACACACACACACACACACACACACACACACACACACACACACACACACACACACACACACACACACACACACTCTACTTATTACACACACAGGGACACGCAGCAGCACACAAACATGCCAAATATTAAAAATAAAAGGATTACAATGTAAAAGAAGAATATTGTGTACATAAAGATATGGTAGAATCCGGCTTGTCCCGTAGATGGTCTGATCCGATTCCTCCCTGGAGAAGTTCTCAGTCTTTCCACTAGCAAATTCCGTCATGTAAATGGTGAAACTACCATCGCACGAGCACAACTGACTTTGTGGTTGGTTTATTTCACATTACGGCCAAAACACACCCATGACTCATTAAGAAAATAGGGACAACCCTTTTAGACCATGTGCCGCGCACTCCATCTATGTTTCTCATCGTTAAACTAGCAAAAGTGGATTCGGACATGACCTAAGTGCACTTGCACTGTGCGCTTTAGACCATGGGCTTAAATCGTTAAAATAGGGCCCATGAAGTGTGATGACTAATAACAACCTGATGTCTTTGATAGTAGCTCTCTTCAGTGGGTCCACCTGCAACATGAGCATTAGTAGACTGGCCACTGAGCGGTTGAGGTATTCTGGCATGTAGAAGACCCCTCCACGGATCTTTTTGAAAAGGGTGGGCACGTGCTCGTCATCGAATGGCAGAGTCCCACAGAGCAGTGCATAGAGAATGACACCACAGCTCCAGATGTCCACCTCTGGACCAGCATACAGCCTGAAACACAACATACGTGCCATTGTGTGAGTGCGTGGTCTACTACATTGTGTCTACGTGTTTATCAGGTCCTGTTTACACCTGGTATTAAGATGCGTCAGATCACAAGTACTGTCAAGGAATGTTAGGTGAGTTGACAGTGGATATTTATATATGCTTCCTCTCGTGCTGATAGGGTAGACATGTAATAGTTTGGTGACGAGTTGATTGGAATGATTTATTTGAATGTGCTCCTCCCGAACCTTGTTTATAAAACATCATTTCTTCAAGGGGGCGGCTATGGGCGGTATGGGTTTTTCAGATCTTTCGATCTATTGGACGAAATAAGCTCATGCAAATTACATATGAACGCGCCCGGAGACGACGGAAAAACATACAGTGCAGCAGCTTTTGTTTCTGCTCTGATAGCCGAAAGATCCCTGAGAATACTGTGAGAGTGTGTTAGAAATCAGGAATGGTGAGAGGACATTGTGCTTGGTACGTTTTTCATCTTTAAACCAAATTTAGGTCTTTAGCCGACAAATTTTAAATCCCATCTGGCTAGTGCACTTCACATGTTTACATGTTAGGTCAGTAGGCGGAGAGTAGGCGGCCTCTTGTGGCTGTTCAAAAACATTCGACCACATGAGCATCTACACTACGAAAGCAATCCAGTCGAATACGCTTTCGTCTACCTCTGGAAGTGGTCGAAAGTGGACTAGCTCAAAGCGTTTTAGACCCCTTTACACCTGTATTTAGCGTCATCCACTTGTGATCCAATCGACCAAATCACATCTTAATACCAGGTGTAAACAGGGCCTCAGAATGAATGAGAAATTTTCAGAAACAAGCAGAACAAGACAACAACCAGTGTTACATGAAAAAATGTATGCAGTTCTTATATAATATTTATGTGCAGTGTATCAATGCAGTCCATACAGCAAAACAAAGCTAGCCATGGTTTGTTGGACTGCTGGTCTTGCAAGCCAGACCTTTGACTATCGATACATTATAATATGTGTGTAGCACATATTGCCCAAGAATTGTACATTCCTTACATAATCTGGTTGTCAAGACTTTAATAAAACTGACTACATGACCTCTCACCTTCCTGAAATGACCTCTGGCGCAGCGTAGTTTGGTGATCCACAGCTTGTTCTCAGGAACTCTCCGTCTGACATCATGTTTGACAAACCTTGCAAGCAGAACCGCACAAACACACTTAAAAGACAATTTGATTGGTCAAGTATATACAATATATACAAGTAAAACAAAATGTATTTCAGGGCAGATCTAAATACAGTGGGATCCAAACGTATGACAATATATTTGACAATCTGGGAATTTTAATAAAAATAAATGATGAAATAATATGAAGTTGTAAAAATCTATTAAATTAGATTTTTTTTAAATTGAAGCATTTTCACAAGTGGTCTCAGGCTTTTGGACAGCACTGTATATGTGGTGTAGCTCAGTGTATCTGCAGGCTACAGCAGATATTTCAGGTATATTCATTCCAATCATCATTGTAATGCATGTGCTATGCCCACTGCACAATACAATGCCATTATATTAATAAATATGAAAATCACATTCTACCAATATATATGTAGATTGGGGTATTTATGTATATACTTGTTATATACACAGCTTGCTGTATCATTTTTAATATCTGTGAAATAGATTTATAGAATAAAATAGAATATTATTTTTTACTGTATTTATATGTGTATGTGTGTGTGTAAATAATACAAAGTAAAAGGTAATTTAATATATATATATATATATATATATATATATATATATATATATATATATATATATATATATATATGTTAAATTAGACAATTAGAAAATAAAGCATTTGCACTAGTGCTCTTGGACCACATTTGGACCCCACTGTATATGTGGTGTAGCTCAACAAAACTAGCTGCAGGGGAGATTTATGTGAATTTCTCTTTGCCTCTTTCCTGTCTCTGCTCTTCTGTGGATAATCAAACAGCATGCCTCATAAAAACCACACGACTGGACATGCAGCAAAACTGCAGCTGGTTGCTTGGCAACTATCCCTCACTGTCTGCACAACATTAGTGTGTGTGTGTGTACCAAAGTCAGCGATCTTGGCATTCATGTTGCCATCCAGCAGTACATTTTCTGGCTTGAGGTCTCTGTGCACCACCATGTGTCTGTGGCAGTAATCTACAGCTGAGATGATCTGCTGGAAAAGACGTCTCGCCTCTGTGTCCTCCACCTGCACACGAGAGATTACAACATACAACATTATTTATAATAAAAACAAGTATTTGTTCTCTGTGGGTTAAAGCTGTCTGCATTGTATTTGATACAAATGATACTCTTTTTTTATTATTTGGATAAAGTAATGTTAAGAATAACTTTTGAATTGTTAATAATATTTCAAAATGAATATTTACTGAATTTAAACAAAAACAGTATGATACAGCAGGTATTTATATATATATATATTAATTTCAATCATTTAATGCATGTATTATGCCCCCAACACAATTAATTTAAATTATTTGAATAATTAAATTAATTAAAAATGGAAATATTTTACTGAAATATATTTAGAGTGGGAACTTATATTTGTTAAATTCACTGGATGGACGGACAGACGGACGGACATATAGATAGATAGACAGACAGACAGACAGACAGACAGACAGACAGACAGACAGATAGATAGACAGACAGACAGACAGACAGACAGACAGACAGATAGATAGATAGATATATAGATAGATAAATAGACAGAGACAGACAGACAGACAAACAGACAGACAGGAGAGACAGACAGACAGACAGACAGACAAACAGACAGACAGACAGGAGAGACAGACAGACAGACAGACAGACAGACAGACAGGAGAGACAGACAGACAGACAGACAGACAGGAGAGACAGACAGACAGACAGACAGACAGGAGAGACAGACAGACAGACAGGAGAGACAGGAGAGACAGACATACAGACAGACAGACAGGAGAGACAGACAGACAGGAGAGACAGGAGAGACAGACAGACAGACAGACAGGAGAGACAGGAGAGACAGACAGACAGACAGACAGACAGATAGAAAGACAGATAGACAGACAGACGGAGAGACAGACAGACAGAGAGACAGACAAACAGACAGGAGAGACAGACAGACAGGAGAGACTGGAGAGACAGACAGACAGACAGATAGATAGACAGACAGGAGAGACAGACAGACAGACAGACAGATAGAAAGATAGATAGACAGACAGACGGAGAGACAGACAGACAGACAGACAGACAGATAGTCTATGTTATCTATATAAAGGTAGGCTATATGTCATTTGTCAATGCAAATTATGTATTAAAATTCATTGAATTCCTTAAATGCTCAAATAAAGATAAATCATATCAATAGGGAATATTCATGTAAACTCTACCACATTTTAGATGACAGTAAAAAAAATAAAAAAAACCTTCTAATTTAACTGAATTAATCTTATATATCCAACAATCTTGTCAAAAAGTCATTCAAAACCCTGTTCAAGTGTTGATGAATTAGGGTACTAAAAATAAAAAGGGTCAAATTTCACCATAGTCCTGCAATATGAACCGTCAGGCAGTGCCATTGTAGGCAACCCGGATAACACAAAGACTGAGCCCTGTATATTTGCATGAACTCCCTGACCCTTCCCACGAACACCTCACTGGATCAGGCGCTGTTTGGATAAGCTAGATCCCCATAACCCCAACAGGGCTGGAAGACTCAAAGGTTAATCCATGCTCAGATCCAGACCAGATTAAGAGTCCTGAGGCTCATAAAGCAGTTTCCAGCTATTAGGTGACTGACACAAATCATAATTGTGTTGTCCATAATTGTATATGTTTTGTTGTGCAGAACTCTATTTATTGTAATGTTCAGTAATTTAACAAATTAGGTATGGCTTGCAAATTTGGAGAACCACTGAGAAAGCCAATAGCCTTTCCCATGATTCTAAGAGCCTATCTAATGACTTTTTCTCTCTATCTAATGAAAATGACTTTAGTAGCAAGAGCTCTTCAGATTATTCTTACCCTTCCATGCTTACAAATATAGTCAAAGAGTTCCCCTCCAGACACATATTCCATCACCATGAAGAAGTCTGTGGGAGTGCTGATCACCTGATACCTGCAACACACCAGAGAAAAGAACCACAGACACTCAACAAGAGGCTTTAATGTTGGTGCTTTCTACATACAGCAATACAGAGCTCAACAATGAGGATAACCAATGGGCCGGGGGACACTGTCTCTATAATGTACGTATGTTTTTATACCCTGCAAAGAGAAACATTTGGATTTCTCTGATATGTGAAACAATGTTATTGCAACTTTCCAGTTACTTGAAAGTTATATTGATTTGTGATAGCAAGCATCAACTATAATAAGATGAAAACTCCTTGCCATTGTTTTCCAGCAAGTTTATACATTTTAAAGTTGTCATGAAGTTACATTATAGTCATATAATTTCCAGCTATATTGTATAATTTAATTTCTTTCTGACACATACCAAATATGTTGCACTATATATATACAGGTCCTTCTCAAAAAATTAGCATATTGTGATAAAGTTCATTATTTTCCATAATGTAATGATAAAAATTCAACTTTCATATATTTCAGATTCATTGCACACCAACTGAAATATTTCAGGTCTTTTATTGTTTTAATACTGATGATTTTTCAGCTCATGAAAACCCAAAATTCCTGTCTCAAAAAATTAGCATATTTCATCCGAATAATAAAATACGTGTTTTTAATACAAAAAAAAAGTCAACCTTCAAATAATTATGTTCAGTTATGCACTCAATACTTGGTCGGGAATCTTTTGCAGAAATGACTGCTTCAATGCGGCGTGGCATGGAGGCAATCAGCCTGTGGCTCTGCTGAGGTGTTATGGAGGCCCAGGATGCTTCGATAGCGACCTTAAGCTCATCCAGAGTGTTGGGTCTTGCGTCTCTCAACTTTCTCTTCACAATATCCCACAGATTCTCTATGAGGTTCAGGTCAGGAGAGTTGGCAGGCCAATTGAGCACAGTAATACCATGGTCAGTAAACCATTTACCAGTGGTCATTGACCCTGCCCTTGATAAAACACAGTGGACCAACACCAGCAGCTGACATGGCACCCCAGACCATCACTGACTGTGGGTACTTGACACTGGACTTCAGGCATTTTGGCATTTCCTTCTCCCCAGTCTTCCTCCAGACTCTGGCACCTTGATTTCCGAATGACATGCAAAATTTGCTTTCATCCGAAAAAAGTACTTTGGACCACTGAGCAACAGTCCAGTGCTGCTTCTCTGTAGCCCAGGTCAGGCGCTTCTGGCGCTGTTTCTGGTTCAAAAGTGGCTTGACCTGGGGAATGCGGCACCTGTAGCCCATTTCCTGCACACGCCTGTGCACGGTGGCTCTGGATGTTTCTACTCCAGACTCAGTCCACTGCTTCCGCGGGTCCCCCAAGGTCTGGAATCGGTCCTTCTCCACAATCTTCCTCAGGGTCCGGTCAGCTCTTCTTGTTGTGCAGCGTTTTTTGCCACACTTTTTCCTTCCCACAGACTTCCCACTGAGATGCCTTGATACAGCACTCTGGGAACAGCCTATTTGTTCAGAAATTTCTTTCTGTGTCTTACCCTCTTGCTTGAGGGTGTCAATGATGGCCTTCTGGACAGCAGTCAGGTCGGCAGTCTTACCCATGATTGCGGTTTTGAGTAATGAAACAGGCTGGGAGTTTTTAAAAGCCTCGGGAATCTTTTGCAGGTGTTTAAGTTAATTAGTTGATTCAGATGATTAGGTTAATAGCTTGTTTAGAGAACCTTTTCATGATATGCAAATTTTTTGAGACAGTAATTTGGGGTTTTCATGAGCTGTATGCCAAAATCATTAGTATTAAAACAATAAAACACCTGAAATATTTCAGTTGGTGTGCAATCTAAAACATATGAAAGTTTAATTTTTATCATTGCATTATGGAAAATAATGAACTTTATCACAATATGCTAATTTTTTGAGAAGGACCTATATATATATATATATATATATATATATATATATATATATATATATATATATATATATATATATATGTATGAATAAATTATATACAATTCATTTATAGATATAACTTATCGGTAACACTTTATTTTGATGGTCCCTTTTGAACATTCTGGTGACTATAAGTAACTTTGCAACTACAGGTCAACTTATTCTAACCCTAACCCTACCAGTCTACTAATACTCTACTTACTCTCTAATGAGAGTTAGTAGACATGCACCGTTACTTATAGTCAACAGAATGTGTTAAAGGGACCATCCAAATGAAGTGAAACCAACTTATCTATAATTTATGGATAGTAAACCTATAATTTTAAGTTACAATTATTCAATTTAATTATTTTAATTTAGATAAATTGTTTCTTGTTTATATTCATTATATAAATTGTTTCTTGTGAATTTAATTTAATCACAAAACAAATGTTTCTAAAAAATAAAATTTTAATTTTCAGTACAAATCTGAACTAATGGCAAACCCATAAAATCAAGCTCTCAAATCCTGTTCCCAAATATTCTGTTTCACTCACACACTATGGAAGTAAAATGCATTGAAAATCTCATTGCACAGTGCATGTAAAATATTATATAAAAAAAATGAAATAAAAAAAAAACAACTCTATGAAAACTATGTAACAAGCTTTTGTTAAACTCAGTTGTATTGGACGACGATAAGAGCATCAGCATGTTATGCTACCGTTCTTGGAAAAATAAATGTTAATCGTCATTTCTGCTGGGAAACCTACTGGCAGTCTGCTGTGGTTGTCCCAGTTCATATTCAACATAAGATCCCTTCTAGTGGGAGACACAGACAGCCTTTCAAACAGCAGTAGAGAAGGACAGGGCCTGTATTCCTCAGAGGGGCTTAATACAGAATACTGAAAAAGCCTGGGACACCTAAGGTGATTTTCAAATAAACATAATGTAACTTTACAAAATCCAATCATTGAAAAAAACAATGATAAAAGGAGAGAACATAGCATGCTCTCAAAACAGAGCAAATACCCAGAGAAGCGCACACAAAAACACAGCAGGGGCTTAACATGGTACATGTGTCGAGAATACAATAACACAGCTATTGCATTATGATGAGAAAAGGGGAATAAGTGAGAGTGGAAAAGAAGGAAAGTGAGAGATTGGGACACGAGAGGATAAGAAGATTATGCTGTTTTTGTCTCCTATCAGAACAACCCTGAAATGTGCCATTGAACTGTGAGTGGCAGAACAAGAAATGCACCGTCTGTACATTTCTTCCCAATTAAAATGTGTAATGTATTTGGTTGTCTTTGCACTTTCGTTACATGACTTTTAGTTTGTTTATCTTTCTTGTTCCTGTTTCCCTCTGTTCCTCTATGTCTGTGTACAGCTGTTCTCTAGTCTGTTCCTGTTGAACTGTCTTGTTGGTGAGTTTTGTTTCTTGTTCATTGTGCTCCAGTCCTTGGTTTTCTTGGTTTATAGTATAATTAAAACTGTGTTTAACTGTCTGCTTAATATCTGATAACTCTTTATTGTGATGGTCACCCAAATGACATTCTACTGACTATAAGTAACTTTGCAGGTACTTGTCAACTTATTCAACTAACTTGAACCCTAACACCTTACCTTAAGCCAACATTCTACTAACAGTCTACTAATACTCTACGACTGGTAGTTGGCATGTAGTTGCAAAGTTGCTTAGTTAGTAATGTCTAAAGTGGACCATCGAAATAAAGTGTAACCGTGTAATCTATTAAATGCAAATAGAAATCCTCAAATACCAAGTCTGTACAAAGTGTTCTTTTAATTTGAAGTTTGTTTAAAAAAAGAAAAAAGAAGATTGGCTACACTATAAACCTGATCTGAGATCAGTTTAAAAACCATATATAAACTGGTTCACTGAGATTAAGATCCCTAGTGGCGAACCATTAAAATTGAGAAGGTCTGAGTAAAAAAAAAAAAAAAACTTGTTAACTGAAATCAAGCCACTTTGGCAGGTTGATACATGCTACTACTGGTTTAAAGTTTCAAAGCTTCAAAATGTAGTTTTTGCATCACTACTTTTGTGCTGAGATGCAATTATAATGTTAGGAACATTATTGGACGTATATATACTTTTATATAAGAACATTATTTTACTTTTTATAAAGCCATTTCCCACCCTAGCTGTCTTTATGATGCACATTTCATTTCCAGTGGGCTTTATATATGTGTGTGTGTGTGTGTGTGTGTGTGTGTGTGTGTGTGTGTGTGTGTGTGTGTGTGTGTGTGTGTGTGTGTGTGTGTTTATTTTTTATTTATTTAAAATTTTAAAATGTATATCACAATAACACCAGAAACCTGAGGATTTCAGAACAATCTATTTTTGCAGCTTAGTTTTAATAAATGTTTGTCTTGAATTGGGGAGCTTATAGGCTTTTCTGGAGAACGTAATTGCTATACCAGCTTCCAGCACACACCAGACTGGACCAGCATGGAAATGTAAGCAGATCGAAGCTGGTCTTTTCAGTTGGACTCAATTATCCGTACATGTCTAACCACAGGAAAAAACATCTGTTCCGTCACCTTTTATCAAATAATTTGTATTTGAAGTATTTGCCCACAAAAATATTCCACATCCTTGTCATTAGTGGTGTTAAATCTCACAAAAACTGACACACATTGAGCACATAAAGTCAGTATGTGTAATGATCCTTGCAATACTCCTAAAATTTTAAGTGCACCTTATTAAAGTCTCCTGAAATTGCAGTTCAAAGACATAAAGCTTCTTAAAATCTTTAAGAAGCTTAAGCCGTCAGTTAACCCAGTGTAAAAATGATTTTTCTATCAATCAAAGTAGATAATAACCAGTGCACAGCACAGGCATAGTCAGTGGATTTTGTTGATGCTGATTACGTTTTTCATGTTTCCTTTTTTTTATGTGTGATTCACTCACAGCTTGATGATGTGTGGATGTCTGAAGAGCTTAAGGTTCTGAATCTCTCGTTTGATTTTCCCCACAACATCGAGACTGCGGATCTTCTGTCTGTTGAGGATCTTCACAGCAACTTTGTGTCCTGTTAGCTGGTGCTCTCCAACTGTTGGCCAAACACACGCGCACACACACACACACACACACACACACACACACACACAGTCACACACACACACATAGACACACACACACACACACACACACACACACACACATATCAGTGAAGACTCAGCTGAAATACCATCACCAGCAGTTAGGTTATTGTAAACACCACTGATGAAAGATAAGTTTTATTCCATCGAAAGCAAGCATCAGCGCTGCGGGACGGCGACCTCCAACTCAAACCTTCTAAGAAAACAAAGAAAGAGAGGAGACTTTCATTTCAGGTCTGAGCCCTCAACGTAAACAAACAAAACCTGATCTACTCTGAGTTTAGACCTTCATATACTAGCCTTAAGACAATTGCTTATCTAGAATTAGATACTGCTCACTTTTGAGCAAAATATATGAAAACAAATACCCACAGTTTGTTTGGTTTGATATATTATCAGTCTTGCACATTATTGTAACAAGTAAGATTACATATTTCTCGCCCCCAACACATACACACACACACACACACTAAAGTATACTTAAATAAACAATTACAATAAAGACATAATGTTACAAATCCATGAATTAAAGGTCAGTTAGTAGAGCTGAGAAAACAAAGCCTCTATTAATGTCTACTAACAGTTGGAGGGTCACTTGCAAACAAAATGTGCGTCCGCTGTGGATATTTAAGTCCAATGACACCCTGAGCATGCAGTATAGAGGGAGTTTAAAGGGCTTTATTCATATCAGCACCCTCAAGCAGCTTCTGTTGTACAGTGTTTCAGTGTTTTCAGTATTATGGTGGATTATTTGTTAGCTTGAATGCGTTTCCCTGAAAAGTTGCATGAGTGTGCTTAAACTGCATTCATGGGATCTCATGTGGAGCCTGATAAGGATGTGAGATTTCCTGCCTTGATAAAGATCTTAAGACTCTCCTCAAGGTCATTTGCTCTACCGGTCGTTGATTTGTTTTGTTTTTTGTGAATGCTATACTTTGGTTTTGCCTCAAGCCTCAAACCTAAAAAAAAAAAAAAAAAAAGGGAGCTGCCTACCTAGACAGCAACAACCCTTGGTAGATGTTGTAACTTCATCACCTGACTGCAAGAAGCATCTTTCTCCATAAGAGTGCATCAGCACCCACACCCTTTTTCAGCAGCACTAGTTCCGGAAGTATTGTTTTCCATTCATTTTCCCACAGGGATTTTTTTAAAAGCGTTTGTTAAAGCGTTATAGGCTAAGTCATGAACCAAGACAATCATGAGGTGAAATACAACACTAAAAACTTTGATTTGAAGCACACAAAAAAAAAAAGGTATTTAAAATATCGGACAAAAATACAAAGGTACAAGACTGTGTACTTACTACTTAACGGCTTTAGCAGGGATAGAACTAGGCTACAATCCCATCAAGCATTGCAAACAGCATAAACTAAAAATAATGGAGGAACATAAAACTACTCATTTACAAATGTTGATTATATATAAACATTTAGGCCTAAGTATTTTGAGATCGTAGAGATCGACTCAGTTACGCCGTTCACAGTGCTTCATGGGAGTGGGTTTTTTGACTGGTGGAATTTTTCTGTACAGCATCAAGGGTTATATTTGGGTTATGTAGTTTTTTACCTGGAATTCCGCTGTTGAACACGATAATTAAAAAAAAAATAATAATGTGGAATGGCGTCCTCAGCAGAAGCAAATACCATCTATTAATAACCTTGTAGCTCACAGCAGGTCTGGCTTTATAGGTTTATAAGTTACCGTTCAAAATCAATTTCAGTTTTTACTTTCAGAACCTGACTGTCGCACTCTATTGATGGCCATTCATGTATTCAGATGACAGCTCAGGATAGTCGCTAGTGAAGATTCTCTTTTCCCCCCAGGACCCTAAAGTAGCTGTTTATTATGTCTGTTCAAAAATGCATTGCGTTATCGTGATATCTTTTTCAACTTAATCAAAATAGCCAAGTATCCTCAACATTTTGTACAAATGTATAGTGGTAGTCATGTTTAGCCTAGCAGGTTAATCAGTATGACAAAGCCTAAAGCTAATCCTAACCTAAGACAGGTTGTCCCGCCCTCGTGCAAGTGAACATCATCATAGAAGAGATGTCACTAAAGGGAGGGGTTAAGATATTTTGATTAAATATTATAAGCGCAAAGGAATTTAAAAAAAGATGTGCATGGAAGAAGAAAAAAACATTGTAATGAATACTGCAATATTCCATTAAAAAATAAGATTTTTAAAAAGTTGTCATGTGCACAAGTCTTGTACCTGTCCTTTTGTCTGAATAAACAAACAAACAAACAAACACACACACACACACACATATATATATATATATATATATATATATATATATATATACATATATTTTTTTTTTTTTAAGTTTGTAATGTGATTCACCCTGTAGCTGGTTGGTTTAGTTTCCCTTTAGGAAAATGAATGGGAAAAATAGTTCGCCTGGAAAAGTGGGTGGTACTGTTGAACCATAAAATGGTCATAAGATAAATGGGAATGCTTGTGTTTAGGCATAAATGCTGTCTAGGTAGACATTTCTGTTTTTTTATTTTTTATTATGAAATGATAATGGCAATCAATAAGTTAGTTTATAACGGATGTGCACACACAGACACTAATTGAGAGCATTTCTTGTAATGCAACATAGACCATGTTATAGGCTATAATAAGATTTGACTTTAATATACGTGGAGCAAAGCTCAAACACAGGGCTATACACCCGTGTGAAAGGTCATTCCCAAAATGAGCGGCATTCCCATTCGCGCTTAGAATAGAAAATGACTGCAAGGTCAAAGCAATACTGCAGGTAAAAAATATACCAACTACGACATTTGCTCCAGTGCTACTTTTACAGTAATAATCAGAATACACATTTGAGACAAACGTTTTAAAGATTCAATTATTTGGGAGCTGGAAATGTGCAAATAGCATGTTTAAGAGCGCAGCTCAATGCCTGGTCGCGATTCACGGAGGATGACAGAGCATTAAAAATGTAAAAATGCCAAATATTAAGAAGGCGTAAGTATGTGAACCCCAAACATTTCCTAAATGCCAGATAGTTACCCAAATGTTGTGATAACAAACGTTTACGAAAACATGATTGCAAGTGCACCGTCTTCTGTGGTGCTGAAAGAATGTCCCTCTCTGCGCAGTATTCACTAACAGCATACGCACTCTCTGCGCCTGGAGGACGTTAGCGGAGCATCTAACTGCGCATTTCATGCTACGTAAATTGCACACATCATCCGCCGGCAAGTTCAGCACTAACAAGCCCGAAAACATACGTTCGTACTCGCATTCCATGCAACGTCCGAACACGTATAGTAAACGAATATACTTAACTCTTCACTTTTCCAAATGTTCCGACTCCCAGCGTGTCTCCGAGGATGTAGTGTCCTATCTTTACCCTGCCTTCGTGTTTCTGTTTTTCAGCCATTTTACTATGTGAGGTCCTCGGGCTGCCTTACAGTAGGCGGGATTGAACACATGAGGTAGCCTGAGCTTTGCTGAACCACTCTAAGAGCTGATCTGAATTCAGCTTCAGGAGAAACTGTAAACTCTACGCAGCTCTCGGATCAGCTGATAAGGCTTGAACTGGCGGTGAAGGGGGCGGTCGAGGTGTTTAGGGAAACAAACATTCCCCTCACTGACTATATTGATACACCTCACAACTTCAACGTTAGTTCTTTTTTTTCTTTTCTTTTTTTTTATAGATATATCAAATACTCTGACATTAATTATTTGAAGATGATAACTACCATTTCGTTTGATTTCCTTTTTATTTTGACATTTTACTCACTATCCATAGAATCAACCAATACAATTCTTCATATTGTAAAACAATTCACGAGTTCACACGTACATGAAATCTAAAGTTGTATTTATTCGTATCTGGCTTGCTGTCCAGGGGAGGGCTCCGAGCTAGGAATTTTGCCCGAACCCAGAGTAGACTACTCCCCCCTTTCACGTTACTGGGGTAGACCCAGCCGAGTGTGAGGTGAGGTGATGGGGTGGTGGAGGGATGCTGAAAAACTTGTCGTGAGACAGAAGGTGGGGAAATGTATACAGACTTCCTCTTGAGCTGATTGGTTGAGTACGTGAACGTGCTCCTCCCGAACTTTGTTACATAAAGCTTCAATACATTTTGGGTAAAAAGGAATGTAAATAAATACGCATATTTTACGGAAATGTGACACTGCCCTGCTATATATATATATATATATATATATATATATATATATATATATATATATATATATATATAGGTCCTTCTCAAAAAATTAGCATATTGTGATAAAGTTCATTATTTTCCATAATGTAATGATAAAAAATAAACTTTCATATATTTTAGGTTCATTGCACACCAACTGAAATATTTCAGGTCTTTCATTGTTTTAATCTGATGATTTTGACATACAGCTCATGAAAACTCAAAATTCCTATCTCAAAAAATTAGCATATTTCATCCGACCAATAAAAGAAGTGTTTTTATTACAAAAAAAGTCAACCTTCAAATAATTATGTTTAGTTATGCATAACTAAAGTCGAGTTGGCAGGCCAATTGAGCACCGTAATACCATGGTCAGTAAACCATTTACCAGTGGTTTTGGCACTGTGAGCAGGTGCCAGGTTGTGCTGAAAAATGAAATCTTCATCTCCATAAAGCTTTTCAGCAGGTGAAGTGCTCCAAAATCTCCTGATAGCTAGCTGCATTGACCCTGCCCTTAATAAAGCACAGTGGACCAACACCAGCAGCTGACATGGCACCCCAGACCATCACTGACTGTGGGCACTTGACACTGGACTTCAGGCATTTTGGCATTTCCTTCTCCCCAGTCTTCCTCCAGACTCTGGCACCTTGATTTCCGAATGACATGCAAAATTTGCTTTAATCCTAAAAAAGTACTTTGGACCACTAAGCAACAGTCCAGTGCTGCTTCTCTGTAGCCCAGGTCAGGCGCTTCTGCCGCTGTTTCTGGTTCAAAAGTGGCTTGACCTGGGGAATGCGGCACCTGTAGCCCATTTCCTGCACACGCCTGTGCACGGTGGCTCTGGATGTTTCTACTCCAGACTCAGTCCACTGCTTCTGCAGGTCCCCCAAGGTCTGGAATCGGTCCTTCTCCACAATCTTCCTCAGGGTCCGGTCACCTCTTCTCGTTGTGCAGCGTTTTTTGCCACACAACAGACTTTTTCCTTCCCACAGACTTCCCACTGAGGTGCCTTGATACAGCACTCTGGGAACAGCCTATTTGTTCAGAAATTTCTTTCTGTGTCTTACCCTCTTGCTTGAGGGTGTCAATGATGGCCTTCTGGACAGCAGTCAGGTCGGCAGTCTTACCCATGATTGCGGTTTTGAGTAATGAAACAGGCTGGGAGTTTTTAAAAGCCTCAGGAATCTTTTGCAGGTGTTTAGAGTTAATTAGTTGATTCAGATGATTAGGTTAATAGCTCGTTTAGAGAACCTTTTCATGATATGCTAATTTTTTGAGAAGGACCTGTATATGTATATGTATGTATATATATATATATATATATATATATATATATATATATATATACAGTAGCGGAGTGGCAATCGGGAGAGTTGGGACTTTTCCCGGTGGGCTGGTAGTGTTTCGAGGCCACGAGAGGGCCGGTCGGATAATAGTTATACATTGCAGTTCTTAGCAACACCATCCGGCGAGCTGTTGTGCGGCCGCTACCCGCTGGTCAAACTGTGCAGCCTCTTCTCAACCCATACGGCGGGCCGCAACAGCCACTTATTTCAATAGAAACACGGGCTAATCAGAAAGCACTAACGAAGTTGAGGTCAAACCATGTCTAGGATTTTCAAAAATATAGGGGGATCAGTCAGTGAGCGGGCCGGCCCCTCCCCAAATGGCATAGCCTGTTGGACTATGATGTAAAGCCATCGAACACCTCTTTTTCCTCGTCGATGTCAGGTTATGGAAGTCTAACGTTAACAGAGGGTGTGTGAGGGAGTCTAATGATGGAAAGGCAGAAAAGAAAAGGGAAAGGTGAGGCTGAGAAGGTCAGACTCAAAAGAAAAAAAAATATGGAGGAGGCAGCAAAATGCTCAAAAATAACGGACATGTTCCGGGCATCGAGCAAGGATACTAACGTTACAGGTGAAATAAGCTAAAGCACATAACCGTTAATGTCAAAGCTATAGGCACAGATGGGAATTAGCATCATTGTGAAATTTGAAAGTAGCTCGGTAGTAATTGTAAATGAGACAAATTATTAATGAGTGAGTGGCTCTTGAATTTGTCCTTCAGTGGTTGGCAGATGTTCCTAGTTTTAAAATGAGTAACTTATGAGTAGCTGCTGCAGCGCTGCCATGTTCAGGGATGCAGCGCTTTTTGGCGCCTCCCGCTTTTTTGGGGGTCTGATTATAATTTCACCAACAGTAATTCTGAATTGATCGTGGCCTGATTTGAGGTAACGTTAGCTCGTCAAGGGGCCATTCACATATCGTGTCTTTTGCGCTCTCAAGTTCGTTATTTCAAATGTAGGCGCGCGGCAAGCGTGCTCACTGTACGTTCACACCGCCACCGACTTGAGCTTCCAAAGCGGCCGGAAGTCACTCATTTTCAATGGAAGCTGGCTTCTCTCAGCTGCAAGGAGCGTCAAATCCATCGGCGTCGCGTTTTCGGCGTTTTGAGCGTCAATCAGAAAGTTGAAAGAAGCTCAACTTTATGGTAATGAGCTATGACGCTCTTCAGCGGCAAGCACCGGCAAAACGCCAGCAACCAATAAGAATAAAGACGTCCTTCACTCCGGAGAAACATACAATGTGAAGTTTCGTTCCTACCAAAACATTAGTTCCGAGAAAATGCTCCGTGTCCAGCCTGAAGTTCCGCTGGAACCTCTCGTCATCGAGCCGCAGCTGCTGCACCAGCTGGTGATGCTCTCCGAATTGATAACGGTCCTGGAGGGTGTCATGAACCCAAAATCTCCGAGTCCGACGTCTTCTCCGCAAATACAGTAAAGCAGCACCAAACACAACAACTTCGCGATTTTCCATAATGATCCAGTGATTCACATTTGAGAATGAGTGCAACTTTAATTTGAAATATTTACGAACGCTCGTTTTAAGCGGGAATGTAATTCATTTGCTCACGGTGACAACGATTTGACCAATTGCACTAATGCAAATAATAGCCTAATGCAAATAATAATAATAATAGCTAATTATTATTTTTTCCCCGACCAAATGTGACCAAAACGGTTATAAAAATGCTGTCATTATAAAAAGGTTTCTTCAATGTATTGCTTGTTTTTTCTGTTTATTACATTTCATGTTGTGACACTTCTCTTCTCCCTGCTATGTCAGAGCGTCCAAAGCGTCGACGAGCTTCCCCGTGCTTTTTGACAAGTGTCCTTGACAGAGCGGCCACAGCTTCTTTGACGCTCAAGTCGGCTCAAGATGATTATGAAAACATTTATAAAATCAGGCAAAATCATAGTCAGTCTTTATTCTGAACTTTAAAAATAATAAACATAATAACATGATACCTTTAATAGCGTTTAATAGTAATAGCACTCAAATTTAGTAAGTGGGTCTCTTTATGTATGTAGCCTAATGTATTATTTATTTACGGATTAGTAAATGTGCACATCATGCAGTCAAAATCACCAGAATATAGGCTACTGCAGAAAGTCTTTACTGTTATATTAATATTATTTGGCCCGAGATTATAAAAAAATGTCAAGTAATTTTTGTCGCTGTCTAGTAAACTTCAAGTGTGTTACATGCGTTTCACCGCTAGATGGCAATACTTCATCATTGCTGAGTTGGAGTTGCCAAGACCTGGTTTGTTAAATATTGTACTGATTTTTTTATTGGATCAGACTGATATTAGAAAATAAATATATTACAACAATATAAGAATATAGGCTATAACATAAATTACATTGTTTGTCTACTCTGGCATCATTATTTTTTATTATTATTATTATTTATTTATTTTTTCCTTGCAGGCTAGTCAAATGCTCCTTGTGCACCACCCTTTTCTAGTGTCTCAGAGCCTCTATTGAATTGGGGTCAGATCTCTGACAGAGCTCATTGTCGACCAACCAAACCTCTTTGTTCTGGTGCTAGTCAGATGTAAATCTAACCTTTGTGGGTGGGATCATTGTCCTACAAAAAAGATGAACTTCTACCAAGCTTCTGTACTTGTTCTTTTGCAGAACTTCCCCGCTCTTTAGATTTACTAGAGCTCTTATAGTTTTTTCGGATTACAGACACACACCAAGATTAATGGTAGGCTATAATAAACTAAAAACCCATCAATTTAACACACACAAAATATGAAACTGAAACAATCAGAAAATTGGTCACAAAACAAATGTATCCATTTATTTATTATTAAACCTATTAAAATAATTCGTGTCAAAATACTACGTTTTTTACCTCATATAATGGGCATTACTCACATTAAAAACATCAATAATATCAAGGGATGATTTACTGAAGAAGAAGAAAAACATTCTAACTGGTCAATGTAACACCCTGATGATATTCTGGTGTGAATGAGATAACTGGTCTGGTTACGGTGTGTTTCCAGCAGTGGCCGCTAGGGTGCAGCTCGCTGTGTGTGTTTGTGTGTGCGAGTGGGCGAGTAAGTGAATGGGTGAATGAGTGTACTGAAGGGCCGCGGGCTTCATTCAGCGTGGCTCGGGACACGGGGGCTGAGCGCTTACTGGAGGAAAGGAGGTGGAGACCAAAGTAGGATTCATAAACAGGAGTTCATCTCCTAGTTTTAAAACGCCGCTCTCAATTCAAACCTTCAAGTAGAGTAGAACTAGACCACACTCAGAACTCACTAACCGACCCAACACGACTGCTCTTTCACTGGACAAAGTTGAAAGGACTTGATTGCACGGACAACCCATTGTTTTTATGAACTTTTCAGGACGTTTTCCCACTTTAGCCGGGACATTTAACTTCCTCAAACTTTATACGACTCGTCCTTGCTGACAAGACCACTGAAACGAACCGCTGCAGTGAATCTCTGGGATTTTTAAAGGAAAAAGAAAGACGACTGGAGGAACTCTCTCAAATGCAAAACTATATGTATGAGAAAGCGATGGCACCCGAAACAAGAAACGGAGGAACATCCACGTTAAACAACAACGGCGTAGACAACAGCAAGAGGAAACTTTTGATAGCACTAGACATCTTCTGCCTTGTCCTGGGTGAGTGTCCCAAAACACTAAAAGTTTGTATTATGCATATATTGTCTAAAACGAATGAGCCATTTATACTGTGTGTGTGTGTGTATATATATATATATATATATATATATATTATCTGTCAGTTTATTAGTCATCTCAAACTTGATCACAAAATGTACAAAAATACAGCATTCTGCAGTAATTGAGCTCACAATATTAAGCTAATGGTTAAATAAAAATGTTACAGTTATAGTAAATGCATAAAAAGTACACTGTTTTGTATAGCATAATCCTCCAGGTGGAATACATGTTGACAATTGAAGTTAAACTGGTTTAACTGCTAATCTATTGTACAGTATGTGAGCTGAATAAGACGAACTACTGTTTATTGAGATAACAATGCAAATTGTTTTTCATAATTTGCTTTGGTATCTTAGTAAACATAAGAATAACTGTTGCAGGCTCTTATCACAGCCTGTAGGATGGGCAAAGTTGGCACTGTTTTTGATGTAAAACCACTTGTTTTTTTTCCATGGGTTGTGTAAGAAACCTTATTTGGGTTGCTTTAATGAGACCTTTCTCACTCATCAGATGATGGAGGGAGTTATTGTGGCCCTTTTTGCGCCCTATTGACATCTTTTGAAGTGGCATATGAACATGCTTATTATGGTTAACCGATCACTTACATGTAACAGAATCATCTGTAGTCAAAACAAGTTCTGTAAACATGACTTTACGTTCACAGCTTTTTATAGTTGTGATACAACCGATTTTTAGGCAGACCATCACAGCCATGTGCAGTTGATTTGGATCTGACGAGTTTATTATGACAGAGTTTATTTAGATTTGAAGTTCAGTACAGTCAATTGACCGTGACATGCTTGCCATGCAGAGGACACACAGTGATATCTGTAAATTGCTCTGAGGCGCATGTCTTTTCTTTCCAATTTTCTTTAACCCTATAAAGTGTCATTTTTGATGCACAAATTTCCAAGGGCTCTAAATTATCGACATGTTCAAAACTTTGCTCGAAAACGTCGTACTCAATCTAGCATGCCGTCTGTCATTTGATTGACATCCTTTTTTTGTACAAATACGATTTCAGGTTCTATTACATGTCTTTTTGATATGAAATCTTTGCTGATTTTTTATATATTTTATATATTTTTAGTAGTATTACAAGATGAACAGTGAACACTTAATCCATACATCATTTTCTAGAAAATCATGCTAAAATGTGATACATCAGGCTTTTGAGGAACTTTTATTCTGTTACATTGTATTGCATTGCATTATATGTTTAGAGCCACACAATTTCATCTTTCTTTTAGCACTGAAAATATAAAAAATTGCACCAAACTGCATATTTATTTGCTCAGTTCAAGCCTCTGAATAAGTGTTTTTTTCCTCCTCAAGTATGAGCTCTATTCTCATATTCTCCCATATCATACTATATGGGCCATAAAAGCTGTATGTATTAAAATATAATATTCAACCAAAACACTTTTTTTGACGATTTCGTAAGTCAGGCTTTACAGGGTTAAAAGGAAAGCATGCGAGTTTTCGATGTGCTGTCATTCACAGCTTTCACCAGCTCAGCGTGACATTGGGAGCTTGATTAAAGTGTTGCCTATAGTGGTTAAAGATGTGCACTTGGTAACCTAAAGGTTGTAGGTTCAGACCCACAATAGTCCAAAACAATTGAGCCCTCGAGCGATACATTTAACCCTCGATAACTCCAGGATTGTACCTGGAATACCTCTACAGTAAGTCAGTATATTCGCTATAGGTGCCCTATTCGTATGGTTTGGTTCAGATGCCTGGAAACCATCACGGCGTCGGGTTCTCATCTTTCCTCAAAGCCTGTCAGTTCAAACCCTCCTCCTTCAGAATGGAAGGATTAACAAACTTCAGCCCTCATCTTTACACATTCTTCTAGAAGAGACCCTCCAACCCCCCGCCAGCTGGCATATGCCTCATTTCACTCCAGCAACGGCATCATATCAACTTTCTCTCCCACTTTTAGGGGCAGAACGAGTCCCGCTGCTTTTGTTCCCAGGAATGCGAAGTAGAATGGCTTAAACGTGTCGCTTTAGAGCAGGTGGAGGCGGGAGAGGAGGAATATCACTGATCCAACGGCGGTCCTAAATTAGAAGTTTACTGCGAGTTTGGTGACTAATAACTTCCTTTCGTCGCCGTGTCGTAAATGAAAACGAACCCACAGCTCTTCCTGTGCATGTTTTACGGCCTCTTTTAAATGCAACCAAAACGACACATGCTCCGTTATGGAGACACATAAACATGTAACAAATTCACTAAATTCGCTATGCTTCAAAAGGAAGACATAAACAAACATGCTTTTTGTCATGTTTAAGATTGTGGGCTTGGCCTGTTTTTGGTGATCGTGGGAGGGGGGGGGGTTTATGTGAAAAGAGGAGACTCATTTGAAAAGGATGGCTAAAGAATGTCTCTCAGTGAATGGGCTTTGTTAGCGCTGAAGCTGCGGTTCATCCAATGATCAGGCACTTCAAGATCCATCTGTTGTGGAGATCTGTAGATTAGTGCGTTATCTCTGTCTTTCCCTCTCCCTGGATTTCTTTCCCTCTCCCTGGATTTCTCTCTCGCACACTTACAGTCTTACTGATAACCTCCTCGGCTACCGTTGGTATTTACACATGCAGTGCATCCACACTGAGACCGATGCTTTTGTTTCTGCTCATTAGTAGTTTATCACTGTGGGCATTGTATCTGCAGTGTGTCTCATGCATTATGAATGTTAATGAAGCTTAAGAAAGCACCCAGACGGATTGTGTGTTTAGCGTTACCTCCTGTTGAGATGAAGCAGAGAGGCTGCAGCTCCGCTCATTAGCATACAGTAGTTATAGTAACGGGAAGGAGGCGTGTCTCTGGGTGTCACCCCCACCCGAGTGTGTCTGGGGTGGTGGGTCGCACACATTCCTGCCCATGCCACTGATAGCTGAAATAGTTTACATACAGACACGAACACCCACCCAGACTGTTTCTCTCATCCTCACTGGCTTTATTGTTCGAGATGTCAGTGGTTTGTTTGTATTAAAATGGCTGTTAACTTGAATCTTATGAAGAACATAATCAGGTTTTAATTGCCCCCAAATCGAAAGATAAAAACTAATTTTCTATGTGTAGTATATTAGTAAAAACGAAATGTAAAAATGTATTTATTATTATTATTACAATTAATTTATACATTATACATTATATAACAATATATTACATTTTAGATATAAAAATAATATATATATATATATTATTTTTATATCTAAAATGTAATATATTGTTATATAATGTATAATGTATAAATTAATTGTAATAATAATAATAAATACATTTTTACATTTCGTTTTTACTAATATACTACACATAGAAAATTAGTTTTTATCTTAAAAATATCTTTTACTAAAAAATATAAATTTGTATAGAAAATACATTTTCCAATGTAATTATATATATATATATATATATATATATATATATATATATATATATATATATATATATATATAATTACATTGGAAAATGTATTTTCTATACAAATTTATATTTTTTAGTTTTATTCTTATTTTATTTTAATAATATATAAAATAATAATAATAATTATATAGTATATTGTTAAATATGTAGTTATTACTATCAGAACAATTTAATGTATTCCATCCCAGTTTTTTTATTTTATTTTAGACTTCTATTAATATTTTTATAATTTGTAATATTTAATTATAATTTATTTATTTTATTTTTAAAATGTATTTGTAGTGCTGGGCAACGATAAATATTTGCGTGTATATACTGTGTGTGTATATATATATATATATATATATATATATATATATATATATATATATATATATATATATATATATATATATTTACTCATCTATATTATATATAAATATTGTATATATAAATAACAGATTGTTCTTAAATGTATACATGCATATGTGTACAAAATAATTATACACAGTACACTACACACACAAAAATTATGTAAACACAAACTTTTATTTTGGATGCGATTAATCACAATTAATTATTGCCCAGCACTATTTATTTCACATTACCATAATGGCCATTGGAATGGAAATTAACATAATTGTCTCGCAAAATAGTGCCTAAAAAATTATTGATCTGACTTTTTTTTTGTTTTTTGTGACTTGGACATTTTAACAGGCTTTGTGAGATTCATCCTAATATGCAACACATAACATTGATGCTTTCTGCTTGGTTAGCGATTAGTAGAAATGCTTGTTCGTGTGCTCATTGTTCATACCCCACAGATGCGAAGCATACTTGACTTACCAGTGACATTTAATCCGGTTTGCCGGTCTGAAAGGTTTGACCAAGCTGCTTCCTGGAACCTCTCTAGGGAGGCCTCAATTCTAAAGAGTTTTCTTGTTTACTTGTTGGAATGGAAATGAGAATTCAACTTAAAAACTACAAGATATCACCGCCGTTAGCAATCACCCTGAATTAAAACAATGTGTGAACGACTTGACCCTCAGCGAGATCAAAGTGAAGGAAAAGGTTTCGGTCTCATGATTTCTGGTCAATTTTAGCTGCTGCTTTTAACTTGTCCTTTATCCGTGGCATTCCAGGAGGGCGATGGTAGAGTTATGGAGTGCCAGAGAACCCTTTGGGAGTCTCTCTCATTTAGTCTGACTACATTAACCTCCACCTCTTAAGCTGAGAAGGTCTGGTCCACCTCTATAAATATTTTCCAGAATTTCTCAAATTCTTCATCTCAGACCGAGGGCGGCTTCCACTCTTGAAGTGACATCTGGTATAATTTTCGGTCGGTGTATGCAGGGGCAAACTCAGGAAAGGGAGGGAAGAGGAAAAGGTAGTCTCTCTAGGCCGCTCTCCTGTTTTCCCTCCCTCGCTCTGACTCTTTGCCCTAGGTGTGGCCAGCTGTGCTGTGAAATGTAATCCCCCAAGTTTTTTTTTTTTTTTCAACATCGTTTCCCTGAGCCCCAAAGCCTCCCTCTTTCTCTCATTCGCAGGGTGTAATTCCAGGAGACCGTCTAAAGCTGCCACTTGGCGTTCAGGAAAGACTTTGACCTGCCGTAACTGTCAGTCAGATGGACTGATGGAGTCCTCCTGCAGTAGTGCTCCATTAACTTCGGCTGTTGCAATGTTTCCCCATCCCGTATATAATAGTTTACATGTGTTTTGCACTTCTTTTCAGCAACTATAGTCCTCTTGGAACGGTCGCTCATCTTTACACTAGGGCTTTGACTCCGAACTTCGTTTTTCGAATATAATTCGAATATTTTAAAAAATAATGACATTCGAACGAATATTAGGCAGCCTTTAATATTCGAACCTGTTATGGGCATTATTTTTTGTAAATGTGTTTGCTTGTAAACGTTGTTTTCAATTCAGATTCCAAGGTTTTTTCACGCCTGGTGAAGTTGTAAATCGCAAGCTCATTAGCAAGGCAATTATTGGTTATCTGGGCTCCTGTAGGCTCATGATTGGCCGGTGCGTTCAACAGACATGTCTGTGATTGGCTACAATGCTCAACGTTGCAAGTACCTTTCGGTACCCCCTTCGGGGCTTAAGCCCCCTTAGCCCAGCCCTAGCGCAGCGGCATTTAATGGTCAAAATATTTTTAAATAATATTCAAATATATTCAAATATTAATATTCATAAACAAACGAACTTCGTATTTAGATTTTTGGGCAAAAGTCAAAGCCCTACATTACACGTTTCTTCCGATACCTCAGTTACATTGGTCTGTGGACATATATAAAGATGGAATTTTTACTGTAATATAATATTTTTATAGATGTATTTCTTATCATCTCAATACAAGACCTTGACCAAAAATGTATGCACCTATTGATGGAAATTTCCAACAAGAGGCGCATCAATGTTTGGTTAAGATCTTGTATTGAAAATGCAAGAGTCCAGCACTCTGTAAAGTCTCCTCCAGAACATCTCAATGAGCCTGATAAATCTTGACGCTATCATCCTGTAATATGGCCATGATGTCTCTTCCTACATGGTTGTTTAAGAAACGAAAAACTACACACTCAAAGATAACAAAGTTATTAAAAGGTTTTACCAAGAAAATCTAGCTTGGGGGTCCCTGGTTTGCCAGAGATTCAGAAATCAATTCATGCGACTCAATTTGTTTGAAAGAGCACCACGGCTCAACATACTGGAGCATGTATGCTGACTGACTGCTAGGCATCTTGTCCAATGATAACCTGAAGCATAAAGCCGTAAGATTATAGCTGGATAGAAAGTCGACATTTAGTGAGACTTATTTCAGACAACCTTCCTGCAGATCGGTCATGTGTGGCTTTTTCCAGCCACTTTACATCAAGAAAATGACAAAAGAAACAGCTGTTTCTGCATGTTACGTAATATGGTGACATATTAGATGATAAAATAACACTTCTGCTATAACTAAAAATCAAGCTGGGTCCGTTGATACGTAAAACAGGATTTCAAAAGTCATTCCTCTGAATGAGAAGTTGCCACAGATCTTTTGGAAAATGATATTAGGAGTCTCTTGGCTCCTTAGGGAGCTGTATTTTGTAATAGTCAGCATTAAGGCTGGAGGGTTACAGTGTGATGTAGGAATGGTTTCCATATGAGTGCTCTTGGAGTACAGTAGAGTCATCTGGGCCTTAGATGGAATCACAGACTGCCTCTAGTAATGACGCTGTCAAAACATAGTGCCCACGCTCTGTATTTGTGTATGTCTAAGTGCACATGTGCAGTACAATGTGTTTGACTATTTGTTCAAGAACCTGCAAGGGTGTTTGTGTATGTCTAAGTGTGCGTGTGTGTGAGTAAGAGAGGCTGGTTTTTGAGGTCGCTGACATGTGATTTAATTATAGGCTTGTAGAGTTTATGCGACGAAGTGGGTTGCCGTAGGTAGCAATTAGACAGGCAGACATGAGCATGAGTGACCATCAGCTGGCTGTTTAGACTGTGTGTGTGTGTGTAGACTGTCTGGTATAACTTTATTACATCTAGAGGGTCTCTTGGAGTGTGTACTCATGATAACACTCTTCAGGTTCGTTACGGTCACTAAATTCCTCCGAGTGTAGACACTGTTCTCTGTGATCAGCAGCCACATATCTCTATCAGTTTACGGCTCTCTGTTTGCGCTCAGAACAATAGCGTAAGATCTTCAGGGGTGTGGAATCAAGTATGAGGAACCCCTGCTGGTTTGTGAGCCTCTCTATGAGTAAACACACAAACAATTTGTTTATTTATTCTCAGTGTAATTCTAGTCTATTTCCTTTCACTAGTCTATATTGTATCCTGTTAGCTATTGTTTCAGCAAACGAGGTATTGTGTGTGTGTGTAGGAGTCTGTGGGACGCATCAGCTGTAGCTGTCACAGCGGAACAATCATCCTCAGTTCGCTTAGCTTGATTATAATTCCATGGTGTTTGCAGAATTTTTTTTCTGGAGTGTGTGCATGTTTTTATTTAAATCCAGTGTGGGCTTCTCATCTAGCACCAAAAGGCCAAGGGTGACTTCAGCCACCCTCACACGACAAGCGCTCTTTCACTTTTTCTGGGTCATATGGATTAAGTCCAGGGTGCTTGGCATTCCTGAGTGTAAGCCTAGCTGGCCCCTAAAGGGCAGTCACCCTTCGCGCATTCATATGCTAATGAGACCTGTGTCACCAAAGCTAATTCTAATGTGATGGATAATACTCTATAACTTTAATGTGGTTTTTGGTTTTAGTTTGGTGCCCCTATAGAAGGAATTTTCTTAAGCATTATATATATATATATATATATATATATATATATTATATATATATTGCAATTGGGTAATTGCAAAATGAGTCAATTTGGTTATGTTGGATCTGTGGCATTGTAGTTTGGGCATTCAACTGTGGAAGTCATATGGGAAATAGTAGCTTGAGTCTGGCTTGCAACACTTCCCAATCCCATTCCCCTCTTCTCCCCATAATTTCCATTCTCTGCAAGTAAAACACTTGATACATGAATGAACATGTATGTATCACTGTGTCAGTGTGTCTGTATGTTTATAGAGCTGTTTTGTCTTTCTTTCACTCTGGGATGTTTCCTGATGGGTGGAGTAGGAGCTGAACAATGCTGTGATCGTTTACACCTTCACTGTTATTGCTGCTGTCTCATTGCAGAAGCACACACCCACAATAAGATGTGTAGCTTACACAAACGTGTCAATATATATTCACTCATTGACTACACAATGATAAACACATTTAGACCGTTTAAATGATTGTATGCTCTTACACATTACACCAAAAGCCTAAATGCAGCTCTCACACTAGAGTGGTAGAGTGTAGATTGCTATTTTCAGATACTTTGGTTGTAGTGTTAAGTCCATGGTGGGTCTCTCTCTTGAGCTCCAGGGCAGGGTGGGAGATGGGAGCAGTTCCTGGGCTCTACCCCAATGAAGATGCTCACGGCAGGCTGTGGTGGCCTTGGTTAACCAGGATCACGACACACCACTGACTCTAGGGTCTGTGAAGTGGGCGGAGGGGATGAAAGGATTGATGGAGAGAAAAGGAATACTCCTGCGGTCCTAAAAAGCCTCTTCTCCTGAGCTACAGGGGTTTTATCATGTTTTATTGGCCTCGGTAAAGAAATGCCAAAAAAAGAGGCAGGCAGATAGTTGATGTTCATTTGTTTAATTGCGCTCTACTGTGAGAAGAAAAAAGCTGGGATTGACCTATGACCTAAGGAAACTGGCCAGCAGTTGTCCACCTAAAGGCAAAGTAAACAGACCTACCAAAGAACGTGACATACTTGGCAGAGTTGACATTTTTTAGGGCTCTTTGCTGCTTGATTTAGTGGTATCTCCATACATTTATTTTGACATGCTAGGCCTATTTATTACATGATATAAATAAACACAGAAACACTTATTTTCTTAGAAAAAAACACTGTAAATTCAATGTATGTGTCCTCATGTCTTCTTTTAGTGAAACATATTGTTTGCCAGTCTCCTCAAAGGGCTGTTTGTGTGTGGGGAAGAGATTAAAAAGGTCAAATTACAGAGTAGCTTTGACACGTTTTCATTACGCCACTGTGCACTGTGATTTTACTCTTGATGGGTGATGTGTTTATATATTTATAATTTTAATAAACGTCTCTTTCAGGAATGTTTGTTAAACACACAGACAGTTTGACTTGAAGCTCTGTTAATAATTTTTGTCTAGTAAACACTTTTGACATGTTTAGAACTTGGAGGGCTTTTGTATCATTGCAGTTCATCCTAAATAGTATGCAAGATAAGAATTACTGCATCCCAAATCAGTATTTGAAGCTAGTAAGCTAAAGGGGCCTGGACAATATACTTTTTCAGTGTATTTTCTTGTTCAGCTATTTTATCGGTATCGTTCCGATGTCAAAGTAGGGCCGATGTGAACAGGTCGATAATCGTTCCTGCGTATTTGACGTGTGTGTAGGCTTATGTGGGGGCGGGGATGTTTGTTTTTGCACAGCGCATGCATTACACACATAATGTGCTGAAGCAGGTGCAGGAGGCGGCAAGTTACGGCACTCTGGCTTGTACTGACCGACCATCAAAGTATTTTCGCGCTGGAGTTAACGTTACGGGGTTATGATGTATCAATTAAATCGCGCGCGGGAGAGAGCGAGAGAGAGGCGCGGGCGCGATCGAACAGTGGAAACATAATACTCCGTCATTTTGTTCATACAGGACATTCCAACTATTCTCACTACTTTAACTTCTTGTATACATGTGAAGCAATTTTTATCATAGTGAGTCTAATAGGGTTAATATTGCTTACATTTTAAGTGTTATCATAACATTGCGCTATAAAATAGAAGTTAAGGTCTTTTGCCTTAGTAGGACAGTACTGTACTTTAAAGTTTTGAGCTGTTGTACAATGTTCACAGAATACAGTGACTTGGTCTCAAGTGAGTTAGATGTTTATTGAGAATACTCAGGGTTGGCTTATTCATAGTGTGAATTCAGGACACACTTGATATATCCTTTATAAAAATGTATTTTTTTTTTCTTCTGAAAATCTGATGACATATTTTGCACACAGGTAAAGGTGCCCAATATCAGTCATTTCTGAAAATAAATTACAAAAGTAAAAAAAAAAAAGAGTGTTTTGGAAAATAGCTCTTAATTTGATTATCATAAAAATGTGTTTTCTATACAGAGATATCGACATCGGTAAATATTGGTATCGGCCATAACAGCAATATTAATATCGGTTATCGGTATCGGCCACAATTTTCACATCGGTGCATCACTACTGGAAGTGATGCTACTGTACACAAGTTTGCATACTGAAACCCCTAGGCTGAATTTGAAATATTCCCCTTTACACTCTTGAAAATAAAGGTTCTTTATTTGCATTGATGGTTCCATGAAGAACCTTTAACATGAAGAACCTTTAACACCCATGGAACATTTCCATTACATTAAAGGTTCTTTATAATAATCTGAAGAACCTTTTTTTCCCACTATATTGTTCTTTAAACTTAGAAAACATGGTTATTTTAAGAACTGATCACTGAAAGGTTCTTAGGGGAACCAAAAAGGGCTTTTATATGGCATCGCTGCAAAAAAAAAAAAAAAAAAACCTTTGGAACCTTTATTGTAGTCCAATTGAAAGAGTGAATGGAAACAAGTGAGCAAATTTAAACTCTGAGTGGGCCAGAAAGGTTTTGGACGCCATCTACCGAGACACACATTCATTCGGCATGAGCCTCACATTAGATTTTCCCGGGCCGCTTAGTGTACATTGGTTGCACACTTGTTATTGTGGGCCATTATGGGATTGAATGAGTGCACTTGATAATGTCAACAATGATTTTGGACACCATTACAAATGGCACCTCAAATTTGTGCATTATGTAAGAGTATGGGGCGATTTTAGACAGTGTTTTGACTCTAGTGTTTTGCATACAGTGCTATCAGGCCCCCAAAAGGCTGCCCACTCGGATGCCCATGTGAAAAGGCATGACCCTGGCGTTGATTTCCGTGAGTAAAAATTGCTATGCGTAAGCACATGTTTTGAACTGGGGCCCTGCCCCAGAGCCTATCTAATGTATTGAGAGAGTGAGAAAGGTAGGATTGCCAATGAGCACAGCTTTGCTGACCTCAGCAGCTTGCATAGACAAAGCTAACGGAGCGGCGCTGGTGTGTGAGATAGCAGAGAACACACTGACAGCAATGGTCCCTCACACATACAGTAATGTAAAATACAGTAAAGTCTCTGTCATAAACAAAATAAACATTCACATGTCGTTTTTTCTTTTAAATGTGTCCTAACCAGGCATGATGTAGTAAAGAATGCTCCTGTAACAAGTGGCTAACAATTTGTCAATTTCTTGTTTTTTAATGTTGCACAGAGTAGTTCAAGGTCATTGGTCCAAAATTGCGCTTCATATAACTGAATGATTAATCATATTCAGATTAGCTGCAATTTTGTTACTTTGCACCAGGTTTTTGGAGACAACATAATACATACTGCACAAAAAGTGGGCAGTGCATAGTTTGTGGGCAAACTGATAGACACAGATATTATTAGTATTGATGGTTTAACCGGGTTGGTCAGATGGAAATGGGGTTAGTAGGTCTGGGTTGAACTACATAGATCTGTATTGGACTGCGCTATTCTGTTTATCAGAAATAGTCTCTTTCTGACATGAATATCTGTAAGTTGTGGGTCATGGGTATAGGTTTAGTTTGCGGGTCAGTGCTTCTGTACCACAGTGGGGGCAAAAGATAGACAATGTGTAGGGTGCTACTAAGACCAAACCACACATTCCAGAGGTCAGGGCTCATGGGTCAAATCTTGGGTCAGATGGGTTCTCTGACCGAGAACGTTAATCTCCCTGTGTGTACTTTTGTGTTTGTTTTAGTGTTTAGTCTGGGTGGGTTTTGTGGTATATGTGTCTGGGAGTCAGAATGGATCTGTGTGTGTGTTTCGGAAATGTCAATCAAGTTTGAAATGCATCTCTGACTTCTGAAGAATCCCACACAGGGCGTTCTCATTCCAGTGAGCAAGTGTAGGACATTTTATAAATGGCATGTCCTCACCAAGGGGTCAAGGTCTGACTGGTTAGCATGGTTTTGGGATGTACTAAATAGAAACCAAGTTATGCTAAGGCCAAATGGCACACTTGATCACTTGATTGGTCTTGCGGACTTGGATTTATTGGAATGCCATAAAGTCCACAAAGCTGTAGTGTGTCCCATTTGTTGCTTTGTGCCTCGATACAGACTTTTGCAAGTGTAGACTCAGAGGAGCACCGTAAGGGTTAGGGTGCCATTTAGATCAGTGCTTAACTTGGGAAAGTCACTAGTGAAATGTTTGGGCGCGTGCTCATTCTTGTGGTGAAATAAAGCACCACATCCGAATTGTCGTGATGCAATTTCCTGCTGCTCTAGAGTAATTAGTCATACGTTTCAGGTTTTTGGTTCATAAGTAATTGGCTCCAGAACTCAGCATCTGTGAACAAAATTGGCAAATTTCTAATCAACGACTTCCAGAGGGTTCTGAGCTAGCTGAACAACTGCTGATAAAGCTTTCTTCTGGTATTATAGACCTTTGTCCACACACATTCTGATCTAAGTACGCTTCATGCTGTAGCATTGGCTTAGATTTCAATGGCCACCCTCACTCCCTCATTTACCTTTCTCCCAGTAATTAATAAAGCCCTCCTCTTACATTTCCCTTGTTCCCAGCAGGGGTGGATTTCTCTTTTGTTTTCTGCTTCAGTCTTTCAGCCAGTGAGACTCTCATGAGAGCTGGCAGTGAGCCACTCATTATCAACAGATTCCCACAGGGGTTACCGTGCCCGTTCTCTCACTCTGCATCCTCCACAGGCTCTCGCATTGTGTGAATGCCCTGGCCACAAGATCACCAATGATAAAGCCATCAATGGAGCTGAGAACTAAACAACAAACCCTCACGTCACCCGTAGTGGCCTCAGAGGATATGCTTGTATCTAAAATTATTCTTTTCTTGCATACTGTCATGTGTGCATTGTTTCCTCAAGGTGTTGTCCTGATTGTTACCATTGTAGTTTGAAAACGTTGTAAAGGTCTTTCCTCATATCAGGTTTGTTATGAATCAAGTTCACCCCAGACTCATTGTGTCTAATTGGGACTCAGGTTACACGTTCAAGGGTGTATTGACCAACATGTTCTCCAGCCAAGAGTTACAAAACAACCTGAAGTGCTGAAAACAAAGTTCTGACAAAGGAAGTCTATAATACCTGGATAAAGATATGATAGCATTCATATTTATCTCAAAGGCAGTTGAGTTGGCTAATGATGTTAGCTATACTAGCCAACAAAACCATGATATCTTAGTTCTGGCACACGTTTCACAAGATGCTACCTATGAGTAAATTAAAACTCCTGAAGTTGCCATTCATGTATCAGCTTCCTGCACAATCTATCTAAAACCATTTCCTTCTTTTATTTAATGTATAATTATGTAATAGAAGCCTGGTGTTGTCTGACTTTAGGGGTCAACGAGCAATTTTGAAGATAAGCTCATACAGTCTTTTCTAAAGAGCATGTAAAACCCCCATGCATATCTTACATCATATGACTAGGCCTTTCCCTTTGCATCATTTAACCGTGTCTTTGATTCGTGACAATTGTTTTGTGGTATCTCTCCACACTAGCTACAGGAAGTCTTGATATGCATGACAGGGGCTCACATTATGAAGAGACTTGGCTAGAATGTATTCTGGTAATTGTGGTCTCTATTTCAGAGTATCTCTGTGTATTCTTTCCACCACATTTCAAAATGTGTACTTCGTGTTAGCTTACCTCAGGCCTCCATCACACATGCACAGTCACGCACGCTACATCAGTGTTCTTATCTCCTGTTTTACTGCTGATCTAACTTGGTCCTGCTTTGAGTATCTAATGGACTTAAATGTGTATATGTGTTGTATTGTGTTTGTGCTTTTGCACGTCTATTCAAAAGAGAGTTTTGACACCCCAGAGTTAGGACCTCTGAGTGCACTCCTTGTTGGAGGCAAGGCGGCCCCTGTCAGGAGAAGGCCTTTCCTGCATATGCATTTCTTCACAAAGCTTTAATCCTATTCACCAATGAATCTTTGTCCCAACAATGACAGATTGGCCTTTAATAGTCATTCATTGATTCTGCTTCACAATGCAGTTCACTTTCACCCCATCATGCAGTCATTACCACTACTTCCTTTCGAGCAAAATCCTTTTAGAAGCTTGGAAGGAAATGTCAAACATATCAGATATTTCCTACTGCAGTTTTGCTTAAGTCCAAATGGTTTAAGGTTACCCAACAGGCAGTCTACTTAATGGGTAGAAGTCTAGTTATACCATTTTTTTTTTTTTTTTAAGATTTGCTCTATCAGAAAATTATTTGTTTGAACCCAGTGACCCAGTTAAAAAAAAAAAAAAAGCAATCAAAGATTTAAGCATCATGCCACAATCTCTCACACATTTTCACAAATGAACAAAAGATCTATCAATGTAATCTTGCTGCAGACACACAAACACATTTTTCCTCCAGGCTTTTTGACTGTGTAACCAGCCACCAATAGTCAATTGTCTCCAATAAGAATCATCCCATTTCTTATATAAACATTGATTTCTACAAATGATTTCCATTCTGGCCTATCAGCAGCTGTGGTTGACTCAGTGAAGAGCTGGTTAAGTGGTTGCCAGTAGCAACTGACTGATGTCTAGGGGAACGTTCTGAGAGCAGAAAAGCTGCATGCCCACATCTGATAACGCAAATAGAAAATTTTCCCCCACAATGCACCACTCTACCACCCACTCATAACTGTTTTGTGAGTGTGTCTGGTGTATGTTTGGCACTCAAGGTCCCAATAGATTTTGGACCCATTGTTTTTCATTACGCTCATTTTGAGCATTAAGTCAGAGGCTGAATGGAGAGTTCATACGCACTGAACCCAGTTGCAAAGAGCCATAGACAAACTCTCTGACCAGGAGGGGTGAGGGGGATCTGTACTCCCTAATTATATTGTTGTTTAATGTATAAAAGTAACATGTTAAAATTGTCAAAATATTAACAATAATGATGTAACTGATGTAAATAACACTGAAAAACACAGTTAATTTACAGTTTAGACATTTGTGAGACAAACCCATAAACAGTAAGTTTATAACATAGTCTGAATAACAGTGGCACCCTGACAACCACAAAAGTCATTGTATAATTTGCACATTGGCTTTCACAATTTAAATTTGGTGATATCCGACACTGAGTAAGTTTGTCTTGATAAGGACATTGGTCTGTTTTGGCAAAGTTAATATTTTTTCACATGGCTTCCCTGACGTGAGGATTTGAGGAGCTGTTTTATTTAGACAGATACTTCTTTGTCTCTGTAGGTCACCAGTCACCACTCTTTAACTTTAGCCATGGGTCCATTGTGAATCAGACTAAATTTATTTATATTTAATTAACTACGCACAGACTAGTGATTTCCTCCCTTCCCTCTTTCTTTCAGTCTCTCGTAGTTACTGTTGTACCAGGAAGTTTAAATAGAGAGAGTTACAGTAGCATTACTTCTAGTCCCAGCCTCAGTTTGTCAGGATTGTGGCATTAAACCTTTGAAAGATCTTCAGAGCTTTGTTTGAGGCACTTCAGAACAAGTTAGCTAGATGATCAGAATTCTTATATTATGTCTCAATATTCTTAAAATAGTCTAATTTGTGCCTTTTAATCTGGACCACATTCAAACCTGTCTCTTACAAAAGCACCACAGCTCAACACTTAACAGCTTGACTACCTTCACGTTTTTTTGAGTGTGTTGAGTAAAGCTGCTTTTCAGATTGTGTCTCTTGGAATGAAGATTGTCCTTTATTGCTGAAGACTGAGAAAGAGTAAGAGAAGAATGAGGAGAGTCTCAGCATACCAGGTCTCTCTCGTGGTGATGACATGGGCTGTAGAACAACAGCGTGCTGGCATGACGTGGGCTCTCTGCCAACATCATTGGGCACAGACAGAAGGCTTTTCACTAACACATGGAATTAATGTGTAGATCTTCATACACAAATACACACATTTAGAATTATTTAGCTAGTACAAAACATATTTAATCCCCCCTACTACAAAAGGTATTTTTTTTTTAATCGATTTATAAATCATTGTTTTTGTCTACTTTTCCAGTGAAAATACATATTTAAATATAAATAGATATTAACAAGTAACAAAATCTCATACAACATTAAGAGAACACATATAACAAAGTTGTTAACCATCTGCATACTTATCCAGATATACACACATCCTGGCAGAAATAGAAAGCGTTGTCTGTATGTTAACATGCGTGCGCAAATGATGAAATATGATCGCTAGCACTTGGCTTTTTCCAGACATTCTAAGTGTATTTGGCCTTGTGGTCAGAGCAGATCTGAAAACATCACAAGCAGTGCCAAAGAGGAATGTGCGTCCATGTCTGCATGTGTGTCTGCATATGTACCCTAGGTCCATGGATTTCCTCCACCCAGTCTCCCAGTCAACCCTGGGATCGAATTGGCTAAGCAAGTTTCTTTGACCGTCCCCAACTCAACCTGTGAGAAAACCCTACAAACTCCTAAAGCCCTTTATTTTTGCAGATGTTAAAAGTGTCTACAGCCTTTAATTTCGGTATTGCTTCGGTATTGCTTATTCGTCTGAAAGCACAAAAAGGACAGAGGTGTTTGACCGCATGCAAATGAAGTAGCTTATGTTGTACACAACCTTATGTCTAAAAACCACAACATGATGTTACTTTGAACATGTTTGAATATTATTTAACTCTGCTCTTAAGACTTTGTCCAAGTTTTTTGAAGGTTGAGGAATAAGTATATTTTCTGTCGAAGAAAAGCAAAGAGGCCCTGAGGGGAGATCGAGGAACGTTGTTTTTCAAAACATGCTTGTTCCCAGTGGTATGATCTTACATATTAAAGGTTTGGTTTATTGTATGAATGTACCGGTATGTGTGTGTGAGTATGTGTGTGTTAGAACGAATCAGTCACCACGGTTGCAGTCTCCTCTCTCGCCAACCACAAAAAAACCATACGCCCCCTTCTCTCTTTTGCTCCAAACACCATTCCAGACATTTGGGTGGTCGGCGTAAGCTAAGCTTTGTTTTTCTTGCTATTCACACATTTTACAATCCTTTAAGGGGAACTTTTCAAAGCTCCCACCACAACTTTGAGTCTGATGTTTAGTTTGCTTTGATTTGAAAATATGTATTTATTTTCCCTGCTGTTGGCTAGATGATGACAGCTGACGTGTGTTTTGCAGGACGTGTGACATTTTAATGAGTCGGCCATTTTGGGCTGAGTTCCCAGCCTGGTATCTATCCCTTTCCTTAAATAAAAACACACTGGTTTAGATGCATACCAAACTAATGTGCATGTAGTTTGTTGTCCATACCAAGGGAAACCCTCCTCAGCATAAGTCTTCAGTCTTTTGCTTTCAACCACAAAAAGTATCTCCATTATAGTTCTCTCATGAAGCAAAAAGAGATTAACCAAACTGTTATGAAAATGTTTTAGCAAAACCACAAGTGAACCTGAAAAGTCCACATAATCTGTCTCCAAAATGTCCACATACTATCTCTGTTCCAAACCCTAGTGAGCCACCTTCCTAGAAAGCATCATAGTCTCAATCTCAATGTAAGTTCTTCCAAATAGGCAACAACATTATGGTACCTCCTAAGATGACTTGTTTTGGCTAAATCCTTAAGCCCAAACTATACTTTTTTTCATATTTTATGTTTTGTATATTTATAATTGTCAAAGTATTGTTGATAGCTTAGCAACATGCTAACATCAAACTCTATTAGAATTAATTGAGTGTTACTTGTGTGATGTTGCCTATGTAGATTGTTCCAATTAAAAAAATTCAACTTTAAGTGTTTGTGCTGCCTTAATGTATGTTTAGGCAACTTAAATATCCAAGTTTTAACTTCATTAAACTTTACATTTTTAGGCAGCACTGACACTTTTTTTAAAAAATTGAAGATTTCATGATTGTTAGGATGTAAATGCAAGACGGCTCACAAGGTTTGGAAAAAGACTTTAACCAATCACACTGATTTCCAAAGTTCTTGCTGAAAAGGCACCTATCACCCTTGTTCTTGTTGAAACCCAACATTACCCTTTACAATTTGAATCCCTCAATAAAACTAGCCTATAAAGCCAAAAACACATGGAATGCTAGACTTTGATTGGTTTGGTGTTCATTGTAAGGTCTTATCTGTAATGAATTAGTTCTCTGAAGCTCTACATACAGTATTGTTTGCGTTAAAGCTTTGCTTAATGGCATAAGGCTGTATTGTCTTTAGCTGTTAAGCTACTTTGCACTGACAATAGCACTGAACCCGAGCAAAAGGGAAGGGAATCTTCTCTTGCTATTGTGCTGCTTCGCAAATTACTTAATTAGCAAACACGCAAACTGTCAATTCAAGACAATGTGTATTGGATACATAGTACATTATGTGTGCTCTGTGAGGTTTTGTGTACATGGCTCTTGTAGTAGCAGCACTTTAAGCTAATGCTTTGTTTAGAAGATTAGATAAAGGCTAGAAGAACTTCCTAGTTGCCTGTTGGTGTCGATTTTAGTTAACAATTAATTTCATCAGTTCTTCAGTTCCTTTAACATCTAATGCTATTTTGCTTAGTTTTAAGGCTTTTTGCACTTAGTTTTCATGATTTTTACACTGCAATCAGTATATATATATATATATATATATATATATATATATATATATATATATATTTACAATCAATACATCTAAAAAAAATCCTTTAAACAAGATCAGTTGACTTGAGATGCAATATTAAGTTTCAAAGAATATATCTTGAATTAAGTTAAGCCTATATTTCCAACTCCACTGGCATTTTTCTTCTTCTTTTCAAGCATTTATAAATCAGAAGTATGCTTCAAAATAAGAAAAGAAAATTGCCAGTGGGCAAAAAAAAAAAAAAAAATACTGATTTTGCAGTGTATTTTTCACTATAGTATATATTATGCTTCATGAACAGACACAAGTCATGTGAAACATCCCTGCCCTCTCAGGTAAGTGTATATCATGACACGCCCAATGGGGTCTGTGTGTGTTTTTTGCGTAGTCATGCTGCCTTCGATGGTGTTGCATAAATCGACAGTGCAGCCGTACCAGCGAGGGTTCTACTGCGCGGACGACAGTATCCGCTACGCCTATAAAAGCAGCACTGTGCCTTCTTCTGTGCTGACAGCTGTGGGCCTCCTCCTGCCCATTGCCAGCGTAAGTGCCCCACAGAGGGGCCTCAGACAGGGGACATGGGGCCAGGCGAGTGGGGCGACTGCATGGGAAATCAAGTCTTTTGAGAGAGTCATTATATTTTATAGCTGTTATGTAGCAGAAACTGCTAGTGCATTGTACCAATCATAGGCAGACATCAACTATATTTAGCCGTGCACTCTCTCAGAAACCGAGCTACCATGTCAGACCCCCCTCCCCTGCCTGGTTTTTCCCATAATCCTCGGTTGCCGTGTGCTATGCTGTGCTGTGCTGTGCCGCTACCCGCGTGTGTCTTTCTGTGACTGACCTGAAATCTCTCTCTCTTTCTCTCTCTCCCCTCTTCTCTCTCTCTGTGTGTGTGTGTGTGTGTGTGTGTGTGTGTGTGTGTGTTTGTTTCGCTGTAGCTGGCCTGCCTTTCCTGATAATTGAAACTAGCACAATCAAGCCGTATCATCGCGGGTTTTACTGCAGTGACCAGTCCATCCAGTACCCGTATAAAAACGGGGACACCATAAGCGATGCCGTGCTCTGTGCCGCTGGCATTCTAATTGCCATCCTCTCTGTAAGTTATTCTCTTATATATATATATATATATATTATTATTATTATTATATTATATATATATATATATATATATATTCTATATTCATATAAATCTACCACTGATTCATATAAACTTCCCATCTACATCCCCTATCCCCTATTAGATCAGTAGAATAACTGTAGAAATAAATAACTTTATAGCAAAGAATCCTACCCATAATCCTCTTTAAATCCATTAACCAGTCCACCCCATCCCATCTTTTCATTTAAAATATTTGAATAACTCAACATCAAGGGATTTATCATGGTCAGGGCTATTTCTATCTCTCTTTCTGTCTCAGTCTCGTTCTCTTTTTTCTGTTCCGTCTTCTTTTGTCTGCATGTTTTGTGATGCATTGCTCTTTTTGTGTTGGACTTTTTTTGTGTTGGAGTTATTCTCAAAAACAGCAATGCAAAGTTACTGTTAAAAACTAAAGCTAAATAAAATTAAAAACTTGTTAAAAAGAAAATAAGAGAATAAACTGCCCTACTGCTGCTGAGGTGTTGAATTAGTAGACATTCACAGACTTTTTGATAGCTGGCGAAGGGTTAACCTCTCACAAATTAACCTAATCACCTGCAGGACGCATGTAGGACGAAGAACAAGAAAGAATGCAATGTCAAACCAGATTAACCAATTATTTTTAGCACTTTTGAAACTTCAAAACACTGTCTCAAAACAAAAATTCAACATCCCAGACAAGCCCCTTGTAGAATAAAGTGGTGAAGATGAGGGAAGTGGTCTTGAAGTACGAGCCCCTGAACACTGGCATATAACCAAACCATGACTCCATGGAGATCCTATATGGAGACATGCGTGCCTCACTGTCTGGAGTAGACATGTTCCCATGCTCAGCAATTCTCATGATTAAAACAAGGGCTGTGTGCGCGCATGTGTGTGTGTGTGTGTGTGTGTGTGTGTGTTGGCACCCCTCACACAGCTGTAGTTAATTAGCAGTGTCTCCAGTCCTAGTTTGGTTAGGCCTCAGGGAAGGCAGCCCCACTCTTCACTACCAACACAACGGCGTTCCACTTCAGTTTAAAGAGGGAAAAAAAGAGAGAGATAGTAAATATCTCATTAAGGCATGGTTTGTGTACTTCATAGCCCACGCCTCTCTTCTCTAATTTATGTCCTATTGGTTTCAAATGGTGCAGACCTCTGTTTTAAAATCCCATGCTCTAACTGCTCATATGAAAGCCATAACCTTTAGAAACATAATATGTTCCATATCATTAAAATATCACCAGCAATAGGCAGGCCATGCTCAGTCATAACTCATGTTACTAGTTCCCTCATTTCTTTCACTCATTTTTTCTTGCTTTTTTGATTAATGTGCTTTCCTAACTGCAAACTAATTTGCATGTACATCTAACCTCACCCTGCATGTCCATGACCTGACCACTGAAATATTGTGATATTATACAGTGACATGTTAATGTATGTGGTTACTTCTCAAATGTACCCTAATTTTATGATGTTACTGGCATTTTAGCTCTGTTCCAAAACCTAGTGAACTGCCTTGCTTTCTAGTGTCTATATAGGTATCCTAAACATGATGTAACCTAATAAGTGAGCGATTTGGAACACTATACGTAGGCAACAACTTGCCAAGCATCACACAAATTGGATCAACTCAGTTCATTTCAATAAAGTTTATTGTTGGCATGTTGCTAAGCTAAAAGTGTTGATGCTCTAATAAGCATACAAATACATAAACGTGTAAAATCTGTCTTTTTTTATTTCACTGAAAATTTTTATTGATAGTTTTGAGTATTGATAAAATATATTTTTAATCAACATCTCTGCTGATCTACCATCTTGGAGATATTTTTTCCACTGATCTTTGCGCAATCCATTACTGGATTGGCTTTTTCACAAAGGACATACGTATATGATGCTCTCTTGGAATTTCGTTAGGTTTTGGAACAGAACCTGTATGTAGTATTAATCTCAGCTGTCAGTAATCTTTTGTCTTTGAAAATGAACCGTTCTCTAGATCGTGATTGGTGAATGCTACAGGATCCATTACCTGAGCCAAGGCTCCAAATCTTTCGTGGGAAACCCATATGTCTCCGCCCTTTACAGACAAGTGGGTGTGTTCATCTTCGGCTGCGCCGTCAGCCAATCATTCACAGACATCGCCAAGGTCTCGGTTGGGCGGATGAGGCCGCACTTCCTAGATGTTTGTCTGCCTGACTACTCTACCATTAACTGCTCTCTGGGATATATTACTCAATACACATGCCGTGGAGATACCAGCAAAGTACAAGAGGCCAGGTGAGATATTTAGCACTCACATGCACATGGGTTCCCTTGCTTTGGTTGAAAAATTCAGCTGAAGGAAGAAATGTCATATATTGTAGATAAGAGCTGCACGATGTATCACTTGCACATAACACGATGTGCATATTTGAATGATTTTAATAGGCTACTTCATATTGCAGATAGCAGAAAATAGACAGGGCACGCGACTGTTACTTACATGTGACTTGCTTGATGTTAAAAAGAGTCATTACTGTCTTTTCAGTTCAATTCAGTTCTCTGTCTCGGCTAATTGCACTTGAACGGTCAAATACATTCATAGTTGTGTCAAAATTCCCGTCTTGGCGAGTATTCATGTAAACAAAGTCGGTTATGTCTCAAGTGAACGTAAACATTTGGTGAGCATTAGAGATTTTTGTTTATGTATTTATTTGCAAAATCTACCAAATGGCGGTAACTTCCCAAGTAAATAAATATGTGTTTATTTGAAAATTAAACTGAACATTTTGATTAAATGCTCATTCATTTCTTTACAGGAAATCCTTCTTTTCTGGACATGCTTCATTTTCAATGTACACCATGCTGTACCTGGCTGTAAGTACAAGCACTGCCATAGTTTTGTTGATTTACTAAAAAGCCGTTCGTTCATGACTGTTATGTCTAGTATAAGAAGGGGACCCTCTTTCGCCCCTCACCCTCCTCTGAGGGTGATGGTGAGGGTCACTGTTATTTTCCTTGTTCATCCCCCAGATGGACACACTCCACCTGTTTTTATTTGTGCAGCTGTATAGACTTCCTTTCTCTCTGAAGTTTTCCTTCATTTCTCTCTCATTCCTTATGCTTTATTTTTGTTCTCTTTTTGAATGGGTCACACTCTTCTGTTTTTTTTTTAAATTTTTTATTATAATTATGCAGAATCCCCAATATAGCTTTACATACACACAAAGCCAGATTCCGCTCAGCCTCCCCAGAGTCTCTCACTGTATGTAAAGCCTCTTTCAAAGGCTTCAAACTTTCTCCCTTTCACACGCAATGCCCAACACTCCTCCCTATTATCTCCTCCTTTCTTCCTGCATCTAAATCATCAGCATCTCCATGGGCCCCTCCACCTTTTACTCTTTCAGATGGAAGGAGGTGGAGCCGCTCTGCTAATGAAGGTGGCCGGATGTTCACTCTCAGTGTTTTGAGAGATTATTTGGGAATAGGCAAAGATGGAATTAGGAGAGTGATAGAGAATATGTTTGTGTGAGGCCACAAGTCTGTTAAAACTCATGCAGGGTTCATTCTAATGCTCTCAAAACAGCCATTAAATTAATGTGTGATTTTGACAGCTGGGCCTGGCGCCCGAAACACTGACCTGAACACTTCCTATACAAGAGGAAACCGTACGTTAAGAACCAGACCCCAGGCAGGTACTGTTGAGTGTTTTGTGACTAAAGCAATCAGTTTTTACACATAAACCTGCTGTATTTTAAACTATCACGATTAGCAGCAAGGTAGGAAAGATGTCAGTTAGTGTTACACATCATTAGTCATGGCGAAAAGCAAGCATCCAGAAAAACAGGATCCTAAAAAGCTGAATTTCCAGCTTCAAAACAGATTTCAACTAGTCTTACTGCATGTAGAAGCATGAAGTCACTTGGCAATTTTAGGTCTGAATTATCATCTTGATTTTATACCCTGGATTTGTCTCTGAGGAGCAAATTGTTCCAATGTTATAAAAAACCTTGGCTAAATTTCTCAAAGCCAAAGTTTAGTCAGACTGAATATGTGAATAGACTATTATGGTAAGATACAGGGTGACTCTCTAAGATTGTTGTACCATCTGCTCTTGGCCTTCAGAGTTAAAAACAAGAGAATATTGCTCTGAGATATCAAAGAACAAAGCATGATAAGCAGAATTACAGAGCTGAAATAAACTGAAGAACAAGAAAAACAAGTGAAGGAAAGTTTTCCCTGAGTAGGCATATCAAGCGATACCGTCTTTTTGACTGGAGCGCTCCCCTTCCTGGCCTTGCTCCCTGTAATTATCTCAGTCTAGCTGTCATGCTTCATGGGTCAGAAGCTGAAGTCATAATGAGAGCTCACACCAGTCTTGTGATCCTCTTTTATTTGCACACACATAATCCAGGTCAAAGCTAGACCGTCTTTGTTCTCACCAAATTGGGGAACGAGTCATTATGGCACAGTACCTCAAGACAGAACCCACACCTGTTCCGTCAATGACACTTTCTCACTTTTTTCGATGTTTTGATGAACATACCATACACACCATAATTGTTACATGGAAACCAAGATAAATTTGCATTATGTCTGTAATTTATTTCCCCCCGTAGTTTTAAGGTTTGCATTTTTAAGGCAAGTTGAAAACTTCTACCAAGTTGTAAAACGTTCACCAGTGCAGCAGATAAATGCCAGTTTTAAAGCAATATACAAATGAAAACCATGATTGATTTCTGGTTATTGTTAGATCAAAGTATGTGGTATTTTTGTTATGAAGCAGCAGCCAAAACGTATTAAGAAACCACAACTGCCATTGTTGTTATAAAAAAATAAGCATGAAAAAAAATGAATTACATGAAACAGATTTTTTTTTGACAGATGTAAACAGATGTATTGATTTTTTTAACTTTAACTTAAGTTAAATAACATTCAAAGTTTTTTTTAAGTAATTTATAATAATTTTGCAAAAATTTTCTTTCAAATAAATGCTGTTCTTTTAAACTTTGTACTCCTCAAAGAATCCTAAAAAATAACAAATATTAAGAAGCGTAACTGTTTTCAACGCCAACTACTGGGGGATCAGGGTAGCGCAGGACACTTTACACAGATGTTTCCTTTATCTTCTTGCAGAGAAGCCAGTGAGTGAGATTAAGGTCCTAAACTTTAAACTGAATGAGTTGAGCTCACATGGTTATGCAGTTGAATGGTGTATTCAGGGGTCTTAGTGCACCACAATATCCATGCAGCTCAATACCAGAGTGGCTGGTCAACCTCATGTGCTCATTGAGTTGAATCAGCATATCAGTTGGTTTTGGAGAGCAAGTGTTGTGGGGTTTTTTTGTGGGCAGCAAACTGGTTATTTCCTAGCTTCTCAGTACGTTCACACTCATACTCCATGGTTTGGCTGTGGTGTCACTGCACTTCTCAGAACACATGGTGACACAAGAAGCTCAGGTTTGCCATAGAGACCAATAGAAGAGGCGGTGAATGATAATAGATCAAAGGAAGAGTTGAAACAGGCACAAACCCATTTTGACAAGCAAATCTTCTACCTGTTGTTTTTCAAAGGCTTATTTATCTGTACGTCGTGGTCATTGCCATGTGGTAAAGCTGTGTTGGCTTCGCTGTAGTATTTTTGGACCTGAGATCAGGATAGAGAAGGTTTCAGTGAAGTTTGACTGTTTTCTACCAGAACTGTGCAAATACACTTCAGAATGGCCTCGAAAGCCATGCACAGCAGCATGAAAAAGACATGCCTCTCCTATCAAAATATTGCAAAATAAGTGTAGTTTTATTCACACTCACCTTTTTTGTTAAGTTAACATGATTTAATATACCACATCTTGGCATCTCTTGCTTTTCTGTTTCCCATCCCAAGTTGGACTGAAGAAGTCAATAGGTGGGCTTAAAGGAACAACCTGCATGACTTTCTTTCACAGAATACGCTCTTTTCCATACAATAACAATGAACTGAAATCCAAGACTTTTGAAGATGATCGCTTTATATAATAAACAAATTAACTTTAGGCTTTTTTCGCATATAAACATTGATCAATGCACATAAAGAGCACACACAGAATATGGTAAACAGGAGTTCAACTTGCTTGAAGCATGATAACCGATGAGGTTTGTTCTAGCATTATATGCATCATATATAGCTATCACTTCTTTTTTATTATTACTTTTTAATAGAACGAATAGCACAGTCTTCAGAATTTCTCCTTATCCTTTTTTGAACAACATGAATGTAAGTAAAATTACATACTTTTTGAGAACTAATTGTAACAATGTTCAGGGAAGAAGGAGGCGGGAACCGACGAAGAATCAAAATATAGTTTATTTAAAATAAAACAAACAAACGAAAATACCACCAGCAGCCCCTCGCGGACGACTGCTGGCTACCGAAAATAAATATAACTAAAGTAAAATACAAAAACAAAACACAACTAAAATACAGGCCTGTTCCTCTCTCGATCATCAACGTCGTCGCTCCTCCTTTATGCTTCCGCTCCTCCGTGAGAGATGCGAGACCGGTGTGCTTCAGGTGTTGCTCATTAGCAATCGCACCACCGGCCTCGCGCCGTTCTCTCACGTCCCTCGGCCGTCCTGTTCGCCACACTAATCCTTTAATAGCCCACCAGGATCTTTTCTATTGTCCCATTTGATGCCTCTGTATCAGATCTGATGATAAGACCCAGATTGCCTTCAGGGAAGGGACTGAATGGAGACTGTCAGCAGGACAAGAGCAACTTATCTGCAAAAGGCTGTGTTACTTCTCATGTGGGCACAGGGTGTGTGTATGTGTTTGTGTTGTGGGTTTCGATGTCGCTGAGGAATCTAAGACCACACTGTCTGCCACTCCTGCTGCCACCACCTCACAAAGCACTGAGATGAGATAGCCATATACACAGCATCGTCTCTGATCGCAACGTCTGTGGCTTATCTGAGCTCTGATAGCAAGATGCTGTGAGGCAGATTTGATGGGCTGTATCTGAGCCCTGATGGTCCTCAGGCTTTGCTGCTCTTATCAGCTCTTGGATGCCTACGTGTGGAGAGGGACCCCACTCTTGCCCTGAGGAAAAGAGCCACTATAAGAGTTTGGAGAAGTCACAGAGCTCATCTCTACATCTCCATACTCAGACATGCTGGCTTACAGCTTTAGAGATCAGCGTCAGCTGGACTCCCTGTGTGTCGAACGTCACCCCTCCATGACCTCTTACAGCCCAACATATACCAGGACTCTCTCTTTGCTCTTTTAGTGTAGAAAAGATTTGCATTAGGGATATCGCAAATGCTGATACAAAATAAAAAAACTTAATGTTAATGATGTGTTTGTGTGTGTGTACACAAATATATAACAGTGAATTCTTTTCTGAAACTGAATTATTTTACACCCCTCATTTGTGTGAAAATGAGCATATGGCGGATGTCATCCAGAGGCCCTAGTTGCCTTGTTTGTGTTGTGGCCACTTTTTAAAGTGAAACGACAATAACATTCCGTGCTTTGTGCTGCATTGTGCAACATTTGCTGTTGGAGTGAAGGAGAGCATGAGAATGTCATTGTTGGCTCTAAGACACTCACTTTTTTTAATTTGGAGAACCAAACTGCTATTTTATCTATTTATAGCTTTTATTTGTTAGGTTCATTTTAGATTAAACCTCTTGAAGATGATCGAAAACCCGGAAGCATTCAGAAATAAATCGAACAGTAAACATAAAATTTATGTTCTCAATTTGTCAACCGTGATGTGATTTGATAAACAAGGAAGGAAAAAGAAAAAAAAAGGAATTACTCATGCAGATGGATGTTCTTCATTTTAACAATCCTAATTTATTGATTCACTTTTGTAATTTTGTTTCCAGTCATGTGAGTGAGTCTCTGACAGACATAGGCAGACAGACCTCTGTCTCCGTAAGCCACAGATCTGCGGTTGAAGAACATTCCATTGCATTTATATGGCCGGATCAAAGACTTTATTGACACGTTTGTAAGTTATCTGCAGGAACTTTTTTAGGGATAGGAATGCCAAGTGTATGAAAGTCTGTGGTTGAAATAGCTACAGCTCCTTGGTTATAAATTCCCTCATTGCTGCCAACATTGAGGCCAAGCTGGACCAACATGAACATGAGTATGAATTTATTTATTTGTGTTTGGCCTGAGATGAACTTTAGCCATATAATCAAGCAAGTATCTCCATTTCATCTGTGACATCTAGCTTTTCTATTTAAACACCTATAAACCCAACAGCTCATAAACAGTAGCGTGAGAGAAAGAAATGATTGCTGAATCAGGCAAAATGGCTGAAAGTTTTGTTTCAGCATATTTCTGAAGACGTCCTGCTTTTGGGCCACAATGTAAATTGAAATAATGAGTCAGCAGGCCATATGTGGATTCAAGTCGATTTGAGATAAACACACAGATGGTTATCACTCTACCATTCTTCCGTTCTGAGTGATGTTTTTACAAGATCATATCAATTTAAAATTATTGAAGAGGCCTCTATTTATCCAGTCGTACTGCCTATGAGGTGGGTTGAACATATTTGGTGCTTGTAATCTTTGGCTTTGTTAAATACACCGGACATCCAAACGACGACACCTTTGGTGTCTGTGAATAACTCCAATCATTTATCAAAAGTTAATTTGCGACGATTCGATGAGCTGCTTGTTCAGGCACACCCATTCTTGCATCGTCTGAGAACTTCATTCAGTAAGGAAACTCCAACTCCCTAACATCCTCAGGGAGGGATTCCTTCCTTTGTATGAACACAATGCCTTCGGAGTGAAGAGAGAGCTGTTCAGGAAAGCAGACATGACCTTGTACACACCTTTGCTTGGAAGCTCAAAGCTCAAGATTGGCTATTGTTTGTTTTGTCTAACAGATCATTATGGGCCTTGTCTGAGTGTGTGCATGTGTGTTTATCTGTTAATGTCTGTGAGTAAGGGTGTTTTCAGAGATTTCTGTTGTCTGCTGTGGTTTCGAACATAATGGAAATTTTCCTTCTCATGTGGTCGATTGATGATTAAAGGAGGGTGATGAGTACAGGGTCCTTGACTGACCCAGTTTGAAGGGTTTTAGGACTGATGGGCCGCCAGAGCGTCGTCAACAGTTTGTCCTGACCCCCATCCTCCCCTTGTCTTTATAACCCTCAATTCATTTGTTTTCTTACCCTAATGAGTCTTCCTGTTCCCAGAAAGCAGACTCTATAAGGGGTCCTTGGATTTAGGTGACTAGAGAAAGGGATTTTTTTTCAGTGTCAGTTTTTTTCAGTTAAATTTTTATTTTTCTCATTCCCTGCTCAACCCCTCAAATCCTTTATTTTTCTTCAACTGCCTTTGGTTTTCTCTCATTTCTCTACCTTTTTTACATTTCTCAGCTGTTTTGTAATATAAACACAAGTTCTATGCCATTGTTTAAATTGCTTTCCATCTCTTTTTCTTTAGTTCTACCTGCAGTCTCGGTTCACGTGGCGAGGAGCCCGTCTCCTAAGGCCCCTCCTCCAGTTCACCTTGCTAATGATGGCCTTCTACACCGGCTTATCACGTGTCTCTGATCACAAGCACCACCCCACTGATGTCTTGGCTGGCTTTGTCCAGGGAGCCCTGGTGGCCTACTGCATAGTGAGTACATCTTTGTATTTCATTCATTAGATCTGCTTCAGGTTTCCAAATAAGGTTTAGTATCTTTTTAGGAGACAAGAGTCTGTTGTGGAGTCAATCTTGAACTTGTCTTTTTTGGTCGGAAAGTATACCAATCAGGACTTTACGACATTTGATAACCCCTTGCATTGATCTTCTTCTTTTCACGACATCTGGATTTTTTTTTTTTTTTTATCAAATTGGTGAAGATGCACTTTTTACACAGTGTTAACACCAGAAGAACTAATTAAACTTTCCTTTAGTAAATGTGCTGGCAATTATCAGCCCGACAATTTTGACATTAAAGCATGTTTTCCCGTCACTTTGAAACGTGAACATATTTTTATTTTACTGTAAATATAGTTTGTGAGTCCATTATTATGTTTGAACTCAACTAGAGGCAGATTTATCTGATTAAGAACAGTCTTGATCTGGTGTCATCTGGGAGTGAAGAGAGAAGACCATCCAGAGTTTGAGGTCGGAATGGGATTTGGAATATCTAGAACGAGACCACAACATTCTCCAGACCCCACCCTCTTTCTTTTTCACCCCATCCACAAAATTAATCATCCGTCACAGTGAAGCATAAACTTTTTCTTACTAATGCAGAGCATATTGCCTCAATTGCACCATTACCAGCTCTCAAATGAAAGGGGGGGGGGGGGGGGGGGGGTTCTGTAAAAAGGAATTTTACACTTCATAATTGTGGCACGTCACACTCGTTAGTGCCAAACTTTCCCTGCAATAAGCAAAGCTTCACTTTGCTGGATTTACTGGATTGTGTTTGGGAAAATTGAGTCTGCTGAACTGACTGTTCTCTATAAAAGAAATTACAATGTTAATTAGTTATTTTGAGAAACAGGATGTTTTCTGTATCGTAAAGGGGGTGGCGAAAATATTTGAGGCCCACAAGTTGGGGTGGGGGTAGGGGGTTGTGGGGTGGGCAAGAGACCAAGACCAAGACCTCTTCACCCAGATATCACCCCTTCTTAATTATTACAACAACTGAGGGAAAAATATCTAAATTGTTAGTGTTGGAATTGAAATATTGAGTTGTGTTTCTCATACATCAAAATATGATTCCCAGAATAGGAGTGTCTTTCTTCAGTTTAATTGGTTGTGACAGAGCACAGTTTTTATGGTACACAGATGTTGGCCAAACATCTTTCTACTGGTATCATGAACCTCCAAAAACATTTAATCTTAAGTCCTTGAATTTGCTGAAGCTGTGTGGTTCACTTTTCAGTTGGCTCTAGTCTTTATTTATTGGCATTTCGATTTTTCCAAGAGTAGTTTTAGGCATTTGCCAACCCTTTAATAACCTCATTAAGAAGAATTTTTTTATTGAAACAGTCTTGTTTTACTTGAATTAACTATCAGCTTCTGATGGACATGATTTTCTTTGAGCCCTCAGGTTCAAGGTGTAAAGGTGTCAAGGATACGGTCTTTGAAACCTGGAGAAAATCTTCCCAGTGTGGAAAAACTAAAAAATAGCAGATAAGTGAAAATAGAAAAGAGCCGAAATAAGATTCTTTTCACTACAGATCAAGGCGCCTATGTACTTGTTTTTAATGAGCCTACATTTGGAATCTGTTCCGCTCCCCATCTGTGAACGCTTTAGAGGGCCAATTAGATTATCTCTAATAACCAAAGCTCAGATGGAGCCTATAGAGGTAAAGTAAGGTACATGTCTTTAGAAGAAACGGACACATGGTAACATGGCAAAGTTATGTCCCCATACATCACGGATTGGTTTTTCACCGTAGGCTGCAGTGTACCTTATCCAAACTTCTCAGCTAGTAGTCTCCGACAGTTTATGGTTGGGAGGTGAAACATTTATTTTTAAGCTTGACTATAGGTGCTGATTACTGCTTAAGGGGATTGTGTTTAAAGACGTTTAAAGGTTGTAAGTTGTATCCAACTGGCTGGCTTCAAAGAAAAGGTGGAAAGTTACTGGTCTTGGGGAGTTATGGCTGTATTGCAAAAGCTGATTACAGACTTACCGCATCTTCCATGCTAAAGAGGATCAGGTCGCAAGGTGCTGTTAGACTGTGATGCCCACAGATAACTGATCTCAGAACAGCAATTAATGTCAGTCTGACTATGATTCATGCAAGGGAAACTAGAAATTTCAAGCAGCACAATGCTAACTAGGCCATAACGTTTCGTTTAATCTTATAACATTTCAAATTTCGTTGTACTCAGGCCTGGTTTGTATCAGAGATTTTGGCAAGATTCACCGTTACGATCGCTGAAGTCAAGAAGCTTGACATATGTTTAACTGTGATACTTAACTAAAAGAAACCTTGAGATTCAGACTTCAGAAACCACTTTTTCCTTCTTTGTCTTTTGGACTGTTGACCGCGGCCACATCCTCCAGTTCTTCCTGTTGGAGAGTGGCGTGAGCTGTTTGTTCATGTCATCAAACCGGCCCACTTTCTAAGCTGCTGACATGGATGGAGAGAGTGTGAGAGGTTGGCTGCTTGAAGACTCGGTTGCAGGGGTGTTTCCTGCAGGACTAGACAAGGGTGGAAACAGCTGGAGGCCAGCACTCAAACAGCCTTTTCCTCTTTCCACTCTCTCTCCATATCCACAGCACCCTTTGAGCTCTCACACCACAACAGATCCTGCTCAACTGTATCCCACCATTCCTCAAGAGCACAGAGGGTCATGTTCAATATTCTGGACTCCAATTCCTTCTACAATAATAGTCCATAGCTAAGTGCGTATGGTCTGGCTTGGGTGGCAAGGTGGTTGTCCTGATATCCTATCACTCTCTCCCTATATGTCAGGCCTCAGCTTTACTCTTCTTTATTTTATTTTTCTCCATTGGCCGCCACAACACTCTTGTAGCCATGGTAAAGGAGACCATCTCAAACCGAAAATAGTGTGGTTGTGTGTAAGAAGAACGGAAATTTTAACAGTGTTATTAAACCTTACTAATGTTACGCAGGAGAGCGAGCAGCCAGAACACAACTTGGTCTCCACAATTATTATGCAGATGTGGCTCAGTGCCTGAAGCTACAATTTAAGACACATGCATAACATAAGCAACACACTCTCACACATAATCATGTGCTGTGTTTGGCGCTTTTAGGATCAGGCACACCCAAACCAATGGAGGACCACACACAAGTGTACACACCCATGACATCTATGAACCTGTTCACAGTTCAGTTGAATCCCATGAAGCCATCAGTTAAAAGTGACAGAAGTTCAGTGAGGTTAATTTGAGACTAGATTGGATTGAGTTGGTGGTGAGCCCTCACAGCTCTGGGATCCAAAATAAATACATTATGTAGATGTTTTGACTCTCTGGCAAATGTTGGATGGTGACAAATTGTTTGGTGTCATTTCCTGTCTGATTAAGTGAATGTGCTGGGGTGGAGCAGTTAGCTTGCCATGTAGATGATGTCAAACCACTTTAATGAAATATAATACAGAGATGGACACTCAAATAGTATATTAGGCAACTTGAAGCCCTAGTGTTTTCACATATGTTACACTATAAAGAGAAAGTGTCATAGAAAACACGATTTTGCATGCACAGCAGATTCTGCCATAGCCGTTGCCTGTTGCATAATGTGAACGTGAATGTGGGGGAGGCATCAAGATAGGGGCGTGTTTATGTTGATTTCATCTATCAACAGTGTTTACCAAAAATTGCTTACATTTGACATTTGTGCATTTAAATTCTTCCTTTATATGCAGTTAGTGGTACCGCGATAAGGTCAACGCACATCCACAGGCTTAGATAAACAAGAAAAACAGCTTCCTGGTGCTGACTGAGCATTTGAGCACAATGGAGTGAGTTTGCTGTGGAAGAACACTTTCAGACGGAGGGCTGTAACACAGGAAGCACTCACCCCGTGACACAGGTTCATTTGCTGCCTGTGATTATTGTGAGAGACGACTTGTTGTCATGTTGGATAGCGCTGAATGCCAGATTGCAGCTGATGGCAAATTTGATAACACATAACTACATACAATCTAATTCCAGATTTGGAGACTATCGATAGAAGTCTTGTCGGCCCTGTGTAACATAAATAGTTTTAAAATATTTTTAGAGAATTTTGAGAATTACAACAACATACTGTATACAAAAAAAGCATACATTTTAATGGCTATAATTCAAATTGCATTAGTCTTACTTGCATACAGTGGCTGCAAAAAGTATTTGACACTTCTGTAAAAAAAAGAATCCTGTAAAAAAGTACTTAAAAAATGCAGCTATGGTTTCCATAAATTCAATGTAAAGTATACAGTGACAGTTTTCAGGAATTAAGGGATTGCATATCGGTGCCTGAATATTTTACAACTTAAAATGTACCGATAACCAAAATAATAACAAAACAGATGGTAAAAAAGGTGTTCATCATAAGTGTCCTGCCTGTAAATCGTGATCAATACTCATATATAGATGTTCACAGAGTCATGATTGCACACAAAGACTAATGAACAACAACAAAAAACATAAATGAGAAGAAAAAAGTATTTATATAGAATATGTGATGCCACGATGAGCCCTTTTATTGTTCATAGTTTTTACTTACAAAACCATAAATTTGTACAATTGCATATAACGTGAAATTTTTACTGTAGCATTTTCAGTTTTACCTGTAAAACTTACAATTTAGTGCATTCATTTTGGTTTATATATATGAATTTGCACTTGCCATTTAAAAGCCCACATCAGACATCCTTCCTCTTACATTGAAATTCTTCATAATTGCAAACAAGCAAAGGTTCTAGATCCAGTTTCCTGATGTCATTCCAGTGCAATGTAAAGGTCACTCTGGAAATGTCATGATCTTTCTGGCATGCTTTCACTCATATGAGCAGAAGACCCTCACAGGAGGCCCTATAGGATGAACTCATCCGCTTTAACCTTTGGATAAAGCACTCTTTGTATGCGAGCATGGAGTCTTTCACTGAGAGGATATCTAAGAAACAGCTGCTCGAAAGATGATTCCAGAACTCTGATGGCCTCTCTAAGGCTTTCTGTTCACTTTCTATCTCTTTCCACGCACAAACATACAAACCTGTTGATAGTCACACAGCTTGCTTACTCAGGCCTGTCACTTACAAAACCAAATAGGAAATCCCTTCTTTCTTTCTTTTTTTTTTTACTCTGTGAGCAAGTCTGTGTGTGCTTTTTCTTACCCTTTGGCATCGTCCAAGGGCAGTGGCACTGCGGCTGACAGCAACACCTGAAGCATGTCAAGACAATTTAGCTTTTCCTGTCACACACTGGCCCCATACTCTTCACACACTCATAAATAGCGTGTGTTTACGCATTGGCAGGCTTTCTGGAATCGGTGATTCCACGTTGCTGTGGTCCAGCTCTGCTGTTCTGCATGCTTCAGTAACATTCATGGTGTGTAGACGAGTAAATATCCCGTAGGCCTCTCCTATGCCTGCATTACTGTGAAAGCATCCCGTCTTTGGCATGAAAAGCCCGTGGCTCAGACTTGTATATTTTCGGCTCTTTGTAAATCCATTGGGTGCAAGCTGAGTCAAATGCCAAGGGCACACTTCCTTTCTTCCCCTCCCAGGTTTCCTGTTTTGCCAGTGATGTCATCTGAACGCAAAGAGAGGGTTGTCGGGCATCTCTCCTTGACAACAAAGTTCTTCCCACGCCAAGTGAGACCATTAATCCTGACCTCACTCCCCACTCCCTCACAGTTGAAGACTGAAACAAAAGAACTGAGTGGTTTCCTCTTTATCTTTACTACTAACTCAAGGCGTTGGGCGCTCTTATCAGTGTGTGACCTCATATCCATGTCACGGGCGATGAAATGCCAGCCTTTATGTCATCTGACATTTCAAAAGCAATATTGCTCATTTGTGGCAAGTGGAACATGCAACAATGCTTTCAAAATATGTGTCTGAATAGGGGTAACTGAAATGTTTAATAATATGCTGGTTATTTAGCTCCTCTACTCCTTCGATTGCAAAGTCATCCCTTCCATCCTAAAAAAAACAAACACTGTTTTCATGAACAGCTCCCTACATAACACGATAGTCCAAGTAACTATAGATAAAATGTGACAAAATAAAGGGGTTATAGCGATCACTAAAGGGGGTATATATAAAGCATATATTAGGAGTATGCAGATCCCTAATATATCCACTGATAGACGGATCCATTGATAGACGCCTGCTTTCAAACGCTCCCATGTGTCTCTGTGTAAGCACTCGGTGAAGACAACATGTTTTTGAAGCATTGATCATTATAGCCAATTACAGACACAGGTGTTAAGCACATTAACTCAATGGCCAATCAGAGGTCTTTAAGAATCTGTTCAACAGCACTCAAAATGCCAGAGGGAAATGCTGGTATCATCATTTTTTTTTATATTGACAACACTATCACATCACTGACAACCATTTTTTTTGGTGTATTACAATCACATTCTTTGGATAACGTGATTTAATTTGCATCCTTAGTTTTCTGGGAAGACTTTAGTTTAAATAAATGATCTAATTCTCTTTTTCTTTCTGTTCTTCTAGGCCTTTTATGTATCCGACCTCTTCAAACCCAAAGCCAAGGCTGCCACTCCACCTCCCTCGCCAATCAAGAAAGAGCTCCTCCCCTCTTCTGACATCATAGAGAGGAACAACCATCACAACATGGTGTAGGAGGGAGGGAACGGGAGGATCCATCTGTAATCTCCCCGTCCCTCACCCCCTCCCCCCATCCCCTGAAGAAACCAGAACAGCCACCTGTGACAGAGGAGCTACGGCCTAGCTGACACCTCCTCTCTCTCATCTGACAGTAGAATGTAGGGACAGGACAGAGACAATCCTATTGACTCTTATTATGACTTTAGAAAGACCTCACTATCCTAGAGCCCAATCCGGAAGGTGAAACCGACACAAAGCTAACAAAAAAAAGTGATTTCTCCCTCGAAATATTGCGTAATTTGTTGCGGAGAATGAATTCAGCTCGGGCAAACCTGCCCATTGACGAAAGTAATACACAGAAATATACGAATGCGTAAACGAGCGACAACGAAAGGAAGGAGAGAGTGAATGTGAGGCTGGTCATGTGACTAGCACTTCTCTCTTTCCGACCGTCTCTTTCTATTGTCTCGGTGGCCTTTCAGTACCCGCATAGGACAACAAATTCCTTATTAATAGGAATGATTCGTTTTACCTGCGATGTAATTAGCACAGATATATTAGCAATATAAAGAAGAATAACTTATAGCACTATATCCAAGTTCATTGTTAAATGTCACCACTCGCTATCTGAGAAGTGTAGCTTTGAGAAGCTTGATGAAGGTCTGTACACGAGATCAACACCCATCAAAGCTGATCTTGTTACCCGAACAGTGGCCTAACTGCAATTTAACGGGTTTTAAATGGTGGGTGGGTGGGTACGGGACTTTTTTTTTATATAGATAAAGACTGATTTCAAATAGATTTTTATTTTAGTAAATGATTTCACGATGCCCGAACTCTGGGGGCGTGGCTGAGCCGTGCCGCCTCGCTGTCTTCTGATTGGTCAGAGCTAACGCAGGGGGCGGAGTTAGATGTTGGGGAGGATGGCGTAGAGTTGTGTCTCGCCACCACGGTCGCTGGGATTGATTCCCACTGACTGCACTAGCACATTTTTTTATTTTTTTTGGAACTGGGAACGAGCCTCTTCCGCTGGCTGGTTTGATCTCTTTCCCATCCGACTGCATACTCACTCAACTCTAGTTGTGTGTTTTTAACCCATAATGCCACCTGTGCCCTCTGCCTGTCCTGGCAAGAGTCAAACTACCCCAAACCCTGACGGGGTTAAGGGGATGAGGGGTCCTTCAGCAGGACTCTCCGTCTCGTTTGCGTGTGTTTATATGTGTCGCGTGTGTTTCTGCAGCCGGTCCTGGTGCAGTTGGCCGTTACCATGTGAAGAAACTTAAGAAAACTGTGGACTTTTTTTTCTTTTTCATATATGCCTTTTCTTAGCCTTTGTGATCCTATCGCGATGATGTCTACTGTCCCCATTAACAGCTGTACAATAATGCCTGACTGTTACAGAGAACACATCCATACAACACAACTCAAGCTCTAAATGTGTTGCACATCCCTCCCATTGTATAGTCCGTCCTATCATTTCAACAAACCGTTTATTTCTCTCTCAGAAGTATATAAATAATGTATAGATCACTAAAATTAACTATGTAAGATATTATTTCTGAACGTGTTTAGATATATCCACTATGAATCTAAAAAGCAATGTGTCATGACCTGTGTTATTTACAAAGTGCTGCTTTTATGAGCATTGATTGACAGATTTTTGTATTTAGGTAACTAAAATATTGTAGATTTGTGATAGTACGTTTTTAATAAGCGTTGAATAAAACACATTCAATTGTATCAAATTCACTATTAGTATTTTTGTATTGTCTCATTTTGTACAAAAGAAATAATAGCAAAATGTTTTTGTTTGTTTTTTCTGCTAAATGTACTTAGCTCTAATACATGTGCTTTTAAATAAAAGCTCATTATAAACAACAAAAAGGTGTTTGGTTTCTTAAGTGAAATTGAAATTGTCCTGTTTTCGATGAGTAAAACCCATTAAGATTTCAAACAGAACATTGTTTCTTAATTGATTATATTTTAATATATATATATATATATATATATATATATATATACAGTCGTGCTCAGAATTAATGGTACCCCTGGTAAATATGATGAAAAATGGCTGTAAAAAATAATTCTGCATCGTTTATCCTTTTTGATATTTCATTCAAAAAATTGGCAAAAATCGAACCTTTCATTGAAGTAAAATAATTGACAGTGGAGGGGAAATCACATTATGAAATAAATGTTTTTCTCCAAAACAAGTTGGCCACAATTATTGGCACCCCTAGAATTGTTTACGAGTAAAATATCTCTTAAGTATATTCCCATTCATATTTCCCTTTTTTTTGCACACCAGGGTGACTAGGAACATGAAATTGTCCAGCCATGACTTCTTGTTTTACAAGAGTTTAAATATGGGGAAACACAAAGGCCAAATTCCCTTAATCATCCATTACAATGAGTAAAACCAAAGAATATAGTTCTGATGTGCATCAAAAGATTGTTTAGCATCACAAAATAGAAAGTGGCTGTAAGAAAATAGCTAATGCATTGAAAATCCCCATTTTGACCATCAGGGCAATAATTAAGCACTTCCAATCAACTAAAGATGTTACAAATCTGCCAGGAAGTGGACGTGTGTCTATATTGTCTTAATGCATGGTGAGACTCCAAAGACTCTCCAAAGATCACAGATGGAGAATTGCAGAGATTAGTTGAGTCTTGGGTTCAGAAAGCCTATTAAAAAAAAAATTAACAACCCCTACATCACCACATGTTGTTTGGGAGGTTTTCAAGAAAAATCCTCCTTGCTCATCCAAAAACAAACCCCAGCAAATTCAGTTGTCAGACATGACTGGACCTTCAAACAGCACAGGGTTCTGTGGTCAGATGAAACTAAAAAATAGCTTTTTGGCAGCAAACATGCAAGATGGGTTTGGTGCACACACGGATAAAAAGTACCCCATGTGTACAATTTAATATACCATCTTTAATGTTGTGGTCATATTTTTCTGCTGGAGGTCCTGGACTTCTTGTTCAGATACATGCATGGCATCGTGGATTCTATCAAATACCAACAGATAAAAAATCTAAACCTGACAGCCTCTGCTAGAAATCTTATAATGGGCCGTGGTTGGATCTTCCATCAGGAGAACGATCCAAAACAAACATCAAAATCAACACAAAAATGTGTTAAGTTGCACAAAATGAAGCTTCTGCCATGACCGTCCCAGACCTGATGAGTGGAGTGAACTGAAGAGAAGAAGCACCAACATGGATCTGGGAATCTGAAGGATCTGGAGAGATTCTGTAAGAATGGTCTCTGATCTCTTGTCAGGTGTTCTCCGAACTCATCAGGCATCATAGGATAAAACTCAGAGCTGTTATCTTGGCAAAAGGAGATTGCAAAACGTATTTAATAAAAGGGTACCTATAATTGTGGCCAACGTGTTTTGGAGATAAACATTTATTTCATAATGTGATTTCCCCCCCACTTTCTATTCTTTTACTTCAATGAAAGTTTAGATTTTTGCCAATATTTTGAATGAAAGATCAAAAGGATAAATGATGCAGATTTATTTTTTCCAGCCATTTTTTATCATATTTACCAGGGGTACCATTAATTCTGAGCACGACTGTATATATACACACACACAGGTGAAACTCTGAATAAAATTTGAATATCGTGCAAAAGTTCATGTATTTCAGTAATTCAAATTAAAGGTGAAACTAATATATTTAGTATATATAACTTTGGGGCAATGTAAAGTCATTTGATCAATTTAATGCATCCTTAATGCATCCCTCCCCAAGAATACTGCATTATCATCAATGTGAAATTGTCCTAGTGTTCAATGAGTAAATCGCTATAGTTTCAAAAAGAACATTTTTATAGCGTATTACGTGAGTTGCTTAACTACCCGTCATAAAAACAGTTTGAAAAAGAAGCTAAGTTGAATTGTCTTGGAATGAAATAATAAGATTTTAGTACCGTCAGCATGTTTCAATCAGGGCTGGGCGTTCTTGTTTTCCTAGGACTAAGACTGACTTCATATTTTGGCTGTGTTGAGCAGCCATGATCATAATTTCTAATGTTAGGCTCCCTGACAGTGTCACACTGTCATATTCTCCACTGTTATGAAGTCTGTTAAGTCTTGAAACATCACCGTATAGCTGAAACCTCCCTACAATTTACTCTAAAATGCAACTAACCAATCAAATTGAACGGATTAATAAGGGAAAATGAATGCTGCCAAAGCCTGGTGTGTTGAATTGTGGGTACGTTACAGCAGTGGTTTGGGTTCAGGCCAGGCTTTTGAGGTCTTTGCTGATGGATCGAGGCGATGGCACTGAGAGCAGTTCTGGTTCTGTGGTCATGTTTGGCTGAGGGAAGGGAGCCGGGGAGGCCTGTAGGCAGGACTGATGCCAGTACCGAAAGAACACGAGGGAGGTTCTGTTACTCCTACCACCATGAGCCTCAGCACAAGCTTTTTTTCTAAGTTGCAAAGGCTGGGTTTGCACTGTTTTATTGGTTTTGCACTGACATCTACACTAAGCCACCAAAACTAGTCCTGCCTCTTAAATGGGCCATCAGGTTGTAACTTTTCACCTTAATTAACCTGATTAGAAGCCAGATTATAATACAACAACAGCGTTTTGGGTCTTTAATCAATGTTTATATGTGAATAAATTCAATCTGTTCATCATAATAAAGCGATTGTATCTCTTCAGAAAATTTTAACTAAATCACTCAATTCATATGGAATAGTTTTATAATCTCTTTGAACTTTTTGAAGTGTCAGAGTGGTAGTTGCGTAACTGTCAATGGAGGAACAGAAATCTCTCAGATTTCATTAAAAATGTCTTCAAGTTCCCCTGTAATCAATCATTCTCTCTCTCTCTCTCTCTCTCTCTCTCTCTCTCTCTCTCTCTCTCTCTCTCTCTCTCTCTCTCTCTCTCTCTCTCTCTCTCTCTCTCTCTCTCTCTCTCTCTCTCTCTCTCTCTCTCTCTCTCTCTCTCTCTCTCTCTCTCTCTCTCTCTCTCTCTCTCTCTCTCTCTCTCTCTCTCTCTCTCTCTCTCTCTCTCTCTCTCTCTCTCTCTCTCTCTCTCTCTCTCTCTCTCTCTCTCTCTCTCTCTCTCTCTCTCTCTCTCTCTCTCTCTCTCTCTCTCTCTCTCTCTCTCTCTCTCTCTCTCTCTCTCTCTCTCTCTCTCTCTCTCTCTCTCTCTCTCTCTCTCTCATCCTTAAAACTGCAGTGAACCAAAGAAATCGGTTTGAAATGGCTGGTGTTTCTGACGTCACAAACTACCTTGTAACCAATCAGGAAAATTCATCAGAAACACCAACGATTTTAAACCACGTTTTTGAGACTGTCTTTGGTTCACTGCAGTTTTAAGGAGAAAATACTCAGCAATGGTGTTGACTTATGAATTTGCACATGGTGTGTCTTTAATCATCTTAAAAACGATGAATTTACGATGAATTTACCGATGAAACGATGAAACGGTGAATTTACCCTTTAATATGATTGCATTTTTCCAATTGTATAACTGTCTTAACCACAGTAGCCCCCATAATGCCTCTTCTACTGTACTGCACCAAGTGAATGGGTTTCCCCTGGGGATTTTCAAACTGTACACTTGCTTGCCAACAGTGTAGTGTATGGTCACCTTTAACTATGAAATGAGTCTGTTATCGTCAACCTGCAATAAAACACCCTCCACAATCATTCAGGCTTAGAAAACCACAAATGCAGATGTGATAAAACCAGCCTCAATGCTGAGCAGATAAACTTCTGAATTACATCCGCTGTCACTGCTTGAGTTTAATGATTATATTAGTTTGTGCAGGGTGGTTTATGTGACCTCCAGCATACAGTACGGTCTTATTATACATTACTCCTCAAACAAGAAAAGCACTGTAACCAATGGAGGAGCTGTCCAGCCAGAGCTGCTGTGGTAGGGATGGGAATCAGACCGGATCAAGGGCAGACCCAGCAGGAAGGACGTCCAGGGTCTCTGAGGGTCTTTTCACTCTACGGCCCGCCGTTAGGAGGGGCGGCAGGGCTGGGCTCCGCTCTTCACTTCCTTTAGGGAAATGGAGCACATTCCTGAATCCAACCTAGAAATGCACAGGAATAATCACTAAGAGGAAAGAGAGAGAGAGAGAGAGAGAGAGAGAGAGAAGGGGAGGTGGGGGTCATCTGCACAACCAATTAAATTAGAATGCAAAGGTCAAAGGTGATGGTATACAGTAACTACATATTCACACGTTCACGCATTTTAACTGAAACCTGGAGTTGTTTTTAGAGATTTCCCCCCCTATAAATATCAGTGGAGCAAGTTGTCACCAGCGTTATTTATATCCTTTTATAGTATTTATTTTGAATTAGCATTTATTTTTATATTTTCAGATTTAATTGTAATTTTAGGGTCAGGGTTAGAGTTACCTTAAGTTAACAATAATAACACTGGTTGTTATAAATGTCATAAAAACATACTTTTTTTTTCAATGTGAGTTAAATGAACTGCATCTTTCTTTTCTGGACAATAATGATGAAAATGTTCTATTAAAAATGTTCAATACGTTGTTGTTTTTTAGCCATGACTTTAAAGTATGTCGCTGTAAAAATAAAATTATATGATCAATAAACTATGACAACATATGTTTTTACATTGCTTTAACTTGTTTTTTTTTGTTTGTTTTTTCAAATCAGTTTAATGTAATTTAAGTTGAAATTACTTAAACATCCAAGTTGATTGTATTTAAAAATGTAAGCCAGCAACTTTTTTAACAATGATATACACAAACTAACTTTCAACATAAATAACCTGAAAAACATTCACTGGAGTAAAAAGTGTAACAATCTTCCTAAAAGATGAAAGGGTTATGTATGGTGAGAGAAATGAGTTATTGGTGTTTGACACACAGCACAATTTTCCAGGTAAATCCATTATGAATGGTGGCAACATTTCCAGACACTACACACACACACACACACACACATTTACGGTTATTTCTCCCCCTCTTCTTATGAAGGCACAAGTGTAGGCTGGTCTCACAGGAATTAATCAAACTCTGATTTCTAAGGGATTATCCTGCAGCTCAATTACATTTTCTCAGATTTACAGAATTAAAACAATATCCCAGAATTTCCGGTTGGCTTTAAACATAATAAGAAAGCAATCCAGAGAACATCCTCATAATTGTCAAAGACAGGATTGGCCCACTTTAGGCTGCTCTCATTTTTGTCATACAGAGTTATGTCGAGAATTTTGCTAGGAAATGTGGTATCCTTATCAGATTTACTATTAAAATAAACATCTGCAGATGATGAGGATCATGCTGCTCATTTACTGTACATGACGAGAGTAATTTTGTAATTAAAGTTAAAATGTTTTGTTTTGATTTAATTAAACTTGGATTATACAGTTTATAATTACACCTGAAAATGCTCATGCAGTTTTTCTTTTCAGACTGCTTGAACTATATGCAAGGACAAACTAGGGAAATATGCCGTATGTAATGTAATAGTTCATATCTTCAAAAAGATGTTCTATAAACATACAGTGGAACGTATGTTCAGGTTTAAGCAGAAACTCGTGTGGTATCAGGTTGCGTTTTGCACTTTCGTTGCAGAGGTCTTTCACACAGAATGCATTTTTGTATTCCACTGTTCTGCTTGTCCATGTTTCCCAGGTTAAACAGCTTGTTTGCATCTTTGAACAGACTTCAGAAGGATCTCAGCATAAAAAACAAGTGGATGGTTTATTTTAATGGCATCCCGTTTCGCGTCGGAGGATTGTATTTTTTCTGAGCATTTTGTTCATTCCACTGCACCTAGTGTTTTTAAATGCAAAAAACGTAGTACTTCCCCATAACGTGCTGTCACGTGGTCATGTGTTGAAGCTGTTTCCACCACGGAATAAAAAATACAAAAGGTAACTACTTGGTTACTCACGTAACCTCAGTTACGTGAGTAACCAAGTAGTTCCCTTTCGAACGGTCACTTCGTATTGCGTAGCTATACGCAGTGGGAACGCTATGCAAAACGCCGCACTGAATAACTGGTTACCACTGCAACTCAGGACCCCTGAGCATACAGAACAAGCCTCAAACCACTTAATATGTATACACTAGAGCCGACACCGTCAGGTCTAGGTTTTACACAGTAGTTCCTGACAGGGTCAAGAATATGATAATACCACCAGCCTTAGCAGGTTTATAATATGGAAATTAACCGGCAAGAAGCGGGTTTATATATATAATATAGTGAATGTGATTATGCACAGTAATAAGTAATGATAAGACCAGACACTGTCGGGGCCCTAATCATACCGAAAGCACCCCTGCCTGTAGGGAGGGTACTTTCAAATTATAGAATTTCACAAATGTGGACGGCGAGGCCCAGCCAGCCGCATCACAAATGTCCTGAATGGGAAACCCAGATGACCACGCCCACGACGAGGCCATGCCTCTGGTCGAATGGGCTTTGACACCTATAGGGCAATCCTGGCCCACTGAGGTATAAGCCGTAGAAACGGCCTCCACTATCCATCTAGATAGTCTCTGTTTAGTGACAGGATCCCCCTTGGATCGACCACCAAAGCAGACAAAAAGCTGTTCTGATTGTCTAAAAGACGCAGAACGCTCCAGATAGATTCTCAGCGCCCTGACAGGGCAGAGAAGATTAACCTCCCCATTCTCTGTGGAAGGGGGAAGGGCTAACAACGTCAGCACCTGCGCTCTGAATGGTGTTGAGAGCACTTTGGGTACATAACCATGCCTGGGCTTAAGGATGACTCTGGAATCACCAGGACCAAACTCCAAACATGCCGGGCTCACAGAGAGAGCCTGCAAATCCCCCACTCACTTGATAGATGCCAATGCCAACAGGAGAGCAGTCTTCAGCGAGAGAAGTTTAAGGTCAACCGACCGGAGCGGTTCAAAAGGTGGACCCCTCAAAGCCCCTAGGACCGTAGACAGGTCCCAGGACGGCACAGAAGGAGGTCTGGAGGGGTTAATCCTCCTAGCACCCTTCAAAAATCTCACGACCAGGTCGTTTCTTCCCAGTGACTGGCCAGCTACCAGAACATGGTGAGCTGCAATAGCTGCCACATACACCTTGAGTGTGGACGGGGAGCGACCCGCGTCCAACAGCTCCTGTAGGAATGAGAGAACCACTGGCACGTCACATGACTCTGGACTCAGGCGGTTTTTCGAGCACCAGCCGGAAAAAAAAAACCATTTTGAAGCATAAAGGCGCCGAGTCGACGGGGCCCTAGCTTCAGATATAGTGTTCAACACCTTCACAGGAAGGTCCCCGGATACCGGTTCAAAAGCCACACGTGAAGGGCCCACAGGTCGGGTCGCGGATGCCACAACGACCCCTTCGCCTGTGTGAGGAGGTCTTTCCTCATCGGGACAGGCCATGGAGCTGCGTCCGAAATCTGAACCAGTTCCGGAAACCACGGCTTGGATTTCCAAAGAGGAGCCACCAGAAGGACTGGGCACCCGCTCTCCCTGACCCGTTTGATGACTTGTGGAATCATCGAGACAGGGGGGAATTCATACAGGGGGCGGTTGGGCCAGGCATGGGCCAACGCATCCCTGTCCTTCGAGAAGAACAGATTGCAATGGGTGTTGTTTTTCGAGGCAAACAGGTCGATTTCAGCCCTGCCAAACACTTCCGATATCAGACTGACCGTCTGTGGGTTCAGGGACCACTCGCTGAGGGGAGTGTTGCCCCGTGAGAGCATATCCGCGCCCAAATTCTGGATGCCCGGGATATGTGCAGCCCTCGGAGAGCTCAGATTGTTCTGTGCCCACAAGAGGAGATCTCTCGCCATAGCGTGCAGGCCACCTGACGCCCCCCTGGTGATTTATGTAGGCCACCACCGACATGCTGTCTGTGCTGACTAAGATGTGATGACCCTTGAGGCTCGACAGAAAAGCATTCAGGGCCAGACCAACTGCTTTAATTTCCAGACAGTTGATGTGTAAGCTCTGCTCCGCGCTCGACCAGAGGCCGGAAGCAGGCGCGCCCTCGTGCAATGCCCCCCAACCCAGGTTGGATGCATCTGTAAAGACCACTTTCCTTCTGGAAATTGTCCCCATTATCACACCCTCTTGGTACCAGTCCTGAGCCCGCCAGGGAACCAGGGTTCTTAAACAACCGTGATTCACCCTGATGCGTAAGCTGCCTGACTGCCATGCATATGTTGGCACCCGGCGTTTGAGCCAGTGCTGCAGCGGCGCATGAGCAGTAGTCCCATGCGGAGCACTGATGATGCTGCTGCCATAAGACCCAGTAGTTTCTGAAATTTCTGCTCTGGTGTGAGCAGCGCTCTCATTGACACCGAGTCTAAAACTATGCCCAGAAAGATCAGACTCTGACAGGGGAATAGTTTGCTCTTTGAAACATTGATCGTGAGACCCAAGCATTCCAAATGGCCGAGAATCAGATCCCTGTGAGCTAATAGTTCGCCTCTCGACTGCGCTAGCACCAGCCAGTCGTCGAGATAATTCAGCACACGCACTCCTCTCTGTCTCAGAGGAAAGAGCGCTGCATCCACACACTTCGTGAAAGTGCGGGGTGCCAGAGACAGACCGAACGGCAGAACTGTGAACTGATAAGTCTGTCCCTCGAAGGCGAATCTCAAGAATGGCCTGTGACGAGGGTTTATTTGAATATGAAAGTAAGCATCTTTCAGATCCATCGTAACAAACGAATCCCCCGGGCGAATTTGCGCGAGGATCTGTTTGGTAGTTAACATTTTGAAGGGACGTCGCATGAGCGCCCTGTTCAAATGTCTTAATTCTAGAATGGGTCTGAGACCGCCGTCTTTCTTCGGAACTAGAAAATAACGGCTGTAAAAACCCACTTGCTTCAGCGCAGGGGGGGCTAATTCTATCGCCCCTTTTGCTATTAATTTCTGCACTTCGGTGCGAAGCACGTGACTCACGTCGCTTCCCACCGAGGTCTCGATGACTGCCTGAAACTTTGGGGGTCTGCGAGCGAATTGGAGCGGGTAGCCTTGCTTTATAATGTTTATGACCCAACTCGGCACGCCGGGGATAGCTTGCCAGGCTAGAACCCGTGTGGCTAGGGACTGACACACTGAAAAGGGGGAGCCACCTAACATAGGAGGATCTGAAACCCTTATAATATGATTTGTGCATACATTGAGTGTTTGACTGACTGTACAGGCATTTGCGTGTGGGGAAGTCAGAGTTATCACAGGGGAGGGGCCACCTATCTGAGGGGGACCGTGAACCCGTGTATTGTGCTTGTGAAACATGCTCTTTGTGTGATTTATTTGGGTCGCCATGAAAACGGCGTTTGGTTGTAAAGACGCGCTTACCGCGGGCCTGTTTACAGAAATAAAGCCCCCAACCGCCTGAACTGAACAGGGGGTTGTGGGAAGTCTCGTTGGCATCTTTGAGGGTGGTCCGGCCAGCGCGGGACACTCGCCCTCTCTCTTCATACCGCGTGCTAGGATGACTTCGCCAGTGCTGCTTCGGGCGCAACGCTGGGCCGCGGGCCTTGGCGCCGGGGCATCGGGATGCGCTTCGCAGCTCTTGTCTGGCGCTGAGCATCAGCCGCAGGGCGGGGCTGAGAGGCCTGCTCCTTCGGCTTCGCTGGCTGAGGCGAAAACGGAGCTGGTTTGGGTTTGCTCGAAGCAGAGCTAGAGCGCTTAGGCAGGAAGTGTCGCATGGCCTGGGACGCCTTCTGTGCCTCGGTGTATCGCTCCGCGAACCCCTTCACCGCGGGGCCGAAGAGACCGGTGTTGGTAACCGGTGCGTCGAGGAACTTGGACTTCTCGGAGTCCTTAATGTCGGTGAGGTTTAGCCAGAGATGGCGTTCAGCCACGACCAAGCTCGCCATGTTCCTCCCGATCGCCTGTGCTGTGGCCTTGGTAGCCCTCAGGGCCAAGTCTGTCGCGCTGCGGAGGTCCCGAAAAGCCTCTGGATCCGGGCAAGCCTCGTCCATAGACCGGAGGAGTTTGGCCTGGTAGACCTGTAGCACGGCCATCGTGTGCAGGGCTGAAGCAGCCTGCCCGGAAGCAGAATACTCGCGTCCGAGGAAGCAGCGATAGACAGGCTGTCGTAATCGCTAGGCCCGCGAAGGAAACGAGGCCCGCCACATGGGGGGGGGGGGCGCTGATCCCCTTCGAACAATACAGGCGACGCTCGAGCGGGAAAAAGTGAGGCACGCGGGGACATGGCCGGCGTGCGATCACTGAAATCCATGCTCTCGGGCAGCCACTGGCTGCGGCGCTTCTTCTTCCTAGGCTGAAGAACGACTGAAGGAGGAGGCGCAGGCGAAGCGGCGTCCTCATCCTTGGCGAGAGCTAGCCGAGTCCGCAGAGAGGAGATTGGCATGCTCTCACAGGCCGCACATCCGCCGGAGGAGAAGGCCTTCTCCGCGTGGTCGAGTCCTAGGCATGAAATGCACAGTGCGTGGTGATCGGCCTCGTGCAGCTCGTGCGCACGTGGCGCAGTTAGCGCGAGACATAGCAATGCTCGTAGAATAAAAAGGATATTATCGCCGGATAGCCACAGGTGAGACGGCGTCAGGAGACGAACGGCTGAGAAGACGTGATCTGCTGAGTAGTGCTCACTCAGGCTGAAGGGCTTGTTCGACGGCGAAGACTCAGTGAAACAGACAGAGACATAAAGTTTGTCGCTGAAGGAGTAAAATCTGCTAATATGGTGAATTCAGGGGCTTATATAGGCTAAGCCTCGCCCCTATGACGGGCTCTGACTTGTAATGACGTAGAGTTATCTCATTGGTCGCACGTCAGAGGCGCCCGCGCCATTGGATGTGCAGTTGCTGCTGCACAGCCTATGAGTGAGCTAGACGCTCTATGTGCTAGCTGTGCAGCTGCAAATGCGTTTTACATAAGGTTCAGTAAAATCGAGGAAAAGGAGTTCCCTTTCGAGGGAACTCTACACTGCGTCGAGAATCGACTCTTTGGGGACGCTCCCTAAGCGTGCGCCTCTGAAGTATGAATGAAACTAATCCAATCCTGATTGGTGTTGCGTCGTGACGTAACATGTGACGGCATACCCGGAAGTATAAAAGTGATGCTGTCACAACACACACTAGCTTTCGCTCTTCAGCAAGCGCTCTCTGTGAAACTGTCTGTCTTATTTGGTGTTGTTTGTCTGTGACAAAGCTCTACATATGGCGAGTGAACATTACACTAGTGTGTGTACCCCTGCCCTGTTTATCTCACGGGCGGGGACACGCATCAGTTGTGTGTGTATAGTTATAGGAGCGCAGCACACACAGGCAGCTGAGAGAGAGCCTGTGAAGCACTTCCTAATAGAGTGCTGCGCTCCCGCTCGGCCATAGTATTTTCTTATGATGGCCAGGCTCGCGATCCCCGCGATTCGGCTCCCGCGTCCGTTGAGGTGGCGCGGCGGCTTGGATCGCGGGGATCGCAGAAGGATCTCGCGGATGAGAAACGAGACTGCTGAGGCACTTTTTCGTTCATCATCTGCTGATTCTATAACACTCATTCATGAAGCAGAAGCCCGCGATGCGGTTTCTTCTGCCCGTGACGAGTGCCTGTTGCTCGAGCTATCTGTTTCTGAGGAAATAGATTATGCTCAGCATCGGGAACGAGCAACATGAGTCACAGTCGCCGGCTCATGTTTCTGCTTATGGAGAGCTTGTGGAGGTTGTGATGCATACTGTGGAGTCCAGTCTTAAAATAAATAATTAAATATATATGTGTATATATATTAGCTGGCCACAAAATAAGCAGGATGATCCTTGTCAAAGCAAGAAGAGCTAGACGAGAGATTCCTGTAGCACTATTCACAACCTCAGCGCTGGGCTAACTGTGTTTTTCCCCAAATCTAAGAGACATCAGTGGCTAATTTTGTCTGGTAAAAAAGGGAAAGACAAATATTTTCTGCTGAACGCTCCGCTATCACCTTCTGGCCTGTTCCCGACGCTGTAACTTCAATCGTCGACAGGTTTATAAATAAATAAAATAAAAAAAAAATATATATAAAAACTAAATGAATATATATATATATATATATATATATATATATATATATATATATATATATATATATATATATATATATATATATATATATATATATATATATAAATATAAATGTTGTCCCGCCGTTTTGAACGTTTCGGGCTACATCGATTTTCAGGGAACGCACACCATGGCGTTCACCCCAAGAGCTTGCAACCGGGCACCGACTATGGTCACAAAATTTTTCTAGACTTTCCTGCCGGTCATCTGCTTCGGGAAGTCGAGAATAGTGCTCGAGAAACACCCGAGGCCGGTCTCAAGGGGCTGGTTCCCTTAATAGATTTTGTTGAATGGCAGCGCCTTCCAATTATCTATATGGGTCCTGAATATTTTTAAATATGGGTACAGACTGCAGTTCGGTTACCGACCTCCCAAGTTTGTTGGGGTCGTACCGACCGTAGTGGTTCCAGAACAGGCTCGGGTTATGGAACAAGAGGTACAGACTCTACTGAAGTTAAGGGGCCATAGAGAGTGTTCCCCTACCAGACAGGAAGTCCAGGTTTTACAGCCGGTACTTTTTAGTTCCAAAGGAGGATGGTGGACTGAGGCCAATTTTAGATCTAAGGCTATTGACTTGTTCTTTGAGGAGATCCAGGTTCAAAATGCTTACAATTTCCATTATTGGAAACCAAATCAGATCCGAGGACTGGTTTGGCATGGTAGATCTAAAAGTTGGGGCTGTCCACTCAGTTGCAAGGCAACCAATGTTTTTCTAAAAAAGCGGGGCCCGGAAACGATGTGTATTGCCCGCCGTCTATGACGCTTCGGGCCGCATCATTTTCCAGCGAACGCACTCTGCGTCGTTTTTTCTCAAAAAAAAAACAAAAACGAGCATCAGTTATGGTCACGAAAATCGTATCGACTACAGCCTGCCGGTATTCCGCTTCAGAGAGTCGAGAAAGATGCTCGAAAAACACCAGAGGCCAGTCTCGAGAGGCTGGTACCCCTAGTAGATTTTGTAGAGGCATGGTATCATCTTCCCAACATATCTGCATGGGTCCTGCATATAATAGAACTGCGGTTTGCGCACCGCCCCCCCTACTGGAGTTAAGGGGCCATAGAGAGTGTTCCCCTACCAGACAGGAAGTCCAGGTTTTACAGCCGGTACTTTTTAGTTCCAAAGGAGGATGGTGGACTGAGGCCAATTTTAGATCTAAGGCTATTGACTTGTTCTTTGAGGAGATCCAGGTTCAAAATGCTTACAATTTCCATTATTGGAAACCAAATCAGATCCGAGGACTGGTTTGGCATGGTAGATCTAAAAGTTGGGGCTGTCCACTCAGTTGCAAGGCAACCAATGTTTTTCTAAAAAAGCGGGGCCCGGAAACGATGTGTATTGCCCTCCGTCTATGACGCTTCGGGCCGCATCATTTTCCAGCGAACGCACTCTACGTCGTTTTTTCTCAAAAAAAAAAAAAAAACGAGCATCAGTTATGGTCACGAAAATCGTATCGACTACAGCCTGCCGGTATTTCGCTTCAGAGAGTCGAGAAAGATGCTCGAAAAACACCAGAGGCCAGTCTCGAGAGGCTGGTACCCCTAGTAGATTTTGTAGAGGCATGGTATCATCTTCCCAACATATCTGCATGGGTCCTGCATATAATAGAACTGCGGTTTGCGCACCGCCCCCCCAGGTTTTAAATTGGGGTGGTGCAAACTACAGTGGTTCCAGAGCAGGCTCAGGTGATGGAACAAGAAGTACAGACTCTGCTACTAAAGGAAGCCATGGAACGTGTTCATCCTTTAGACAAGGGGTCCGGGTTTTACAGCCGGTACTTTATAGTTCCAAAGAAGGATGGGGGGTTAAGGCCAATTCTAGATCTCAGGGTTTTTGACCCGATCTCTAAGGAGGTTCAGGTTCAAAATGTTAACCATTCCTGCAATCGTGAGTCAGATCAGATCCGAGGACTGGTTTGTCACGATAGATCTAAAGCATGCCTATTTTCTCATCTCCATCCTTCCATGTCACAGGAGATACCTGAGGTTTGCTTTCGGGGACGAAGCCTACCAGTATCGGGTTGTTCCATTCGGCCTAGCCCTCTCTCCCCGTACATTCACCAAATGTATGGATGTAGCCCTTGCTCCACTGAGACTTCAAGGCATTCGTATATTGAATTATCTCGACGACTGGCTCATTCTGGCCCAGTCTCGAGAAATGGCGGTTCGGCATCGAGATGTCGTCCTTGGCCACATTCAGAAATTGGGGTTGAGACTCAAGAGTGTGCTAGAACCATCCCAGTGCACGATATTTTTTGGAATCGTGTGGAGCTCGATTACGATGCAGGCACAAATGTCTCCCGCACGTGTCGAGTCAATTTTGGCGATGGTATCTGGGTTAAGGCTGGGCCAGGCCATCACTGTAAAGCAATTTCTAAGAATGCTGGGCCTCATGGCAGCGGCATCCAACATCATTCCTTTGGGCCTTCTGCACATGAGGCCCATTCAGTGCTGGTTAAAAACCAAGGGTTTTTTTCCCAAGGGGAATCCGTTTCATATAATCAGAGTAACGCGCAGATGCCTTCGTTCTCTGCAAATATGGAAGAAACATTGGTTCCTATCCCAAGGGCCAGTACTGGGAGTGTCATGTCGCCGGAAATCCGTTTCGACAGACGCCTCCCTCACTGGCTGGGGCGTGGTCATGGACGGCCGCTTTGCTAGGGGTCTGTGGCAGGACCATTATCATTCTTGGCATGTAAACTGCCTAGAGATGATGGCTGTGTTCAGGGCTTTGAGGAGCTTCCTCCCAGACATCAAACGTTACCATGTCTTAGTACGATCAGACAATACGTCGGTGGTAGCCTATCTGAACCGACAAGGGGGACTCAGATCGCGCCCTCTGTGCAGACTGGCGCATCAGATTATTCTTTGGTCCCAGGGGAAAATACTGTCTCTCAAGGCAATGTATATTCCGGGGGTTCAGAATCAGGGAGCAGACATCCTGTCGAGGCAGGGGCTGAGGCCCGGGGAATGGAGACTTCATCCAGATGTGGTGAAGTTGATATGGGAGAGGTTTGGACCAATGGAAGTGGATCTGTTTGCGTCTCGAGAGACGTCCCACTGTCCACTTTGGTTCTCCCTCTCACTTCCAGCCCCACTGGGGTTGGATGCCATGGTACAGGCCTGGCCGAGGCTTCGCCTGTACGCCTTTCCCCCGATCGCTCTGCTCCCGGGAGTCCTGGAGAGGGTCCGTCAGGAGGGCATCAGTCTTCTTCTGGTTGCCCCAATGTGGCCGACCCGAGTGTGGTTTTCAAACATAATATCACTCCTGATTGCTCCGCCATGGCAGATTCCTCTGAGGAGGGATCTGTTGTCTCAGGCGGGGGGCACAATATTCCACCCTCAGCCAGAGCTGTGGAAATTGTGGGTCTGGCCTCTGAGGGGGTTCAGTACCTAAATGCTGGTCTATCAGCTGGAGTGGTTGAAACCATACTTAGCTCCAGAGCTCCATCTACTAGGAGATGATATGGCCTCAAGTGGAATGTTTTTGTCACTTGGTGTAGAGAACATGAGTTAGATCCAGTAAACTGCCCGGTGGCTTCAGTTCTGGAATTTCTTCAAGATCGTTTCTCTGCGGGTCTCTCCCCTTCCACGCTTAAGGTGTACGTGGCAGCCATTGTGGCTTTCCACGCTCCGTTAGGTGATGGGCCTCTGGGGAGGCACCAGTTGGTCATTCGGTTTCTCCGCGGTACTTGGAGGTTGGCTTCGCCTAAGGATTTAACGCAGAAAATGGTTTTTCTCTTGGCCATTACCTCATTTAAGAGGGTGGGAGATCTCCAAGCCCTGGCAGTGACACCAGCTTGCTTGGAGTTTGCCCCTGGCAGAGTAAAGGCCTTTTTGCACCCGAGTCCGGGCTACGTGCCTAAGGTTCCTTCGAACACGGCTCGGTCTACAGTCCTTCAGGCATTCCATCCTCCACCTCATGTGTTGGCAGAAGAAGAGAAGCTATATTTGCTCTGCCCCGTCAGAGCTTTGAGCGTGTACCTTGAGAGGTCCTCTTCTTGGAGAAGGTCGGACCAGTTATTAGTATGTTTTGGGTCACCTAAGAAAGGGCTCCCGGCATCCAAGCAAACTATTAGTAATTGGATAGTTCAGGCTATTACTGAGGCTTACAAGGTGCGCGGTTTGCCTTCACCTTTAGCCGTAAGGGCTCATTCAACTAGAAGCATGGCTTCTTCTAGGGCCCTTCTTTCGGGAGTACCTCTACAGGAGATCTGTGAGGCAGCCGGTTGGGCTACTCCGCATACTTTTATCAGGTTCTACAGTCTCCACCTTCCTAGTACGCCTGGCGCACACGTGCTCAGTCCTTGCTGAGTGCCTAGACAGTTTCACTCCGGGACAGGCCTATTCGGTGCGTGGCCTAGTGGGCACTCGTTCCCCAAAGAGTTGATTCTCGACGCAGTGTAGAGTTCCCTCGAAAGGGAACGTCTCGGGTTATGACTATAACCCTTGTTCCCTGAGAAGGGAACGAGACACTGCGTCGTTCTGCCACGCCCCTTGAGGCCTTTGAGCGTCTTGCTTCATCGCGAGGCTAGTGTGTGTTGTGACAGCGTCACTTTTATACTTCCGGGTATGCCGTCACATGTTACGTCACGACGCAACACCAATCAGGATTGGATTAGTTTCATTCATACTTCAGAGGCGCACGCTTAGGGAGCGTCCCCAAAGAGTCGATTCTCGACGCAGTGTCTCGTTCCCTTCTCAGGGAACAAGGGTTATAGTCATAACCCGAGACGTTTTCCCACTGCGTATAGCTACGCAATACGAAGTGACCGTTCGAAAAGGAACCGCGACTTTTTCCCCAAATTATTTATATTTTGCAATTCTGACTTTTTCTCTCGCAGTTACGAGTTTAGCTATAGCACAATACAATTCCCTTACAATTGTGATATAAACTCGAGTCGACTATAGGCTAAAAGCGAGTCCAGTTCTGACTCTGAGGGGGGAAAAGTCAGCTCACAGTTCTCATACTCTCGCAATTTGCAAGTGTAGCCTATAGCCTATCTCACAATTCTGACTATATAATTCGCAATTGCGACTTTATTTCTCTGAATTGCGAGTTTATTTCTAGCAATTCTGACTTTTCAACTTGCAATTGCGAGAATAGAGAAGTCAGAGCGGTGAGATAAATAGTCGCAATTACCTCATTTTTTATTCAGTGGTGTAAACAAGCCACAATCCTGTGAATTTGCTGCGCTGAACAACAGAAAGCGGCTTGGTTTGAAACAGACTTCTGTGTGAGTGGTGAAACATCTATGCTGACAATGGAAAATAGGCCTTTTTTTAACGCAAAATGTACTCCAAATTTCGTTAATGTGAAGTGCATTAATCTCAAGTGCATCATGCAACAGCACGATTCTCAATTGCTATCATCCTGTTATCATCCAGTCCTTAAGTAAACCTTGTATAAAGGATATGTTTTAATAGTGACAGGCTGGACAAGAAGGAAAAATCATAAAATACATAATTCAAACCCAAAAGCTACACATAATTGCACAAAAAAATCTGATAAGCATCAAGAAAACATGTAACCTTTAAAGGAGAGATACTTGTTCAGAATAATGTATGATTTGATATATCGTTCAAATTTTTTTTTTTTTTTTTTTTTTTTTTTAAGAATTCTCTAATGATCACCCAGGCTGCATTTATTCGATCAAAACACAGTAAAATCATATATTTTTTAAACAATTTATTTCAATTTAAAATATTTTTAATTAAAAATGTAATTTTTTCCTGTGATGTAAAGCTGAACATTCACCATCATTCCTCAGTCTCCATTGTCACATGATCCTTCAGAAATCGTTTTGATATGATGATTTAATGCTCAAGAAACATTTCTGATTATTATCATTGTTGAAAACAGTTGTTCATTATTAAACAATATTTGTGTTGATTTTTCTTTCATGCTGGGTTCTTTAATGAATAGAAAGTTCAAAAGAACAGCATTTATTTGAAATAGAGAAATTTTAATTATGCATTCAGCAATGCATATACTGTTGATTGGGACACTTTAATTGCTACAGTGATCAGGAAAACACATCAAATATCTGTTTTTTTAAACATTGTCATTGCTGAATCAACATGATAGAATAAGTAGAGTATAACTCTGGTTAACGGTACGACTTCTGTTCGGTGACAGACATCGATCGCCTGGCTTTTAGTGGTCTCGCTGTTTACTCCACACCATTAGAGATGACAAGATTGACTATAACTCTCTGGATATCACTGCCAATGGCATAACAATGACGTTAGTTCTCCTCAAATAAATGTAAACTGAGTTCTCAATTAGTTGCAGTTGTTGTGTGTTCATGGCTCCCATGGTTCTGCGCCGGAGGCTCGGGCTCCACATGAGGAGTGCAGTCTGAGGCTTTTGAAGCGAGTTTTCCTGTTCTGTCTGATCTGGTTTATCTGATCATGCTGAAAGACCGTCACACACACCTGAGCTCCAATGCTAAACAAACACACCTGAACCAGCTAATCAAGGGCTGCGACTGAAATCCGTTTACACAACACTGTTTTAAAACTAAAAACGTATGCATTTTTGGCCATATAAGAGCTTTTTGAGGGCCTGAAACGTTTTGAAACGGGTTTCAAAGTGCAAGTTTTTGAAAACAACGCCAATTATTGTCTCCGTGTAAACTACAAAAACGCGAATTTGTGAAATGTCATGCGCATGTGTATTGCATGTTCAGTCTATATGCTCATAGTGTTTCTTTACAATATGAGATCGCCAACTACTGGCCTGGCAGCATAATACAGCGTTTTTAATCGTTTTCGCGGACCCGTGTAAACGGGGATCGTTGAAGACGTTGTCGTCTGTACGGGAAACACGCAAAGGAAAAACATTTCCACTTTTAATACATTGTTGATGTGTAAACGTGCCCTTAGGCAGCTTACTTGTTGCTTTGCTGCAGGCAGCATTTTTGCACAAAGGTATCTCCAGAAACTGATTTTGCACAGAGTTCTGAGGCAACATAACGGTTTAATGGTCTACAACTAAATATATTGATCTTTTGTTATAACTAAATAAATATTTAATTACTACAATTCTAATTTCCTGCCAGAAATGAAACACTAAGTGGAAAAAGTTGGTCAAAAATATACGGCAACAGTCCTTTTGACCATTCTGGTGACTATAAGTAACTTTGCAACTACATGTCAATTAACTCTCATTAGAGTATTAGTGTACTGTCTGCTTAATATCTGATAACTCTTTATTGTGATGGTCCTCCAACAGACAGTCTACTGACTACAAGTAACTATGCAACTACATGTCAACTTATTCTAACCCTAACCCAACCAGTCTACTAATACTCTACTAACACTCTAAAGAGAGTTAGTAGACATGGCAGGTGCAACGTTACTTCTAGTCAACAGAATGTGTTAAAGGGACCATCCAAATGAAGTGAAACCAAATATACATTTACACAGAAACTGACCACCACCTCCTACTTTCAGATGCCAGTTTTATTTATATTTACCGGTAACTGTCCTGTAATCGAATGCACAGCATAGTGAGATATCATAGACGACGAATGACACATGGGCTGCTTCTCAAACCATAGAAACCATGGCTGTAACATAGTGAGGTTACTACCTTCCCTGTCCAGTCCTTCAGAGACTTAGGCTTGAGTCCTCCTCAGCATTAAATACTAGAATGAAACGTTCTAGTAATTGTGCATGGCTACGTCACACATGTGGCCACGACTGTGGTCTCCCAGTGACTTACATTAATAGCAGTTTAGTGTTAAGTGATTAATTTACACCAAAACAAAAGATAACATGTATGCATTAATCTCCGGATTTTTTTTTATATATATATATATAATAAACAAGCTCAGTGCCGACTCGTTTTGCCTCAGCTCTTTTCCAGGAATTGGAATGGGTGCAAAGTATTATGGGTAATTTGAGAATATGAAGGATACGCATGATGCAAAAAGTCAAGGACGTGAACCAAAGGCCCTGTCCTAAATGGCACACTTCATATGCACTTTCGGTCTTGTGGACTTACAATGGCTGCCACGTGCGCATGTCCGTTAAGTCCATGAGACCATAGAGTGTCCCATTTGTAATTTTAGGTTTCAGAAGGATGCTCCCGAGCACCCCTTTGCTGTCGATATGTACCCTCGATGTGCACTTTTGCCGAGCCCACACTGATGGGAGTTCCGCAGCAGATTTCTTTCCTGTGCGGAATCGTAGGAGGGCCGTGAGTGCTTAGGGTGCCATTTGGGACAGGGCCAAAGGCTGCCTTTCAAGGACCCTTTAAATTGAGACGTCCTTCAGTGGAGCTTGATGACGTGGCAGCCGAGATATGGAGCCTTATTTGGATGCAGTCTTCCGATTGAGAAGCACCTATATGTGTCATGATTCTGCCCTCTTGTCGTTGATTTTCTCTGGTCATGAGGCAGGAACATGACAGAATCATGTTTTATGTACAAGCGCATGGTCTGTTGTTTGGGCCATGTGCTTGTGTTGTCTCGTCTTGTAACCCCGCCCCCTTGTTATCCTTGTTTAGTCATGATTGCCTTGTTAGCGTCACCTGTTCCCCTTGTTAGTTTCTTGGCATTTAATCCCCTTGTGTTTGCTGTCTTGTTTCGGTTCATTGCCTAATTTATGCTGAATGTTGTCAAATCTCTATGTTGCTATACCTTGCCATATCTTACCTGTGAGTAGTGATGGCAAAATGAGGCTCCCTGAACCACTGAGACCTCGCAGCCCATTGCTTCACCCAAAGGTTCATTACTCGAAGCTTCATTCAGCATTGCTCACTAGTGACACCTAGCTACTGCGCAAAGAAGTAGCAGATAAATTAATTCATTCTGAACCAATGACCTGAGCAGACTTATGATGTCTGTATACCCCCCCCCCCCACACACACCACACACACACACACACACACACATTTATTATTTATTTATTTTATTATCACTATTAATGTCTGTAACCGTTCATTTGCAATAATAAAAAGACCTGAGCAGACATTTGTCCATTGCCTGGGAATAAAATAAAATATGTATCTTTCTCTATCTGAATTTACTTGTGCAGAGACAACTGTCACACACAGTTAATTAATTATTCAGAAAATGTTTGGATAGTGACAGTATGAACAACAAAAGTAACAGTGTTGTACTGTGTTGAGTGCAGTGCTTAGTAGGGAGTGTAATAAAGTAAACTGCAACAGAATAATCTGAATAGTCTGGGGTGGGAAAAGTTAAGAATTTTCAGTTTGGGGTGGGTGAAGGAAGGATTACAATAGATTTTTATTGAGAAACAAAACAATTTTCAAGTGTGTGTTAGGGTTTCGACAATTCATCTTCTTGGACAAAACCTCTCCAGCCTTGGAAAATATCATTTCACAAGGAACAGAGGATGCAGGGGAACATAAAAATGCCAGTGCCAGCTGGTATAAATGAGGATACTGATGCTTCTGTTGAGGCCAGACGGGGGAGGATCTCCTCTTTCTTACTGGCTCCATTACCAGGAAAAAGGAATAGTCACAAAAACAAACAAATCCAAAAGGGCAAACCAAAACAAAAAGCTGTCCAGTCCAAATCCAAACCAAATCCACACAAACCGAGGCCTCGTTTGTCATTAGTCACGTGATTTTCACGTTAACCAACACAAGCCTCGAAACGCGGCTTCATCTGGCACGGCCATTTTTTCTCGACACAAGCTCCGACGCCTCGCTTCAAATGTCACATCACTACCTGTGAGTACTTAGTGTAGAGTCTTGTCTTTGTGAACGTTTATTTGAAGAATTGACTTTTTTTTGTATTAAAAACACTTATTTTATTGGTCGGATGAAATATGCTAATTTTTTGAGACAGGAATTTGCGGTTTTCATGAGCTGTAAGCCAAAATCATCATTATTAAAACAATAAAACACCTGAAATATTTCAGTTGGTGTGCAATGAATCTAAAACATATGAAAGTTTAATTTTTATCATTACATTATGGAAAATAATGAACTTTATCACAATATGCTAATTTTTTGAGAAGGACCTGTATGTTGCTATAACTTGCCATATCTTACCTGTGAGTACTTAGTGTAGAGTCTTGTCTTTGTGAACGTTTATTTGAAGAATTGTTAGTTTATTGTAGAGTCATTGTCTAGTCTAGTCTGCCACCCATTCCTTGTCCTAGTCGTGTTTTGCCCCCTCGTGGGTTTTGTTTTCTGTTTTTGTCCTTAATAAATCCCTTGTAAGTCATCTGCTGTCTGCGCCTGGGTTCTCCCTCCACTAACAATATGCTTCCTTCAAAAACCGATCAGATGAAGATATCTCAGTACAGGATGTGACTAGAGCATTGGATTTGGATGTACTATGTTGCCTTCCTACCTCCGTAACCTGCAGCATTATTTCAGCTTTCGAACGCAGCCGAGTGTTTAGGGTTACTTGAAAATTATAGGCAAGTGTGCGAAGCACAACTTTATTAAACTGTTTTTAGATTGTTTTTAAACACAATTTTTCATGATTGAGACATTTTCACTGATTTTGATAACTTTATATCTCAAAGTTACATTTTTATTTGTCAGAACTGCATCTTTATTTTCCATAATTGAAACTTTACTATTTAGAACTGTAACTATATATTTCTCAGTTGCAACTTTATATCTCATTGTGTTGGCGGTTTTATGCTGCACAATGTAACTTTATATGTCACAATGTGGTACTAATCATACAATGTGACAGTTTTAAAGTTTATCTCACAATAAAGATGGAAATAAACAATAAAAGATTGTTTAGGTGAACCATCCCTTTAAATCTTCTAAGCTCTGCAAGAGGAAGCTGTTAGCACAATAACGTTTTTCTTTAGGCCTATCTCTTGTCCTAAACTAAAGTCTGGTTGGATGAAGGAGTTGTTTTTAACAAGTATGTTAGTCCAGGAGCAACCATCTACATGGCAAAATCAAGGTAAGCACCAGGATTTCATATATTAAACATTCTAAGCACAATAAACAGCAACAAATATGGATGTTTGCTAATGCTAACAATCAGACATCATACATGGAGGCCTCCTTAGCAAATGAAAGATGTAAGCAGCTTATGTTTGATACTCCTTGCCAACTTTAAATAAGCTAATGTCTCATTACTGGACAGTTTATCATAGATGTAAACTAAATAAGTCAAAACTAAGTCAAGCACATATGGTTTGTTTTTGCCAGGAGGTTTTTAAATTTTGCCGGTGCTCAGCTGTTTTTCAATATTCCTTCAACTTGCTTTGTTTGTTACAAATGTCAGTCAGGAGATTTTGCTTCCATGTGAGGACTTCAATGGCCTTTATCCAGCTGGTCAGAGTCCTCATTCATGCTGGATTAGTGGTAAATGTGTGGAGGTCCAAATCTATCTCTGTACTGTTTGTGTCTGTTACTCTCAGAGACAGAACACGTCCCACTTTCCAGTAATGAGATGAAGCATGTTTGGAATCTGTGAGTAATGATGGCGTAAGGATGAGTCTTAGCTTGATATGCACATCTTAACACACAGCTACACACTGGTGGACTCCTGTGTCCTGTCTCATGTAGTCAAAATCGGACAGAAATGATCTGGAACACGTCAACGGCAAACGATTAGGGAGGTTTTCTCTCTTGGTCTCTTGCGTTTTTCCCAAAACAACATACTTTAATGTCTACCCGAGACAAATGGTCTGCCTATATCTAGCCATCACTAGTAAAATTAAATCAAGGTGAGGTACTACATATTTGTGTTTTGTGTGTGTGCTTGTGTGCCAGATGTCTACATTATAAATTCTTATGTTCTTCTACTGTGGGGTTAAAAAAATCTGTATTCTGCATTTTTATAATTCAATACACTACAGATTAAAGTTTTGCATATGAACCAATTCGTACCTTGTTTAGGACTAATTCAGCAAATTACATGTAATTTAAATGTACTTAAAAAACATTAATTTAATTGCAATTAAACAATATAATTATTTCAATTATTTACTGTACATATTATTTTCATTGAGGGCAAACTCCACAGTATATGCATGTTAGAAGAGATATGAGTATATATACTTATGATTGCATTGGTGAGTAATTGTCTGTTAATGGAAACTGTCCATGCTAATGCAGAGATCCTCCACATTTATCAAACAGTTAGTAAGTGATATGAACACATGTTGATGTTATTACAGGTCGGAAGGCATCAGGGCAGCTGACTCCTCCACACTGCCACTCACATTTATTCTCTTCCCTCCTTCCTCATCTGCTGTTATTCTCTGTCACTCCCCATTTGTTCTTTCGCTCACCCTCTGAGACCTGCAGCATTGCTCTTCTGGCCTCTCTTGCACATTATCTCTTGTAAACTCACTCCCCTGATTTCTATGTCAGCCACCTTTTTCATCATCATGCTATATTTCACTGTAAAAATTGAATTGCAACTACAAATCAAGGCAGAATTGAGATTTGAGTTAACACTTTGTTTAGCCAATTTGAATTTAAATTTTCATTAAAAATGTCAAATTGTTTTGTTCAGCTAATAACAATTCCCAGCATGCTTTGCTGTGTTAATAATAACATTTTCATGTATTTTCTCAACAGTATATGCAGAGAATTTCTTATTTAACATAACATTTTGATTATAAATTATATTATGAGCATAACATATTAGATCAGCTTCATTTACCTAAAATATAGTTTCAATTAAGAAAACGTCTCTATTCACTGTTAAAACTTGCATTCTCGTGAATTAGTGTGCTGTTGTATAAATACAGATAACCGCTATAGACATTACATGTAAAACTCAGCTGCTGGTAATGTATTGTGCGTCATACAGCTCTAGCCTTTCCGCATATTCTGCATATACACCAAATATTCATATTTCTCTATGGATGTTGCCACACAGATTGATGATTATGTAATGTACTGTGCACTTTTTATCTGTAGTTTCTCACTTGGATGTAGCTAAAACCAGTGATTTACAATTAAACAAGCTCACTCTCCCACATTGGCTTCAGATTGTGTCTCTCACTGTATTTGACCCCCTTTGCTTCATCAAATCAACAGGGAAATACTTAAGATATCAGGATTTTAGCATGTTAGGGTTGTTCTGGTGCTCAGTGGTTGTGGCTAGTTAGGGAAAAAAAAATATTTTGAGAGCTTTTAGCACTCATCTAAGTATGACACTGTCAGAACAAGTGCATGTTTTGTTTCATGTGTATCTAAGCTGCCTACAACATCATCGAACTGATGTAATGGTTTAGTGAGAAGCCATCAATCTGAAGTTTTACTGATGCTTATTCTCTCTCTCTCTCTCTCTCTCTCTCTCTCTCTCTCTCTCTCTCTCTCTCTCTCTCTCTCTCTCTCTCTCTTTCTCTCAAACTGGCCAAATTTGATCTCATTGTTTTGGCTGTATTTAGACATCAACAAATCAAACACATGCCAATTTGAATGAAAAGAGCTGTAGAAACAGTTAAATATTATTTCAAATCTTTTTCAGATCCAGAAAAGGAAGATTTGCTGGATACAATAGTTTCGATTCTGGTGTTAATTCCGTTTTAGTAAGACAACGAATGAAAATGAGCAGTTACAGCAGATCCATTTCCAGGAACTGAGTCCCACTTGACCAAAACCATCCCACCGTTTCTGATTATTATTTTAAAGCTTGTGCGTGTGTGTGTTCATTTGTAGTGCAGATCCATTACAGAGTGCTGCAAATGCTCTTTTCAATGGCCACCAAGTCATGAGTATTGCTGAGTCATCTGGCGTTGTTCAACACTGTAGTATGTCAGCCTGTTTCCAGATGTGCTGAATGAATCCCAGTTCCATCTTACATATACTGTGTGAGATTGGTACTAATGCATCCCAAATAATAGAGAGCAGATATAATAGAGATAAATATTTCTGAATAATTGCCGCCTTTGAATTTCAATTCAGGTTTTTTTTTTATTGTTAAAATAAAATAAAAAGTTTTAGTTAACAATAAAAACACTGGTTCTGATTTGCTACGCACATTTTAAAAAACATTCTTAATTCAATTCTGATTGCCACACATTGTTTGATTTCAACTTTGATATTTTATCCAAAAGGAACTCATTCAACTGAACTAAAGGTTGTTCCCCACTTTGTTGGCAAATAATACTATTAAATACGATTAAAACTGACCAATTATGTTCAGTAGCTTCTCAAAGATTAGTAGTTAGTTAGTTAGTAGAAGTCAGAGCCCTATGTCAGATTTCAGTTCAAACATGGTGAATATTTTACTTGATATTGTGGTCGTGTCATCAGGTCTCTGTGTGCATTTGCATACTGAGTGAGTCATGGTGGACTCTTACTTTTCAAACTGAATTTCACGGCTGTTTTTCGGGGTGGCCCAGAACAAAACACATTGTCTGCTTGCAAATTTTCCCAGTAGGCTCCCTGCTTCGGAGGCAAAAAGTCAGCCTGCTTTGCCAAGCCTCATTCTCTTGTCTTCCCACACAAAATCTCACACACAGTGATTTGGGCCTCGCATCTCTTTTTATCACTCAAATAAGCACAATTACCATTAAAAGAGGAACTGATATGACATGTTGGTTGATTCCTTTTTTGAGATCTAGTTTGGGTACCACGGATGGAGGATGTTCTCATGATCTCTGAAACTCTTTGTGGCTGCTCAGACTCTTGGGTTGAGCTCAAAAATCACTTTATTAGATTTCATGATGGCACATTATTATAATGTATGCTAATGATTGGAAAAGCTCAAGACCACACAAGTGGCCAGCATATCTGCTTGAAGGTTTAAAATGCATTGTAACCTCTGATCTTGAAAGTAATAGCAGAATCGTTTCCAGTAAACAAGGAACTTAGATCTTGAGTTGTGAACTTGACCTTAACTGCATTTGTCAATGTTAGCAGCTGCACTCATCAACAGAGGGAGGGAAGTCATCCAAGGTTGACAAATGTACAGTTCTTCAATCTGACCTCTACTAGATTAGCACCAAACCAGCATTAGCACCAAACCAGCATCAACCAGCCTTGGTCAGCATTGAAATCCATTGCAGAAAAACGGCTCCCTGAGAACCTGATGCTTTTATGGACTGGGATGTTTCCCAAATGTTGCGTCAAACACACTGGGAGCTGTGGAGAAGTGATGCTCAACTAGGACAGCTCTATGATGCTGTCTGCTGGGCCTCTTTTATGTCAGTGATTGGGAAGTCTGGTCTCATATGGACGTCACATTTCTCCAGCTCGCGTCTTCAGACATCTGCTTCTCATCTCATTGTCATCTTAATCACGCAAATACAAGAGTCCAGTCCTTCTCCTAATCTCACCGCTCTCATATCCAGCTGAACGTTTGTTCATCTCATTCCTCATGATTCATAAGAAAGACATGCCCCAGTAGCAGAGTTTTAATATCCTTTATTTTTTTATGTTTCCATATGTAAATTTAATAAAACGGCATATTTTAGTTAATCAAAATATTGCTGTGTAACAATTTTAAAAATAAATTTTAAAAATAACAATTTTCCGATTTAATGCAGATTTAAGTTAATATTAAGTTTATTTTGAGGATAGAGCTCAAATTTCTCATAGAAATATGTTTGAAAGCTCTAATTGACCTATTAGCAACATGCCTTGTTTAAGTTAATTCAGTTAATTTAGCACAAACTCAATTCCCAGCATGCTATGCTAAAAACTTATATTATATGATTCCGCTCAACAGCGCTCAAAGCGTCACATTTTTAAAATGTCAGTACCGACTTGATTCCTCAAAAATGATGCGGAGGCACCATAAAATGATCATATATAGTCCGTACGACAGCTTTGTGTGTTGTTATTCACTATGGTCTTCCACTCACTGGAAGGTGTCACTGAGTTGAACCTAGAATCAGAATAATTTGATTTATTAACTAATCATTCAGACCTGATTTTGTGAACTGATTAATTGAAAAGACCTGACATATGCTCTTGAATGGCTTCAGAAGATGTATGTAACAAGTCAAATGCATTTATGATACTTTTATGGTCTGTTTGCAACCGTGCTTCCTTTTTGCATGTGAAAAATGTGACAATGGAGGTTTTCGGAATTTGCCCCTTTGTGTTCCATGCTGGCAAAAAAAAATCATACAGGTTTGGAATCACATGAGGGTGAGAAAATCAATTCAAATTGCAATGTCCCTTTGTCAGTAAGCATTTTCATTAGTAATTTCATTGATACGATTCATTCTGCACATTACTCCAGTTTCTCCCTCTAGCTTTCTTTCTCTTTCCTCTCTCATTTAATCTCTGACTCAATCCGAGACTCACTGCACTTCTGCCAGACGCTCAACATTGCAGGCTTCAGAGTTTAGACACGGTTGTGTGATGCCAAAAAGTCAGGGGTCAGGGCGGAGGTCGAAAGTCCCCAGGTTACAGGGGATATGGTGGATGAAAGACAGACAGTGCTTTAATGTTGTCTCCATGGCTGTCATATATCTATGTGCAAAAAGAACGCTCTCTCACTCTTCATCTCTCCCTCTGTTTTTCAGCAGATGAGCAAGTGGTGTCCATATGTTCATCGGTAGCTCTGTGTTTGGATATTGAAAGAAATGTGCTAACTTAATAGTGTATTTTATGTAGGTTCTGAATCATCTCAGAACGCCACTGTTCCCATTGAGATCCTACTTTACCAATGATATCATCTGTTTCTGATGTTCTCAACAGTCTGATGTCACTTCCAGCTTTAATACTATGGAGTGTTGCGCAATGATGCATGACTTCACTGCCTGAGGGAACATGGAGTACGTGTGCTTTGCCTTGCAGACATCTGCAGTTACACATTCTTATGGACATATGGCTCTAGGACACACGCTACTTCCAGATGTGAAAACTTCACTTTTAACTTTGTTGTTTAGGGAAAATTGCGACAATTGTTTCTTTTATACAAGCTCTCTAGTAATTTCCGGACCATTTTGGTACTTATAATGAATGCAGTCACTCCCATCAAGCCTATTGAGCAATAAAGCTTTAAACATTCAAACTTTCGATCAAATGTGCTGTTTTCTGTATTTCCATGTCTCGACAAGGTTCCACTCCATGTAAACAGTAAATCGAGCCTATAGGTCCTGCCAAAACTGAGATGTATTGCTGAAGAAAATGTGTAGATTAAGGTTCCTTTCCATGATGTTCAGTCCAAGGGGCCCTTTAATGGTTCAGCCCCTAAAAATACTAGTTATCCAGGGTCTGTTTGAATGTTCTGATACCATACCCTGGTTTTTAGGTGGCATCCCATCCCTGGAGCATCGCAGTCACATCATATGCATGGCACTCATTCAACCCTATTTTTTTTAATGTATTAACATTCAGGACTGTCCCAAGAAGAGTGATTTAGTGTGAAGGTTGAGGAGATGGGTCACAGGGAGACTGCGCATGAGGGTGGTGTGCATCATGGGAGTTTGAAGGGTGGATTGAAAAGGTTAAGGTTAGGGTTGAATGTTAGAAGTTCTGTATTGCAAAGGTGTCATGGCAGAAAAGAAAGATACTTTTGCTAGAAGGATCTGAGCCTCCTTCCCAATCTCAGAGGTACTAAGCAAGGTTTGGCTAGGTTAGTTCTTGTATGAGGGGTGGCATGG